>CM062805.1:155010869-155268270 GCA_031772625.1 Pinus tabuliformis | reverse complement strand
TAGAGAAATGATAGAAGGAACCTTCAAACAAGACAAGATCTGGTCCCCTATTGTTAGAGAGGGAAACATCCTTTTTAGTTCTTCACCTAGAATCCTTCCTGTGTTTATTGGTGATGTTGGTATGGATACAAAGAAACTCCTCGATCAAATTTTGGCTATATGTGACATTCACTTGATTCAACATGATGATGTTATGGTTAGAGTAGTTTTGTAGACTTTTATTGGACAAACATATGATTGGTATTTTTCACTACTTTCTAGAATAAATTCTTCTTTTGATGATATGGAGCAAGTATTCATGTCAAGATATGCTTAACCAATTGCATATCATACATTACTTACAAACTTTACTCAAATCCAACTTGATAAAAATGAGATAATCATGGATTTAATCATCTCTTTTTTTAGACCTTACAACAAATTCTTGAAAATCAACATACATATGACCCAGTAATATTTCGATGCTATATTAATTCCATGCTCTCAAATGTGAAATATGCTATCAAATCTTCTCAAATTGTTACTTCATAAGAAGTAATAAGAAAAATGACGAGATGGAAGATATGATTGAAATTAATGTCAATCTAGAAATTATCTTTGGACGTGTTCAAAGTTGATTATCTAGGCTAAATTCCTACTCGTTATCAAAATCAATGCAAGAACAAAAGATTGGGAGAGGCATTTTGCAAAAACAAGGAATTAGAAGAGGCACTTTTCAAGGGTAGCCTCCAAATGTAACAAATGTTGTAGAAAAAGCTTCATGAACTTGAAAAGAGGTAAAAAAAATCAACACGATCAAACTCTATGCCAAATGCAAAATGTATTATTCATCTCAAAAGAAATGATAATCTTGTCCCACAACAATTGTCCCATATTTAAAGGCCAATGATACCAAACCCAAGAGAGATGCGTGATAGAAATAAAAGACTTGAAGAACATAGATCAAGATAACCTTGAGTACCAAATCCAAATGCAGTTGTGTTTGAGGAAGATGATGTATTTGAAGAAATCCAAGAATATTTTGAAGACTTGATGGATGAAAAAAATTCAAGACTCTCACATCTCATAATTTGTGCACCTTGAAGAAAATATATAGATGTTCACTCAATAGGATTATGTTGAACTAGAAAATTCTAAAGAATACCAAGAAAAATTGGTTTAGACAAAAGCTCAAACTACTAAATTCAAACCAAAAAATAGGGTTGAGAAAGGGAAATCAATTAATAGTGATTCTCAATCAACCTCTCAAAAAGTCACTCCACGTTTGATAAAGGATCAAGCAAATATAATGACAAATGTGTCTTTTAACATAGTGGATGAGATTATGAAGTTGCAAATCACCTTTCCATGTCATGAGGTTATCAAAATACCTCAAAAAAGGGAGAAACCACTAAATTTTTTGGAGAATAGGAGTCCATCAAGTTCAATAATAGAAGTAGGCTTGGTTAGCAGTCAACAAAGACTAAATTACTTTCCATTGAAAGGATGAGGAAAAGTAACTCCATTTTGTCTTTCTCTTGATTTATTATTCATAATTACATGATTAACAACATAGGTACAAATAATATCATGCCACTTTCAATGATGGAATCTTTGGGTCTAAAATGTGCTAGATATCATGAATCTTGAGAAATTATTTTTGTTGTTGAGTCAAGAAAATTCTTTCTTATGGCGAAATTAAGGACTTTTATGTGTGGATAATTTTGGCACCACACATTACTACAATTCTCATTACAATAGTTGTATATCTTCTATCCATGTATGGATTTGTTCTATGATTAATGGTTATCTCATGAATGATGGAAATGTATGATGCTACCAAACAAAGATGGATCCGTAGTTAGAATTCCAAGTGCACACAGGAAACCCATTTCGTTTGATAAAAATGATCAAAAATTATTTGGAATTACATAGATTTGGGAATAAGAAATTATACTTTTATCAATATGGAACAAACCTAGGATTGTGACTAAGATATTTTCCAAGGATTCTAGAGAACGTCAATTGATGGTGCATGTTCAAGTTCTGGAGTGGGAGTTGGGATTGTATTTGAAATTTGTAACTCTCAGGTTCATCCTTATGGTTCAAGAAAGAGTTTCCTTATACAAATTATGATGCATAATATGAGGCATTAACTCAACGATTAATCCTTGCCAATCAAATGCATATAAAATATTTACATGTGAAATGAGACTCTGAATTAATCATAAATCAAATCAAGAACAAGTATAATATTAAGAAAGAATGATTAAAGTGCTATGCTATAAGATTTTGATATATTCTTTAAAATTTAAACTATTTTAATATAACCTTCGTTCCATGAGAAGAAAATCAAATGGATGACTTCTTAGTAGTAGCAATGTCTCCTCTCAATCCAAAAAATCACATAGCCTAGAATTATTTTCATGTTGAGAGATATCAACCGTTGGTGTCTAATAATAAGGATTATTGGCAAGTATTTGAAAGTGATGAACATATCAAAGAATTCATCTTTGATGTAGAATAAATGTGATAAGGACCACTTGATTCTCAATATTTTCAAAATGATATGAATAATAAGTATTCATGCCTGAGTGAAGATCCGAAAGTCATCTCTCCTAAAAATTTGTAAGTTTAGAATATTTATTTGCAAGAAATCATCAATCACAAAAGGAAAATATGAAAGAAAAATCATCTTTAAGGAGTGTTTAAGAAAACAAAAAAAATCAATTTTGGTGCTTCAAAAGCCCCAAAGTGTTGAAATCTAGGAACCAACTACACTCAAGAGGAAATTTAACAATATCTTAATTTATTCAAAGAATTTCAAGATGCTTTTGCATGGACTTATTATGATCTAAAAGAGTACGCTACATCCATTTTTGAGCATACAATACCACTCAAGGAAGGTGACAGGCCTTTTAATTACCTTTCTAATTACTTATAAAGAAAACCAAAATATTTTGCATTTAATTGTCAACCTAAGGCTCGTATGGAACATGCAAGTTATTGTGCATTGAATATGCATGCTACACTCTCTAATTCCATTGGTTTTTTTACCATTGTAGTTTTAATGAATACTTGTTGAAAACTAAAACAAGAAATGTTGAAAATGCAACAAGAAAATCCTAATTTAATTTTTTCCTTGAATTAAATTAGGAATAAAATTATAATTCCACATCACATGACAACTTGTATTAGTTAACTAAGTTAATTTGTGATCCAGGTGGATGTTGGTGGCCACCCACCTATTCCACTTGGACCCCCACAATTGTCTCTTTCAATTTTTCAGTTTCCTTAATTGTAGCACAATTTACTATTTTTAGCAGTTTTTCGGGTCTTGAACTTCTGGAGCCGTTTTGAGGCCCTAAACGACGTTTTTTGGGAAAACTAGGAGCAACATGGGTCCATGGACCGATGTTTCTTATCCAAAGTTGTAGTCCTCAGATAGATCTTTCTAACGAGGTATTGTGTGCGTCAAACGGAGATCATATGCCAAAGTTACGACCCCGGGAAGTTGATGTACCAATTTACCCAAAATGGGGCCCATAGTTTGGCACTTCATCTCCTAGGGTTAGGTTTTTGGATGTTTAGGGTTTTCCATTGTTTCTCAACAATAAATAGGCCTTTGAGCCTCATTGTAAGATAGTTCAAAGGCATGTAGTCACCACATCTCTTCTTATAGATAAGCTACCATCGCCCTAGTTGGTTTATTTCCATTTTTGTTTGTAAGCATATTTCAGTATTTTACATTAATGAAATGAAGTATTATTTCTGTTACATCTCTGTATTTATGGTTATTTTTGTACTTTATTGCGTCTTTGTTTAAATCTGGATCAGTGGTATCAGAGTGGTCTGCTCTTTCTCTGTTTTTCTTTGCATGTCCCCAACGAGATTAGGATATAAGGAGTTAGGGTTTGAACTGGTCGAACCTTTGCAAGACTAGCCTCGCAAATCCCGGCGGCCTCCCATGGCAAATGAAAAGAAAGACGAGGGGGTAGGAGATCCTATCAAAATCTTGTTTGAAGAGGCCCTCGAGTGACAAAGGAACGTGATGTTGGACAACTTTTCCCAGATCCCTCAGCGGCTAACTAGGGGTGACACATCTGCTTCCAACGGCTACTCTGGAAACGCCACACCATTTAAGGTACAAGTTAACTTTGAAATCCCCATATTCGAGGGTCAAATAGATGCAGATACCATAGATAAATGATTAAATCTGCTATAAGGTTATTTTTTTGTTCATGATTTTTCCAGCCAGGAAAAGATCACTTATGCACTTCTCAAAGCAGCCCACCACATCAAGGATTGGTGGGAAACCTACTGCGAGAAGAAGGATGAAAGTATGGGCTCATTGTTTTCAGCCACACCCACTTGGAATGCATTCTGGAATGCCATCGAGGAGAAGTACTACCCTGTCAAGAGCTATGAGGATAAATACATCAAGTGGACCATGCCGCGGCAGTGAAGGGACCAAGATGTCTTGGAGTTCACAAATATTTTTCATACCCTTCGCACAAAGTTAGGTATCAAGGATTCTGTGCTGCATTTGGTACTCAAATACTTCGGCTGCCTACATAGATACATCTAGGACGAGATGGAGTTCCTGAACATCTCCTCGCTCAGCACGGTGTACCGATACGCTGTCAAGATTGAGCAAAAGTTTAAAAAAAATAAGCGAGACTTTGTATCTACGAGTCTGAAGAACAAAGGACAAAGCCAAGGCGGGGTGACCCAAGACAACCCTTTGAAACCGCAAGAAAAGAACAACACCACGAAGTCAAACAAGGACATAGGAAAGTGGTGTGAGTTCCACAAGAGCCCCACTCATAACACAAGTGAGTGTGGGACCAAGCAGTCATTGGTGGCCGAGTTGAAGGCTTTAGAATAAGATGCATGTTGCAACCCGGAGTTAGAACCTAACAAGGGGAATGACAAAGGGAAGCAGATCCTTGATGCAGAGCCCAATGCCATTGTTGCCATCGCTAAGGTCTAGAAGAATGAGCCCGAAGATCCAGAGGAGGGGGAGCATCTTTTCCACTCACAGATGTGGGTGAAGGGTTCGCTGCTGCAATTCATTGTTAACAGTGGGAGCCAAAAGAACCTCATTTCAGCAGAGGTCGTGAAGCGGTTGGGACTACCAACCATACCACACCTGCAACCGTATAGCATCGGGTGGCTTCACTAAGGACGAGATCTTCGAGTTCGCCAGCAGTGCCGCCTACCCTACAGCATCAAGCCCTTCACAAATGAGGTATTGTGTGATGGTGCACTGCTTGATGTTTATGATGTATTATTAGGCAAACCATACTTGTGGAAGCGACATGATGTGTATGAGTCAAGGCCTTGCGTTGTTATTATTTCTTTGTGTAATACATTATACAAGATACCGAAGGTAGCCCCACCTACCGCCACTTCTTTGATCTCTGCTAAGAAAGGCAGTAATATCATCTCCCAGACTACGAAAAAAAAACTATGTCTGGTTTGCCCTCAAAGTAAGGGGAAGATCATAGCCACATCCATAGTCCCCGGGAAGGGTTCCTCTAGGCAGCAGAAGTAGGTGGATATGAACATGAAAGAAGACAGGGACATCTTCTCCTCACCCACAGGGGTATCGTTGCATTGTCAGGTCAAGCATTCATTCGATCTGACTCCTAGAGCACCTTTACCCAACGAGCCGATATATCGTTGCTCCATTCTGGAAAATTCCAAGTACAAGCAGCGACATGATCAGCATCAGGTACCACACAAGTTTCAAGTGGGCAACAAATTCTGGTTGCATCTGTTAGTGTCAGTCTTTCCAGCCTTCCTCCAGTGATCAAACGTGCTCTTACAAAGTGATTTTGAAGTGTCAAGATCAAATTTTGTCATTTCAGTAAGTCTTCAAGCAAAATTTGGTCACTAGGCATTAGGTCTAGGGTTTGCTTTCCCACTTTTCAAAGTTGTCCAAATGTCAGTCCATGTCATCATTCAGCTGAGCCTATCATCATTCAGAGGGTTTCTATCATCATATTAGGTTCCATTGGGTCATGTTACACCTTATTCATGCTTCAGTTGTGCCTAGGCAAGGTCATTTCCCTCTCCTAGGGTTTTGAAGCTAATTTCTCTTGGACGGTCAAGTCATCGGCAAAACTTGTATCCAGATGTTCATACACCTTCCCTATCCTTCATATACCTTATCAAATGCTTCCCATCACTGAGATCCCCCAAAATCCTCATTTTTGCACAAACCCTAGTTTCTAGCTACAACCTGGCAATTTTCTAGGTTTGGCCTGTGTTTTGCCCTTTTGGACTCCTTCCCCTCACTCAATCTCTGAGATTTGACTTTCCCCTGCTTCTTAACATCCCTCCCTACTCCCAAAAATTTCCTCAAGAATTTACAAGCCCCCTATCCCCTTCATTTCGCTTCATTTCGACAGAATTCCTTGTTTCACACATCGGGACAAGTTTCACTCAAATGATGTTTCAGAGAAATAAAAGATGAATTTTGGGAAACTAAGAGAGGTTTTTGTCCAGAACATGACAAATAAAAAAAACCTCCTTCGCTTTTTTCACAGGTGTTATTGTTTGAGAGAAATGTCAAGAATACCGTTGCCTCAGGAGAATCAAAGACACCTCTGAAGTGACCTTGGGAAAATCAAGTTTTCTCCTAGCTTGGTTGAGAAAATTATTTTCTTGATGGATAAAATGATAACTAGACATAAATATCTTTCCAATGAGCTATCATGAGCTCAATTTGGGGTTGAGGAAGGCATTCAAAAGCTGACTGCAACAGCACTCTTCCTTGAGGCAGCCTCATTTGGCACTTTTTGACCAGTCTTGGGAGATTTAATTTTTGACAGATCAAATGAACTCCAAATTGAAAAATTCTAGTTGGGTTGGAAATTAGACTCAAATACCTTTCCAACGAACTATCCTGCACCCGATTCTGACATCGGGAAGGCCTCCAAAATCCTCTTTCAAAACGCAACCTGTCAGGGCACCTCCAGCAGTGTAAAAATTACACAGGTGCGACCCGTTGAGGGCGCGCGACCCGTCAGCGACCTCCCTTTCAAACTAACTGCAAATTCGCTCAAGCACCCTCCAAATCATCAATTTGCTTGAGGTAGGTTCTCCAAACTTTGAAATGGTTTCTGATTATATTAGAGGGACATTATGCATTTGTTTTTGAAGATCAAATTGTGCAAGAGCAAGACCTCCATATGGTTGTATGTTACATTGTAAAAGTGTGCTAGGGTTTATTGCTGTTTCATGGTTTTTCCCTTGTAATTATTTTCCTCTTTCCCCTTTTCACTTTCCTTGTATTTCCATGTAATTTCCCCTGCTAATTTGTAAAAGAAATACAAACCCTACCCCTCTCCCTAAACACTAAAACTCAAACCCTAACCCTACCTCTCCATATGCCCATGTAAACACATGAATTTGATGATGCATATGCAATGATTTTTTGCAATGTTTTCCCTAAATTCCCTGTTATATACATGTATTCCCATTTTCCTTTCAAAAATGTCCCTTCCCTAACTTTCCCCTCATGTTCCTTGTCCCCTTGAAACAGCAAAGAACTCAGCATTTTATAAAGCAGAAGCAGCAGTACATTTTGCCCACTCTGCTCCTTAAACAATGTCAGAAACTGAAACCTATAAGCAGAGTGATGACCAGTCATCAGCTTCAGAGATTGAGGTACAGAGGAGGCCTCATAAGGGTGGTAAGGGTGGACATCATAAGAGAGAGGAGCCCACTTCTTTAGCAGAGTTACAGGCTTGTCCTATGGCAGTCACATGTTTTCAGTATATGTCTTGCTATGAGTTTTGTGAGAGGATCTCACGGATTCAGCACCACAGAGAGTTGGCTCGCCTATTTGTTTTACACTTGCATGATGGACATGTCAACCTTGCAGGGGTGAACTTTACATTGACACCCGAGGTGATCTCACATGCCACAGGGATACCTAATGTTGGGGAGGTGTGGAACAAGCGCAAGGTGCTGGATAATGTTCACTTTGAGCCTTTTGTCCGGCCACCATTCATGAGACATTTGGCAGGTGTGTTTCCATTCAGGTTTCTCAGGAGTGAGTATGCTCCCATGATGAGGCTCATCATGCACTATTTTACCTGTGAGGGCAGATTTTCACAGGTATATTCATATCATATTCGCCTCTTGATACACTTCACCCGAGTGAGGATGATGAACATCCCTGTTTTCTTCTATCAGAAAATTCAGAGGATGGTGCCCATGTTGCAGAGGAAGAGCCCAGCACAGCAGTATAGGAGCCTGTACCATTATGGTTTGATTCAGCTTGTAGTGTTGCATAAGTTGGCTCAGCAGGGCATCTCATGGGAGGAGTTCATCTCTCGTGAGTTTTTCACAGCACCACCCTCGCCACACCCTGAGGTTGTTCACGAGGAGGGAGGACCATCCCAGCAGCATGACATCCCTATCACTAGACATGTCAGCTCCTCACCTCTGGTTACCTATCAGAAAGGCCCAAGGGCCTTATTTGCAGCATCTCAGCGAGTACTATCTCCACAGCAGGTGGAAGGGGTCTCACCTTCATCATCAGCTCAGCGAGTGTTATCTCCACATCAGGTGGAAGGGGCCTCGCTTTCTTCACCAGCACAGGTACCAGGAAGGGGCAAGCAGCCCATGATTCATGAGGGGCCATCAGGAGTTCCAGATATTGAGCTTGTGGATCTTGAGGCCAGTTCTCCTAGCCGAGAGGCAAAGGAGATCATTCAGCATCTCAGAGCTGAAAATGATGCCTTGCAGAGGAGGTTAGGGGGAGCACAATGGACAATCTCATACCTGGAGCAGCGCAACAAACAGTTGGAGGATGAGAAAGCACTTGATGAGCTGTGGAGGATTCGTAGTGACCGAATCTTGAACCGAAGAAGACCCGGTGACCCATTGCCCGCTGACCGAGAGTCCATGCTCATCCGGGTAAATGCACACTTGGAGAGGCTGTTGGCTAAGGCCAACCAAGAGAAGAGATTGCTGAGGAACATGAAGAACCATTACTGGGCAAGAATGCATGTGTGCAAGGCAAAGATGAAAATGTTTCAAAGGCGGTTGACCGAGGCACTGAAACGGAGAAAGAGACCCAATCCCCTCTGTATCTTGGTTGGGGCTTCACTCAAGGATCAAGGCACTAAATAGCCCAGCCACAGCACAAATCCCAAGAAATTTTGAGAATTTTGGGTGAATTTTGGCATTTTTTTGGCAATTTGCAGGTTTTTCCCATTAACGGGTCTCACCCCCCGCGCGACCCTACATCAGGGCAACTCCTTTTGACCAAAACTCAGCATTTCCAGATTTTTCATGCAAAGTTACATATGCTCATGGATGGACTTGAGATTTGGTGAAGTTTTGGGCCTCCAGAAAGTCAAAAAACTAGTAAAAATTGACTTTCTGCCACTTTTTTGAATTGCAGAAAGCAGTCTTGGGAGATTTGAGTTTTGACAGGGAAAATGAACTCCAAATTCAGAAATTCTAGTTGGGTTGGAAAGTAGACTCAGAGACCTTTCCAACAAGCCCACTTTTTCTCAATTTGGCCACCTACAAGTTCCCCAAAGAAGGCTCCAAATGCGTGCAACCCGTCAGGCAGGGGCGCGCGACCTGTCAGGCAGTTTTGTCCAGAAATGCACTGTACAGCTCGGAAAAGCACAGTTTGACTCAGTTTGACTTTTTGGGATGAATTGTGATCCTCTTTGATGTAATTATTGTACTTTTTAGACACTTTTACTCTTATGTAACATTTCTAGAAGATTCATTCATGTAAAGGGTAAATATTAAATGAATGAATTGGTTTCCTAGCTTATAGAGGCAAGTTGTTTTGACTGCCTAGTTTGTAGTGCTTAGTTTAGAAGTGGTTGAAACAGCTCCTAGGATAGTGAACTTGACCCATAGAGGCAGGGAAAGAGGTTAGATCATCTATATTATGTACTTTCTTGCTCATTTTCATGGTTGGACTCTTGAGGGAGAAGCTATCATTGTATTATTTCACTGTATCTCTGCAATTTTTGGCTAAGGAAGACCAGGGTTTTGCAGTCCTCTATGGGATTCTTGTGGACTCATGTGTTGATGGTGTGTTTCTCAATGTTCTTGTAAGTGTGTTATGTGAAATCATTTCCTTTCTTTTACTTCTGCACATTAAACAAATGAAGTGTTAAAGTAAGAATTCATGCTTGCCATGCTCTGCTTTTAAATTTGTTTAATTTCAATGTTTTCTACTGTCTAAGGGGAATTCAAAGTTATTGTTTGCTCTCCTTGGCTCCTCACCTGTCATTCCTGACCATCCACCACAATCAAAGGCATCAATACAGTCTCCTACCTCGCCCCAAAGAACCCCCTGTAGAAACTGTGTCCAATCCCCGCACCCAAAATTGCCATCCCCTCAATTTGCCACCAAAAACCCTAAAAACCCTAAATCAACCCTCCTGATCAGTTTACTAGCCTAAAATCAGTGTTAACATATTGGTCATCTCATCCATTGAAGATTTTACCGAGATAGACCGGAGAGAGCCTTCTCCTGCCTCGTAGGGCTAGCTACGAGGCTAAATGGTTTGATGTTGCCTTGAGGTTTACCTTTCTCAGCCTGAGGTGAAATTTCAAGCGCTAACATACTGGCGACCATACTGGGGAGAACAAACTTGTTTGTGGATTGATGTGTTTGTTTTATAAGCTACAGACGGAGCCTGAAGTTATGCCAGGTAGCCTTCGAAACGCTTTTGCTTTGCATAAGCGGAAGTAGATAAACGCTGCTTCAGTCAATCTCCGGTCTAGCTTGTAAACGTGACATCTAACTTGTTAATTACCCCAGTACATGTATCAAGTTCAGATCTGATTGTTGATGGTGAACAACGATCAGACACTGACAAGGCTGAAATCATTCACTTGGCGACTCCTTTCACTGAAGAATCCAGCGATCAGTGCTTCATGGTGACTTCACTGCAGAAAGATTAGTAGCTGTGAGATTTTCAAGATGGACCGAATCACAAGAAGATATGCTCCCTTGAGCCGAGATCACATCCCTGGTTTTCCAAATAAAATTCCGAAGGTAGATTGGTCAAGGAATTTGCCTATATTTAACGATGATGGTAGGAAGGACGCTGCTCTACATCTGGTTAGATTTCACATGCATATTCGCAAATTCAAGGTCGATTTTCCTGAAGATTGCTTGATGAAGATATTCTTGGCCACTCTGGAAGGTGAAGCCCAATCATGGTATGAAAGTTTGCCGCCTGCTTGTATTTACTGTTTAAAGGATTTTCATGCTATGTTCATTGAACAATATAAGGACTCTTATCCATCATTAAATTTGGTTCATGACTGTTGCAAGCATGCTTATAGTTTTATTGAAAGCCTTGAGGAATATTATGAAGATGATAATTTTATGGATGTTGAGATCATGGAAGCCCTGTATGAAAAGCCGTTTCAGCAGCACATAGAAATCTTAGAGGATACTTGTCAAGATCAGCAGGTTGAAGATGGCCATATGGCTGTAATTGATGAAAGAGAAGAGCTTGTTTCAGATCTGCCCACAGAAGAAGACAGCGTGCAAGATAGCCAAGATTCAATTTTAGAATGTAATGCAGTCAACTCAGCTATTTCATATCAAAATTCAGATCATGGTGACCAAGAATACCTTGTGCCGAATCCTGAAAAGAAGAGTTTTGTTGTTGAGATCATGGACAACGTTCTTGATCCAAATGTCCTTATGCCATCAGAACAGAGCCTGCATGAGGAGGTAATTCAGCCAGCTCATGAACATCAAGATGAGATCTTTGTTCAAGTAAGTGAAGACTCTTCTTTCAATCATAATTTGGATAGTTTGATTGCCATGTCATATGAAGATGATCAACAATGTTTCCAAGTTTCAGAAGAACAGGACTATCATTCAGATTTTTCATGTTTTGAAATGTTATTTCAAGAAGACAAGACTTGTTTGAGCAAATGGAAACAGAAAGTCTTATCTCCTTTGTCTGAAGAGGAGATAGATCAGCTTTTGAAAGGTCATGCTACAACCCAAGCTAAAGCAAATCGGCAGTGTGCACATGGTCACGAAAGTGTTGGTGAAACTTCTTCCTCTTTTGAAAATGATTACAGTATTGTAATTAGTTTTATAGATCAGCAAACAGATAATATTTTCTTTCATGAAGATGATGAGGCTGTCATGTTTGATGATCTTGAGGATTGTTTTCTGTTTAAGAATGACTTAGACCATGAAATTGAGGACTATAAGCTTGAGAGAGACAATATGTCAAAATTTCTCACGGTCAAGGAATTTACAGCCAACACTCATATGGCAGAAGCTTATACTTCTCTGTGCCTTCCTATCAATCAGCAACCCACTATTCTTTCAGATCAGAATGAAGTGAGTACTTATATTTTTGCAGCTGGATCTCCAAACGAGGTAGTGCTTCAGGATTATAGGCAAGATCCCTTTGGCATTCTTCTGCAAGCATTAGAAAAGATAAATGCTGCCTGGTTCATTATCATAAGCTTTGGTTTCAATGGTTATTTTAAGTTGCCTACAGGTTCATCGTTTCGCCTGCTCGAGATAAGCGAGAGCAGAAATTTGGTATGTAGCCATCTGCTGGATTGGTTACATTGGAAAGCTCATTATACATGATTGTACATATTTCATTAGTATGCAGGTGGTTGTCATCATGATTCCAAATCTTGATGGATTGCTGCCGTTTTTCCAAAAGCTTTGTAAAGTTTTGTTTTAAGTCGGTCATGAGTCATTTGTGTTTGGTCTGTTGAGTGAGTTTTTTCAAGTTATTTCAGTTTGCCATCGAGTCGGTTTGAGTCAAGTTTCAGTTAAGTTTCAGTCAATTTTCAGTCAAGTTTTCATTCAATAAATGAGTCAAAGTCTTGTGTCGTTTGCCAAAATAATGACTCCATTGCCCAATGATTGAAAGGCACTGGTCTGCTCTCCCAGAGGTCTAAGGTTCTTGGCACCTCCAAGGAGCTACCATCCCCATTGGAGCCAATGTTAGTGTCAGTCTTTCCAGCCTTCCTCCAGTGATCAAACGTGCTCTTACAAAGTGATTTTGAAGTGTCAAGGTCAAATTTTGTCATTTCAGTAAGTCTTCAAGCAAAATTTGGTCACTAGGCATTAGGTCTAGGGTTTGCTTTCACACTTTTCAAAGTTGTCCAAATGTCAGTCCATGTCATCATTCAGCTGAGCCTATCATCATTCAGAGGGTTGCTATCATCATATTAGGTTCCATTGGGTCATGTTACACCTTATTCATGCTTCAGTTGTGCCTAGGCAAGGTCATTTCCCTCTCCTAGGGTTTTGAAGCTAATTTCTCTTGGACGGTCAAGTCATTGGAAAAACTTGTATCCAGATGTTCATACACCTTCCCCTATCCTTCATATACCTTATCAAATGCTTCCCATCACTGAGATCCCCCAAAATCCTCATTTTTGCACAAACCCTAGTTTCTAGCTACAACTTGGCAATTTTCTAGGTTTGGCCTGTGTTTTGCCCTTTTGGACTCCTTCCCCTCACTCAATCTCTGATATTTGACTTTCCCCTACTTCCTAACATCCCTCCCTACTCCAAAAAATTTCCTCAAGAATTGACAAGCCCCCTATCCCCTTCATTTCGCTTCATTTCAACAGAATTCCTTGTTTCACACATCGGGACAAGTTTCACTCAAATGATGTTTCAGAGCAATAAAAGATGAATTTTGGGACACTGAGAGAGGTTTTTGTCTAGAACATGCCAAAGAAAAAAAACCTCCTTCACTTTTTGCACAGGTGTCATTGTTTGAGAGAAATGTCAAGAATACCGTTGCCTCAGGAGAATCAAAGACACCTCTGAAGTGACCTTGGGAAAATCAAGTTTTCTCCTAGCTTGGTTGGGCAAATGATTTTCTTGATGGGTAAAATGATAACTAGACATAAATATCTTTCCAATGAGCTATCATGAGCTCAATTTGGGTTGAGGAAGGCATTCAAAAGCTGACTGCAACAGCACTCTTCCTTGAGGCAGCCTCATTTGGCACTTTTTGACCAGTCTTGGCGATTTGATTTTTATAGGTCAAATGAAGTCCAAATTGAAAAATTCCAGTTGGATTGAAAAGTAGACTCAAATACCTTTCCAACGAGCTATCCTGCACCCAATTCCGACATCGGGAAGGCCTCCAAAAGCCTCCTGCAAAATGCGACCCGTTGAGCCTGGCGCGCGACCCGTCAGGGCACCTCCAGCAGTGTAAAAATTACACAGGTGCGACCCGTTGAGGGCGCGCGACCCGTTGGGCAGTGCGCGCGACCCGTCAGCGACCTCCCTTTCAAACTAACTGCAAATTCGCTCAAGCACCCTCCAAATCATCAATTTGCTTGAGGTAGGTTCTCCAAACTTTGAAATGGTTGCTGATTATATTAGAGGGACATTATGCATTTGTTTTTGAAGATCAAATTGTGCAAGAGCAAGACCTCCATATGGCTGTATGTTACATTGTAAAAGTGTGCTAGGGTTTATTGTTGTTTCATGGTTTTTCCCTTGTAATTATTTTCCTCTTTCCCCTTTTCACTTTCCTTGTATTTCCATGTAATTTCCCCTGCTAATTTGTAAAAGAAATACAAACCCTACCCCTCTCCCTAAACACTAAAACTCAAACCCTAACCCTACCTCTCCATATGCCCATGTAAACACATGAATTTGATGATGCATATGCAATGATTTTTTGCAATGTTTTCCCTAAATTCCCTGTTATATACATGTATTCCCATTTTCCTTTCAAAAATGTCCCTTCCCTAACTTTCCCCTCATGTTCCTTGTCCCCTTGAAACAGCAAAGAAATCAGCATTTTATAAAGCAGAAGCAGCAGTACATTTTGCCCACTCTGCTCCTTAAACAATGTCAGAAACCGAAACCTATAAGCAGAGTGATGACCAGTCATCAGCTTCAGAGATTGAGGTACAGAGGAGGCCTCATAAGGGTGGTAAGGGTGGACATCATAAGAGAGAGGAGCCCACTTCTTTAGCAGAGTTACAGGCTTGTCCTATGGCAGTCACATGTTTTCAGTATATGTCTTGCTATGAATTTTGTGAGAGGATCTCACGGATTCAGCACCACAGAGAGTTGGCTCGCCTATTTGTTTTACACTTGCATGATGGACATGTCAACCTTGCAGGGGTGAACTTTACATTGACACCCGAGGTGATCTCACATGCCACAGGGATACCTAATGTTGGGGAGGTGTGGAACAAGCGCAAGGTGCTGGATAATGTTCACTTTGAGCCTTTTGTCCGGCCACCATTCATGAGACATTTGGCAAGTGTGTTTCCATTCAGGTTTCTCAGGAGCGAGTATGCTCCCATGATGAGGCTCATCATGCACTATTTTACCTGTGAGGGCAGATTTTCACAGGTATATTCATATCATATTCGCCTCTTGATGCACTTCACCCGAGTGAGGATGATGAACATCCCTGTTTTCTTCTATCAGAACATTCAGAGGATGGTGCCCATGTTGCAGAGGAAGAGCCCGGCACAGCAGTATAGGAGCCTGTACCATTATGGTTTGATTCAGCTTGTAGTATTGCATCAGTTGGCTCAGCAGGGCATCTCATGGGAGGAGTTCATCTCTCGTGAGTTTTTCACAGCACCACCCTCGCCACATCCTGAGGTTGTTCACGAGGAGGGAGGACCATCCCAGCAGCATGACATCCCTGTCACTAGACATGTCAGCTCCTCACCTCTGGTTACCTATCAGAAAGGCCCAAGGGCCTTATTTGCAGCAGCTCGGCGAGTACTATCTCCACAGCAGGTGGAAGGGGTCTCGCCTTCATCATCAGCTCAGCGAGTGTTATCTCCACATCAGGTGGAAGGGGCCTCGCTTTCTTCACCAGCACAGGTACCAGGAAGGGGCAAGCAGCCCATGATTCATGAGGGGCCATCAGGAGTTCCAGATATTGAGCTTGTGGATCTTGAGGCCAGTTCTCCTAGCCGAGAGGCAAAGGAGATCATTCAGCATCTCAGAGCTGAAAATGATGCCTTGCAGAGGAGGTTAGAGGGAGCACAATGGACAATCTCATACCTGGAGCAGCGCAACAAACAGTTGGAGGATGAGAAAGCACTTGATGAGCTGTGGAGGATTCGTAGTGACCGAATCTTGAACCGAAGAAGACCCGGTGACCCATTGCCCGCTGACCGAGAGTCCATGCTCATCCGGGTAAATGCACACTTGGAGAGGCTGTTGGCTAAGGCCAACCAAGAGAAGAGATTGCTGAGGAACATGAAGAACCATTACTGGGCAAGAATGCATGTGTGCAAGGCAAAGATGAAAATGTTTCAAAGGCGGTTGACCGAGGCACTGAAACGGAGAAAGAGGCCCAATCCCCTCTGTATCTTGGCTGAGGCTTCACTCAAGGATCAAGGCACTAAATAGCCCAGCCACAACACAAATCCCAAGAAATTTTGAGAATTTTGGGTGAATTTTGGCATTTTTTGGCAATTTGCAGGTTTTTCCCATTAACGGGTCTCACCCCCCGCGCGACCCTACATCAGGGCAACTCCTTTTGACCAAAACTCAGCATTTCCAGATTTTTCATGCAAAGTTACATATGCTCATGGATGGACTTGAGATTTGGTGAAGTTTTGGGCCTCCAGAAAGTCAAAAAACTAGTAAAAATTGACTTTCTGCCACTTTTTTGAATTGCAGAAAGCAGTCTTGGGAGATTTGAGTTTTGACAGGGCAAATGAACTCCAAATTCAGAAATTCCAGTTGGGTTGGAAAGTAGACTCACAGATCTTTCCAACAAGCCCACTTTTGCTCAATTTTTCCACCTGCAAGTGCCCCAAAGAAGGCTCCAAAGGCGCGCGACCCATAAGGCAGGGGCGCGCGACCTGTCAGACAGTTTTGTCCAGAAATGCACTGTACAGCTCGGAAAAGCACAGTTTGACTCAGTTTGACATTTTGGGATGAATTGTGATCCTCTTTGATGTAATTATTGTACTTTTTAGACACTTTTACTCTTATGTAACATTTCTAGAAGATTCATTCATGTAAAGGGTAAATATTAAATGAATGAATTGGTTTCCTAGCTTATAGAGGCAAGTTGTTTTGACTGCCTAGTTTGTAGTGCTTAGTTTAGAAGTGGTTGAAACAGATCCTAGGATAGTGAGCTCGACCCATAGAGGCAGGGAAAGAGGTTAGATCATCTATATTATGTACTTTCTTGCTCATTTTCATGGTTGGACTCTTGAGGGAGAAGCTATCATTGTATTATTTCACTGTATCTCTGCAATTTTTGGCTAAGGAAGACCAGGGTTTTGCAGTCCTCTTTGGGATTCTTGTGGACTCATGTGTTGATGGTGTGTTTCTCAATGTTCTTGTAAGTGTGTTATGTGAAATCATTTCCTTTCTTTTACTTCTGCACATTAAACAAATGAAGTGTTAAAGTAAGAATTCATGCTTGCCATGCTCTGCTTTTAAATTTGTTTAATTTCAATGTTTTCTACTGTCTAAGGGGAATTCAAAGTTATTGTTTGCTCTCCTTGGCTCCTCACCTATCATTCCTGACCATCCACCACAATCAAAGGCATCAATACAGTCTCCTACCTCGCCCCAAAGAACCCCCTGCAGAAACTGTGTCCAATCCCCACACCCAAAATTGCCATCCCCTCAATTTGCCACCAAAAACCCTAAAAACCCTAAATCAACCCTCCTGATCAGTTTACTAGCCTAAAATCAGTGTTAACATATTGGTCATCTCATCCATTGAAGATTTTACCGAGATAGACCGGAGAGAGCCTTCTCCTGCCTCGTAGGGCTAGCTACGAGGCTAAATGGTTTGATGTTGCCTTGAGGTTTACCTTTCTCAGCCTGAGGTGAAATTTCAAGTGCTAACAGCATCTACATAAAGAATGCCTTACAAGAGCCCATCAGAAGCTTAGACCACTTTGATATGGTCCTTACACCATTACCAAGGTTGTGGGAAACAATGATTTGGAGCATAAAATTCCTCCATTCCTTCACTAAGAACCGAGTGTTCAATGTGGGTCACCCTCGACCACACTTCCTACCATTACTGGACACATCAGAGGTTGCAGAACAGCTCACCAGGGACCAAGTTCAGCGAAAGTTTCTTCATCTCATGGAGGAACTCAACGCAATGGGACCATTTCTTCCTAAGGCGGGAGGAATGATCCAAGTGGATGTTGGTGGCCACCCAACTATCCCACTTGGACCCCCACAACTGTCTCTTTCAGTTTTTCAGTTTCCTTAATTGTAGCACAATTTACTATTTTTAGCAACAAAATCTTCTCATATTTTATGACTAATGTAATATACATATAGCATGGGTTTTTAGCCATGGATTTCCCCAGTAAATAGTTGTGTAATGCGTTGATTGAATTCTTTCTCTTGTATGCTTCGTGATTTCACGATCATTAATTTTTTCCACAGTTGGTAGAGTATATTCAAGTCTATTGTTTTAGTAAATTACAATTAGCAGTTGGAATCACAAGGAATTTCTACATTCTTTTGCATATGAAGCATAGACAACAAGATCCGTAAGGTTCTACAAATTCAAAAGTAAAACAATGAAAGCTACTTGTAGGAAAGTAAACACACTTGCACAAAAGTAAACATTCTTACAAGAAAGTAAACACACTTGCAAAAAGGGATGGGCCACTTGTGAAACTTTCAACCATCCATGGAAAAAGAAACACACATGTTGGAAATAAACGAAATGCACTTGAAAAATGGGAATAACACACTTCTAGCCAACGGGCTTATGAAGCTTATTTTTGTAACCCATAATGTAGCTAGAACAAACCACATAGGTAGGAAATAAATCACAAAGGAAAAAATGAATGAAAGGACTAATCCTTGCCAAGATAGTCGATGTTTTTACCAAGACTAACAAATGTAATCATTTTGTTGAGCACATTTACTCAACAACATATGAATGCAAACCAATTTGAAATGAAAGCATCTCAAATTAGAAATAATCATGAATAATCAATTACCTAAATAAATTGATAAATAAATCAATACAACCATGCTCAAGGAATTAATTGCAAAAATAAATAAAATCATACAACAAAAAATTAATTATAGAAGCCAATAAATAAATTCTACATGAATAAATAATCAAGGAGTTAAATTACACAACTAGAAAAGTGAACTATCTAAATTATACAGCACTATGTTCTATTAGAGTGGGTCATGCCTTCATAGAACAAAGTGTTGATATTTATCAACAATGGTTACATTAACAACGTAAATTAATTGGATTAACTAAGTTGATTAAAAAAATAATATTTCAGCAATATGAAAATAATAAATAAATAAAATTAACTAATCAAACCTAAACTATGGAAAATGTAAATTACAATTAAAATAAAAGCTTAATAATTAAATTATTCCATTATGATTCAAATATTTCTCTGAGTTCTCCCTGTGGAATGAAATATGAACTTTTTTTATACATAATTTAAAAATATATATATAACAACCAATAAATGAAATCCACAAGTTTCCCACATTGTTTGCTAATAATTAGCAAACAAGGAATATGTCTCCACAAGTTTTTCATGTGGTTTGCTAATAATTAGAAAACAATAAATATGTCTCCACAAGTTTCTCATGTGGTTTGCAAACAACTAACAAACAATATACGAGTCATACATAAGTCCAAAATACTTATTAACAACTTAATCATGTCTAATATTGATCTAAATTGAAATAATGGAAAAATAATTGTGTAATAGCATTAGCTCGAGCTTTTTATCAACTCAAGATTTCAATGGCTTGTGGTTCCAGTGTTGACTCGTGGTTCTGAGAATTGCAGTAGTGAGTTTCGATGGCTTATGGTTCTGATGTTGACTTGCAATTCCGAGAGTTGAAACATCAAATTGTGGCACCAGAGTTGCAGTAATGAGTTGTAGCATCAGAGTTGCAACACTAGAGTTGAAGCAATTGAGTAACACTAATTGTGACCAAAATATACCCAGGGGCGATATTACAACCTGCACAACAACCTTTCTAGCACTTCATCCTTGCATATTAACTCAATGATAAATACAAATATGATATTTTCTAATGTTTAATCATAAATTCACGTAAAATACTAAGGAAATGCAATGGAAATTACTTTGTGTCTAAATCCCACATATAAGCATACGAATGGACTAATACAGGGTCATAGGAAAGTGAAAAGGAATTAATAATAGGGAAAATAATATGTAAAAATATGTCAACTCTGAGGCCCATTAGAAGGTACAAATCCTTTCAGGCATAAAATAAGAATCATATATCCAAAGCTAAAGTCACTTGTCAAACTAGAAGTTGAGAAGAGGAAAAAGGGTGATATTATTTTCCTAATGAGGTATTCTAAATGGATTTATATTTTAATGGTGGACTAACACAGGGTCATAAGAAAGTGAAAAGGAATTAAGAATAGGGAAAATAATATGTAAAAGTATGTTAACTCTGAGGCCCATTAGAAGGTACAAAGCCTTTCAGGCAGAAAATAAGAATCATATATCCAAAGCTAAAGTCACTTGTCAAAATAGAAGTTGAGAAGAGGAAAAAGGGTGATATTATTTTCCTAGTGAGGTATTCTAAATGGATTTATATTTTAATCGTAGTACGGAAGAATGGACAAATCTATATCTGTGTTAATTTTCGATATCTCTTGTGGTTACACCTAGAGAGACCATATTAAAGGGTTTCGTGACCCGTGCGCACATAAATGGATCAAATCCCACCCCCATGTCCTCTTTTAAAAAGATACAAAAGGGGTTGGATCCAATGGTGGAAACCAATGAGTTATTCACTGTTGGGAAAGGCTCAAATCTTGCGAGGGCTTGACCATGAAGCCATAGGGTCACCTTGAGGTAATGGTTGAACATGTGATTGCAACTAGATAAACTATATTTAAAATGGTTTCGTGACTCATGCACACATAAGTAGATCAAATCCAACCCCCATGTCATTCATCAATTTTTTCCCAAAGGGTTTGGATCTAATGGTGCAAAGCAAGGAGTTTTTCACCACTGGTAAAGGTTCAATTCCCATGAGGGCTTCCCTATAGCCATGGGGTCACCCTGAGGTAGTGGTCGAATGTGTGGTTGTAGCCAAAGAGACCATATTGACTAGATTCTTAACTTATGAACACATAAGTGGATCAATTCATACTCTGATGTCTTCCTTTATAAATGAATTGGCATATTTTGGGGCACATTTTTTACAATTATTATGATTTAGTTACAAACAATTTCTAAAAGAGGGTTTTTTTGGCGAAAAAATTTCTAGTCATCTTCATAGGGTGTTAATATAATGTTTGGTTAAATGCAACTAGTCATGGCCTCATCTATAGGAGGCATTCCACCGCCATCCTCCTTCACTACAGCCTGATCTAGGCTTCTAGGCTTTGGTCAATGTGGCCCCAAAAGTCCAGTATCCAAAACCCTCACATTTTATGAAGAAGTTAGAGTCTATTCCAAAGATCCATGTTTTTTGAAGTTGATCCCAAAGTATGGCATTATTCTTGGTTGAAAAGAACCTGATTGGTCAATTTATGGGGATCTAGCCTTCCCTAAGGATGTTGAACTAGTGGGTGGAGAAAAATTGGTGAGTACTCATTAAAGGGAAAATCTCAACCTCTTTTTGTAGAAGAGGGTTCTTCTCATTCTTGTTTGGAAAGAAGGAATACTAATATTTAATATTTAAAAAGTGGCCCATACTTCAAGGGAACCTAAGGGCTATATTTGGATAGATGGAATCTTGATTTTAATCCAGAAAATGATGTCCCGACAATGATTCCAATCTAGGTGAAGTTGCCTCACCTTCCCCTCCACTGTTGGAATTAAGAAAACTTCAAAAAAATTGAGAATTTGTTTAGAAAATACATAGTTAGAGCTAAACTAAATGGATCCATGTATGCATGTGCTCAAATTTGCATGGAAGTTAGTCTAGAGAAGAATTTGCTAAAAGTGGTACAATTAATGCTTAACAATTGAAACTTTATCTAGTAGGTGCACTATGACCAACAACCTTTCAAATACAATCATTTCCATGAGTATGCCTATTTCTCAAAGAATTTTCAAAAGTAGTGGATCAGGGAAAACATCAAGAAACACAGCACATGCAAGGTTTGCAATAAATCAACCACCCTCACCCCCTCAACACCCTCCTAAAGCCTAGTACATGACCCATGGGTTGCATGCAAGTGAAAATCACCCCTATTCCTACAACAAATTCACTCCCTTTGATAATGAAGGTTAATACAAAGAAGGGGAATTTGAGGAGCTCAAAGAGCATGAGATACATGTTAAAGAACAAGAAAAGCTAGAAAAGCTAATGAAGAAATCCCAAAGCTAGAAGATGTTCCATTTCAAGTAGATCAGGAAGAAGGAAAACAATCAGAATAGGAGGAAGATTTCTTACCTCTCACTTTAGGCAGAGCCAATCCTAATTTTTTTACTCCAACTAATGGTCAATCTTAAAATGAGATAGAAAAAGAAGTTCACCATCCTCAAATTGACAAAAGAGTAGGAAGAAGGACTAGTCATGAAAAATAAAGAGCAACCCAAACTATCCTCAAATCCCCAACTTTGAAAAATCAAAGAGGCTCATTGTCTCCTGAAAGTCTATGGGGTGGGGAAGTGACAAAATGGATTCTGAAATCAAAAGTTTAATTATAGCAAAAAATCCCAAATTATCCTACTTTAGGAGACCAAGCTAAGGGAATAGGAAGCCCTCAACAAAAGTATAATAGAGTTGAGAGGTAGTAGTGCCTCCGAAATTGGATCAAAGGGTGAATCGAGAGGATTATGTATTTTCTGGTAGTCAATAGTCCTTAATCTAATAAAGGAGGAAAAATAAAACCATTGGTTAGTGATGAGCCTTATCCATCTTCCATCCAAAAAATTATGCAATGTGATCAATGTCTACATGCTAGTAACCCATCTAGATAAGGTTCGATGTTGGGCTTCACTAATGAATGTCAAAAAATCCTTTCAAGTACAAGATGCATCATTGGTGGTGAATTCAAAACCACAATGCACCCATGGGGAAAGAAGGGAGGATCAAATATCAGGGATTAGTTTCAGGAACACATGGAGGATTTCATTCCAAATTGGGATCTTAGTGATACCAAGCCGTCTGAATCAAAGTATACTTGGAATAATAAATAATAGGGCTAAGACACATAGCAACTAAATTGGATATATTCCTAGTAAGTAGAGATTTTTTGGAGCACCGAGTCACCATATCTTCCTCGTGTTTGGCATCGGGTGGATCAGATCATAGAATCATCAAACATCATATTAGGCCCTTAGAAGACCTTAGCCCCCTCTCCTTTAGATTTAATCCATTATGGATGTTAGATCTAGAGTTCATAGACTGGGTGTCCAAGGTTTGGTCCACATGGATTGAGGGCTCTCTGTTAAGTTATGGTATGTTCTATGCCTATACAGTTTACTTATTTTTCTTATTATATTCCACCGATTAGCAATCACATGTACATAAAGTAAAGTGCAAATAGAACATTAAACGATCGACAGAAAACAAGCCAAGACAAGAGACACAAGATGTGGCGGCTAGCCAGGGACAAACCCCACAATGTGTGGGGAAACCCTTTGATCAAATCTTCTTTTATCCTCAATAATTCAGCAGAGAGAAATAGTACAATAAATCTGATTCATATCAGCAGTAGCAAACCCTAGATCAGTAGCATCAGCATTAGCGGCTTCATTATCAAACTAGGGCAGACCATATCTCACAAACCGACAGTCGGATTGACTTCATTCCACCACCAAACGTTTCGGCTTCCAGAGGAGGTTCAGATGAACCTACAACGTAGTTTAGATGAGGAGATATTCTAGGCCACGCAAGTCAATCTTTACTTCTGCAGTTGCAGCTTCCGTTTCAGCAGTTTCCGGCTTCAAACTAGGGCAGTCGATATCTTGCAAACCGTTCGTTGGATTGACTTCATTCCACCACCAAAAGTTGCAACTTTCAAAGGAGGTTCAGATGAACCTACAGCGCAGTTCCAAAGAGGAGATCTTCTAGGCCACGCAAGTCAATCTTTATTTCTGCAGTTGCAGCTTCAAATTCAACAGCTTCCGGCTTCACATGTGTGAGAGAGAGAGACCCATTTCAGCGCAGTAGAGAAGAGACTCATATCTGTGCAGTAGAGGGAGAGAGATATGATGAGATGAGTGAGTCCAAATGAGGAAAAGTCCTCTTATATTTATACACAACGTTGGTGGGTGAATAGATGCAACTGTTGGGCTTTTGAGCCTACATGAGTTGTAGGTCGGCTTGATAATAATTCCATAATCAAAATAAATTCATATCTCCATGAATACTTATCGGAATTGGATGATCTTTATATCAATCCTACACCTCTCGACGAGAGGAATCTAATAAAAATATTATTAGCCATGAATAAGATGACCCACATGAAGTTTTTCCCTAGTTGCCAATTTTAACACTCCCTCTCAACCATGGAGAACTTCATCTGCAATCTGTCTATTGGTCGTTACTATTCATCCATCAAATTCACTGCCTTGTACAGCCTGAACCTTGCCCTGCTCTGCTCTATTTTGCCTGTTCTGCTTTGTCTTGTTCTGCCCTGCACTGATCTGTACTTTTTTTGTTCTGTTCTACTCTGCTCTTGCATTGTTCTATTCTACTCTGCTTTTGTCCGAATTATGAAGAAGAAGAAATGATCGAGGATGTATCATACTGACTCAAAGTCAGTCTCAGAGTATGTACCACTGGTCCCAGACCAGTCTCAACCAACCCAAAGTCAGCGTCATAGTGAGTACAACTCCAATGGTCCCAGACCAATATCATCCTCCACTGACTCAAAGTCAGTCTCAGAGTATGTACCACTGATCCCAGACCAGTCTCAACCGACCCGAAGTCAGCGTCATAGTATGGTACAACTCCTACCACTAGTCCCAGACCAGTATCATTGATCCTAGATCAATGGAGGTCATCCTAGCGTAGGGAGTACGGTAGTTACAACGATGCGTCCATCGGTACTACTATGGTCCATAGCTTCATTTCCCTGCTCATTGATCGGATGAGAGGTACTTCCCATGAGTCCCAGACTGCATGGGTACGATGCCTCGACAGGAGAACTAATCAATCCTGTCCTCACAGGAGAACACATCAATCCTGCTACAATTGCCATGGAGAACACATCAATCCAGGCCTCACAGGAGAACACATCAATCCTGCTACAATTGCCATGGAGAACACATCAATCCAGGCTGCCATGGAGAACACATCAATCCAGGCCTCACAGGAGAACACATCAATCCTGCTACAATGTCGCCACGGGGTGTACATGTATACCACCAGGGGATAGTGAATAATCCTGTGGTCATATGCTGCTCCAAGAAGCACCCCGCACCCCCCTGGAGCTCTCAGAGCTCAATGCATCATACATGACCCTCATTGGAGGGTCTTTGAACAACTCCAAGTTGTTCATGGAAAGTCAGAAATTTTACTTTCCCAAGGGGTTTTGTCAGAATGTCAGTGACCTGTTCATCTGTACCGATATGATGGAGCCTTATAGCTCCCCGTTGCACCATATCTCGAATATAATGGTATCTGATATCAATATGCTTGGAGCGATCATGGAATACGGGATTCTCTGACAAACGAATCCCACATTGGTTGTCACAAAGGATCATAGTGGTATCCAATGTGAATCCAAACAACTCACTGAAGAGCTTTCGCAACCAAACTGCCTCACAAGAAGCCATGCTAGCAGCAATATACTCTGCTTCGGCGGTGCTCAAAGCCACCGACTTTTGTTTCCTGCTCATCCAGGATATCGAAGCAGATCCCAAGGAGAAACAACACCCGGAAGTGCTCTTACAGTCCTCCACATTGCCTGCCCAATCAGCATCTGTGTATCCAAATAGTCTCACATCTCTGGCAATGTATCTTAACCCATAAGTGATAGTGCCACGAAGATATCTCAGCAGATTCTTGGCACCAATCCAGTGTATGTGGTGGGGTTCAACCATATGCTGGCTCAACGTGTTGACTGCAAAGCATATATCTGGACGGGAGTTCACTAAGAACATTAATGCTCCGACGAGTTGTCGATACTCGGTAGCATTTCGTAAAACAGGTCCAGCAGCACTACCGCTTAACTTCTTGAAGTCAAGCTCCATCGGAGTAGTTACAGGCTTGCAGTCCACCATTCCGAATCTTTCCAATATCTTCACCACATATTTTCCTTGAGATAGGAAAATTTCTCCTGGCTTTTGCCACACTTCAACTCCTAGGAAGTAGTGCATCAGTCCTAGGTCTTTCATTTCAAATTCAGAGGCCAACTCCCTCTTACATTTGTGAATGAGAGGGTCTGCACCTGTTAGAAAGAGGTCATCCACATACAACACCAGTATGAGAGGCTTGTCATCTTCAACCTTAAAGTAAAGGTTAGGATCGGCTTCACTCCTAGTGAATCCCAGCTTCATCAAGTAGCTATTGATCCTCTCATACCATGCTCGGGGTGCTTGCTTCAGCCCATAGAGAGCTTTCTTCAACCTGCATACATGAGATTTTCGATCATAAATCTCAAATCCTTCGGATTGCTCCACGTAGACCTCTTCTTTGATCGAGCCATGCAAGAACGCAATCTTGACATCCATCTGATGTAGGTTCCATCCTTGTGAAGCGGCAAGGGCTATGATCGAGCGGATGGTCGTATATCTGGCAACAGGTGCAAATATCTCATCATAGTCTATACCTTCCTTTTGGGAGAAACCTCGAGCAACAAAACGAGCCTTATACTTTTCCGTGCTTCCATCTGCTGCATGCTTTATCTTGTAAAGCCATTTGGAAGTAACAACAGTCTTGTCCTGGGGTCTGGGAACTACTTCCCAAACATCATTCTTTATGATAGACTCATATTCTTCGGTCATAGCATCCTTCCATACTTGATGCTTGACGGCATCTGAGAATGACGAAGGCTCATTTTGTATGATCATGCTCATGATGGTCAGGTATCCTTGATACCTATTAGGTTTCTTACTTTCACGAAAGGTTCCTCGGGGTGCAGCATGTCCTTCAGCATCATCAAGTAACCCCTTAAGCCATGAAGGCCTCTTCCTAGAAGAGGAAGGCTCATATGGAGGAGGATCAATCAGATCCATGGGTTCTTCTACATCAGGCATTGATTCATCATCCTTTTCTTTCGGTTCCCTGGTGTCGGCTTCTTGAGAGCTCCTCAAAGTCGGAAGATTGATCACCTTGCTGAGAGCCATATCTTCATCAAAGGTGACATCATGACTAATTATGACTTCCCTTTGACCGGCTACATAGATTCCATAGCCTTTAGTATTTTCACCATAGCCCACGAAAATTCCCTTCTTTCCAGATGCTCCCAATTTATTTCTTTTCTCTTTCGGCACATGAAAGTATACAGGGCTTCCAAAAATTTTAAAATGAGAAACATCGGGTTTCTTACCGGTGAATTTTTCTTTAGGAGTCTTGGAACCCAATGCTTGATGAGGGCATCGATTTTGTACATATACGGCAGTGTTTGCAGCTTCAGCCCATAGAAACTTAGGAATACTTTGATCATGTAGCATGGCCCAGACAGCTTCCATAATTGTGCGGTTCTTCCTTTCTGCCACACCATTTTGTTCAGGAGTATATGGTGTAGTAGTCTCCCTCTTGATGCCAGCCTCTTTACAAAAATCATGGAACTCATTAGATTCATATTCAGTCCCATTGTCAGTTCTTAAGATCTTGATCTTCTTTTCGGTTTGATTCTCGATTAGGGCTTTGAAGTGTCGGAACCAAGGGAACACTTCATCCTTCTTTTTCAAGAAGTATATCCAGGTCTTTCGAGAATGGTCATCTATAAAAGTGAGATAATATGAGTATCCTCCCAAGGAGTTCATAGGCATCACACCTGATATGTCTAAGTGAACTAGTTGTAATATATCGGAGGTCTTGCTTTGACTTGAAGGGAATGGTCCCCTTTTGAGCTTTCCTTCGGCACATCCCGGACATACACCTTCTTTCTCTACTTGGAATTCAAGCATCCCTGTTACCATCTGTCTTACATCGGGTAGAGCTTTGTAATGAAGGTGGGCAAACCTCTGATGCCAAAGTTCGGACTGAAGCGTTGTGTCACAAGACATGACACCTAGCGGACTTCCACCGACTTGATATAAAGAATCAACTCGAAACCCAAGAGTGAAAGCATCTTTAACATTATTTTTCCATATGCGTACCTTACCATCGTTGAAGGTTACCTTATAGCCTTTGTCTTCCATTGCTGAGATGGATACCAGGTTCTTTTTTGAGATCAGGTACATATAATACATCTTGTAAGTGAATCGTATTACCTTGATTCAGTTTAAGAGAAACATTGCCTACACCTTTCACTGGGTATTTCATGTCATCTCCAAGGACAATTTCCAAGTTAGTTTCTTTCTCTACCAGATTATAGAGTACTTCTTTGTAACCAGTGAAGTGTCTTGAGGCACCACTATCAATGAGCCAAATTCCCATTGAGTCCGAAGGAGCGGAGGTAGATAGAGCAGCTGGTAGATAATATTCAGCCTGCTTATCTTCAACAGTGTTAGATTCATACCTGGAATTTCTAGCCTTCTTGAATGGTTGCCCTCTTCCTTGATTTCCCGCATTCCTTTTTCCTTTGTTGTTGAATTTTCCATTCCTTCGATTACCATGAGAGGGATTTTGATCATCGTCACGGTGAGAGTCCTTTCTATCAGGGCATTCCCTTGCATAGTGACCTGCTTTATTGCAAATGAAACATCATCCTTTTCTTCCACCCTTAAATCCAACCTTTCTTTTCGATTTAGACCCAGAATTATTTCTTTTCTTAGCATGAGAAGAAAAAGTAGCAGGAGGACCTTTAGGCAAGGGCATTTCCTGCTCTTCTACCCTTGTTTGTTCTTGAATGCATCTAGCCATTAATTCCTCGAAACTAGGAATTACATTATTGTTCAGAAGAGTAGTCCTGAACACATACCATTCAGGTGGTAATCCTTCGAGAGTTGTGAGTGCCATTTCTCTGTCAGTAATGGTTTCCCCAATAGATAGGAGATCGTTCTTGATCTCAGTGATTCTTAATAAGTATGCTTGCATACTTTCATCTTTACCCTTCTTGATTTCCCTCAACTTATTTCTAAGAAACAAAACTTGATTTGCATCATTAACTTTAAATAAACTCACCAGTCTGTCGTAGATTTCCTTGGAGGTGTCTAGATCAGAGATGTAGGCCACCAAGCGCTTGTCGATAGACTCCCGGATGATCTTCTTTGTTTTGAATTCTCC
Organism: Pinus tabuliformis; assembly: GCA_031772625.1. Taxonomy (NCBI): domain Eukaryota; kingdom Viridiplantae; phylum Streptophyta; class Pinopsida; order Pinales; family Pinaceae; genus Pinus; species Pinus tabuliformis. The sequence goes on along the minus strand of CM062805.1, from coordinate 155,238,989 downwards.
ATTTTTCCATTTGTTCCAGGCTGCAGCAGATGCATTTGATGAAGGCTCAACAATATTGCCTCTTACATGGTCCAGCACTCCTTGATCTTCAAGTGTTAGATTGATAGACATCTTCCATCCATGATAGTCAGCTTTCTCACAGAGCTTGTCTTCGGCAGGAAAGAGTGTTGAGGACCCCATAGTTCTTTTAGGATAGCCTTGCCAATCTTCTCTTCAATGATTTCTCTTGCTCTTGCTTAGGCTTTGTCTTCACCTCAGCTCTGATACCATGTTAAGTTATGGTATGTTCTATGCTTATAACAGTTTACTTCTTTTTCTTATTATATTCCACCGATTAGCAATCACATGTACATAAAGTAAAGTGCAGATAGAACATTAAACGATCGACAGAAAACAAGCCAAGACAAGAGACACAAGATGTGGCGGCTAGCCAGGGACAAACCCCATAATGTGTGGGGAAACCCTTTGATCAAATCTTCTTTTATCTTCAATAATTCAGCAGAGAGAAATAGTACAATAAATCTGATTCATATCAGCAGTAGCAAACCCTAGATCAGTAGCATCAGCATTAGCGGCTTCATTATCAAACTAGGGCAGACCATATCTCACAAACTGACAGTCGGATTGACTTCATTCCACCACCAAACGTTTCGGCTTCTAGAGGAGGTTCAGATGAACCTACAGCGCAGTTCAGATGAGGAGATCTTCTAGGCCACGCAAGTCAATCTTTACTTCTGCAGTTGCAGCTTCCGTTTCAGCAGTTTCCGGCTTCAAACTGGGGTAGTCGATATCTTGCAAACCGTTCGTCGGATTGACTTCATTCCACCACCAAAATTTGCGGCTTTCAAAGGAGGTTCAGATGAACCTACAGTGCAGTTCCAAAGAGGAGATCTTCTAGGCCACGCAAGTCAATCTTTGCTTCTGCAGTTGCAGCTTCAAATTCAATAGCTTCCGGCTTCACATGTGTGAGAGAGAGAGACCCATTTCAGCGCAGTAGAGAAGAGACTCATATCTGCGCAGTAGAGAGAGAGAGATATGATGAGATGAGTGATTCAAAATGAGGAAAAGTCCTCTTATATTTATACACAACATTGGTGGGTGAATAGATGCGACTGTTGGGCTTCTGAGCCTACATGAGTTGTAGGTCGGCTTGATAATAATTCCATAATCAAAATAAATTCATATCTCCATGAATACTTATCGGAATTGGATGATATTTATATCAATCCTACACCTCTTGACGAGAGGAATCTAATAAAAATATTATTAGCCATGAATAAGATGACCCACATGAAGTTTTGCCCTGGTTGCCAATTTTAACACTCTCCAACTTTCATATGGGAAACAGAGGTCATAGCACTCAAGATAGATTTAAAAGAATGGGTTAAAAAATATAAGGGGAAAAAATAAAGTAGGAGGAAACATATAGGATTAGTTTGGAAGAGATCTTCTAGAGGATGGAAAGGGAAGAGGTTTCAAGAGATCTTGAAAAAAAAAAGGAGAAAGAGGCCTTTGAAATTCTTCACAAATATCTCAAGGAGGAGGAGGAAATGTGGAGGCTTGAATATAGAAGTCTTTGGTTAAAGGTAGGGGACAAGAACATGAAATTTTTTCATCTACAAGCCAAAATGAGGGAGTATTTGAGGAATAAAGTGACCTTAATCAATGTTGAGGGATCACATATCACATCCTTGGAGGAAATAAAAGCATATTATTTCAATAATTTCTGGGACCTTTATAAGGAATCGAAAGGAGTAATGGAAGTAGGATTTAAGGAATTCTTGAGGCATATTACTAATATAATTAGGGAAGAGACAAATGTAGCCTTCATGGGAAAGATCTCTAGGAAAAAGGTCAAAAAATTAGTGTGGTCCTTTGAACTAGACAAGGATCCTAGATCAGATGGATTCATGGGGAAATTTTATCAAATATGTTGGTAGGTCATCAAATATGACCTTTGTAGAATGGTTGATTACATGAAGAACTTAAAAAAATGAGTGTGAGCATAAACACGTCCTTATCAACACCCATTCCTAAATAGGTAATCCCTTCCTCCTTATGTTGCTTTAGACCAATCTCTCTATGTAACATGTCCTATAAAATTCTTTCCAAAGTTATAGCCTCTAGAATCAATTTGTCACTGCTGGGAATTATCTCGAAAAAACAAGGTGGGTTTGTTGGTAACTTGCAGATATTGGAAAAAATTATTTTGGTCCAAGAGGTTGTCCATTTAAGAAAGACTCGAGATGACAAGAGAATGGTCATCAAGAAAGACACAGATAATGCTTTTGAGAGTGTTTGACATTCTTTCCTCCTTGTGATATTAGGAAAAAAAGGATTATGCTACAAATTCATCTCTTGGGTGGTTGCATCATTGAGAATCCATGGATCTCCTCCCTTATCAACAATAGGCCCTCAGGCTTCTCCAAGGCTTCAAGAGGCTTGTGGTAGGGTTGTCCCCTCTCCAAAACTATCTACATTATTATGGATGAAGCTATGAGAAACAAAATAGACTATGAATGAAGAATGCATCAACTCTTGGGAATCCTATTTGTAAGGGGAGTTAAGAGCATCAACCACACCTAGTTCGTGGATGACACTATCTCACTCATAGGAGCCTCCATTATCATTACTATGAGATTCAAGCAAGTCATATACAATTTCTGAAAGTTTCAGGGGGACATTTAAATGGAGGAAAGAACCAATTATACACCTGGAACATAAAAAAAACTTACTAGAGCTAAATTCTAAGAGAATTAGGAATTGCAAGTAAAGAACCTTAGAAATACTTTAAATATCTTGGGATATCAATATTTCTCAAGCATTCCTTTCATACTTCATTGCTTCCCATCCTTAAATAAATCCAATTCAAAGTTCAACAAGTGGGGGGCATAATGGATCAATTTGGAAAACAAGCTTATATTGCTTCAATATGTGCTCTCAACCCTCCCTCTTTTTCAGTTTTCTGCTCTCTTAGTGCCTAAAGGAGTCCGAGCTAGAATGGCTCAAGATATTTGTAAATTCCTCTCACAAATAGGAAAATATAAATCAAAAAAATTCCAACTGATGAACTGGAAAATGGTATGTACACCGAAGGTATTAAGCAAAATGGACACTAGAGATCCTATGCATATGAATTTGGCTCTTAGAGCTAAGCTGGCATGGTGATTAATTTCAAGCCACCGGTGGAATTCCGTCTTGCATAGCAATTATTTTCATGGATATCATATGGATTTTCTTAACTTTATGTAAGTCATCAAAGAGGTTTCACATATCTAGAAGATTATTACAATAACCATTCTAACCATCAAAGAAAAGTTGGCATGGAAACTTGGTAATGGAAAGTAACTAAGAATTTGGAATGAAAGTATTCAAAGCAATCAACCCATTAACCTAAATTTTAGTTTCAGGCTTCTACCTAATTGGCTCACCTAATCTAGAATATGCACTCTATTTGATATCTCCTCATCCTCACAGATAGGTTGATCGATTGGGTGGGACTGGGTTAGTTGTCCTGTCAACTCCACTTGATCCACATAGAGTTGGAATCTCTTCCCTTGGGATACACTTCTCTTCATATTGAAGATTCATATGCTCATGGGTGGGGGGAGGCATATTACATGGTTAAGGAAGGTTGTAAGGCTATCATTTTCCAAGATGGATCGCCCCCAAAATAAATAAATAAATATGGTTGAAGACCTGGAGTTATGATGAGCTCCCTAAAATTAGCATCATTTGTTGAGTGCTAGTGCATAAAACAATATTGATAATAGAAAAAATTGATAAAATAGAAATAGTAGGCCTATCCATATGTGAGTTATGCAACAATAGCCAATAATCAATCAACCACCTCTTCCTTTTCTCACCTTATCCAAGCTAGTTTGGGACAACATTCTTTTAAGAATGTGTCGCAGAGTAAGGATGCCAAGTGATATTCAAGAACTTCTTGGAAGTTGGGAAAACTACTACAAAGAGTCCATTAGATGTAAAGCTATCTTCAAAAGGATTTGGCTTTCTCTTCCTAAATATATAAGTTGGAAAATTTGGTTGAATAGGAATAGACAAACCTTCCAAGGGCATTAACCAAATTTTAGGAGAAGTGTTGGGAATTCAATGGCTCTCATGAAGGAAACTTTCATCTCCAAATAATTAAAGCTCAAACTAATTCAGGCCTTAGATATAGAAGAGCATGCATGGTGGACCTCTCTGGGATTTCTGGTAAGTACTTCTCCACCCAACTAGCATCTCAAAATATTAAAAGTTGAATTTGATAAATGAACAATTAAACAAAAGTATTATATATTTTGGTTTGATTACATCGCTAAAAATAATCCAGGGGTGGTAGTAGTGAGGTGGGAGGGGGGGTGATCTATCACCTTAATGATCAATGGGAATACCCATCATATTGGGGTATAGGAATCACCACAAACAACCAAGCAGAATCCTACACACTTCTACAAGGTCTCTCTCTAGCTAAAAAGAGAAACATTCGGGATTTTATTATCATTGGTGAATTTGCCATTATTTTGTGCCACCTCATCAATGGATCTCTTTCATTTAAATAAAATTTCAAGCTATTGTAAAAAGGATCTATCATATTCTAGGAATATTTCACTCCAAATCATTTATTCATATCCATAGGCACAACAACAAGAAGGCAAACCTCCTTGTGAATGTGGGGGTACATCTAGAAAAATGAAACCTTAATGTGGATGGGGTTCTAATCTTAACTACAGTTCTTAAGACTACCTACAAACTATGTTTTGTAAGTGTCAGGTTTTAGTTGGTCTTTTTTAGAGGATCTACAAGCTAGTATTTTTAGAACATTGTAACTTCCCCATGCCTACTCTAGGACATAGTCTTGGATCACAATTTAGGAGTTTGTTTCTATTGTGGTGTTAATTAGTTTGGGAAAACAAGAAATACTTGTAAAGTTTGTATAATTGTAGCCCCCCAACACAAATTTTATGAAATATAAATATGTTTTCAGTTCAAGTTAAAAATATTTATTGAGATCTTAATAAAGCATATATAAAAGATAATTATCCACTCCCAAACATGGAATTTATCCTCCAATAGTTTGCAAGTTTTGCATTAATGTCTATGTTGGATAGGTTCTCAGGATATAATCAGGTGTTAGTTTCTGAACATGACTGACACAAGACCACTTTTGTAACACCATGGGAAACATTCTCGTATGCAAGGATTCCCTTTAGCTTGAAGAATGTCAGAGCTACATTTCAAAGAGACATAGATTATGCATTTAAGTACGTGATAGGTAAGTTTATGGAAAATGATCAAGATAATATTAATGTCCATTCAAAACTAAGAGAACACCATATTAAGCATCTAAGATGAATACTCTAGTGTTGTAGATTGTATGACATATCTCTTAATCCAAGGAAATGTTTATTTGTAGTATGAGAAGGAAAACTTGTGGATGACATTGTAAGTAAAGAAAGGATTTACACTGATTTAGATAGAACTAAATCCATAAATGACTTATAGCCCCCAACTTCTCGAAAAAGGGCGTAATCATTCTTTAAGATAAATTTTATTTGAATATTTGTACTTGTTGACGGTGTTGGACCCGCCAACATGTAAGGGGATCTCCTCAGTAAGAAGTCCCAATTAGACCTCAGACCGTTTGGTGTAGGAGTCCCAACAATGGGCCATAAAGCAATGCCTTGATTGCGATGTCTCACAGAGGCAAGTAAGATAACTCTGTCAGTAGCAAGGGTGTGACTGCTGCAGTGAGTCAAGGAAGGTGTATGAGAGGTTCTAACACATGGGAGTTGAGATGAGTGTGCCCCTTGGAAACCTGTAACAGTACTCAGCTAGAAAGGGAACACATGAGCAGTGATGCATCACAAGCTAGAAATTAGGTCAGCTGACAATCCAAAGTGATGGTTAAACCAACCACATCTACAACAAGATTCATATAATTGCATACAAAATAGTTCATACACAACTACGTAAGTTAAACAACATACATTGCTACAGCAACCAAATAGTCCAACTACAATAACAACATATGCATGAAAACGTGTTGTCTCTTATTATATAAACAAGTGTAAGTTCCAATCATACAATACATCCATGTAAACCCACAAGCCCCAATAGTGGAATGTTATAGCGACATCTGCCTGCTCCTCCAAAGAGATGTACTAGCTCCATGTAGTGGAGAAGCCAAGGTGCGTTACAATACTACCCAAGCTATCTCCAAGATAGTCTTATCAGAAGCTTGGCTGACCAAAATCTTGTACAATGAGTTATGAGGGACTATTTTTAGCAAAAGGTGGGATGACCCTTGACATTCCCTTTTGTGACATCTCAACTATCCTCATGATTCGTCACCTACTCTATGACTATTACATCCAACTATTGACACTTGATTTACACTTGACATGAAGTTACATTATAATTCACATGTACTCATGTGAGACAACATGGCTTGAGAAAGCCATGCAAGACATCACTGACACTCAATCCGTTGTGATGAGACCAACTCTTTGACATGCTTGTGATGGTGAAGGTGGTGAGCTGATGCCAAGCTTGGTCATCCGTGATGGAGTGGATGCACCCCATGGTGACATCTTGTTGAAGAAAACTCTTGCCTCTGTTGTAACTGGTGCATTGGTTCGCCTCCTTCATCCAACTCATCTGCTAACATGTGCATGGTCTTCTTGGGTGCATTTGAACCAGCAACACACTGATGCATAGTATCCGTGCTGATCTTCAAGTGTGTGTTGGTGATCATGCAGATCAACATGCCGAAGTACATGTTCAGCTCCAATTGGACTTGATTCTTGTCTTTGCCTTGGTGAGTGTGCTGAAGGGGTTGGATTGCATGTGTGCGCATAATGACCTGCATGATGTTGAATCCCTTACATGCGATCAACAAAAATGCTCACCATGTCTACTCCATGCCAGTGTTTGGATGGATCTTTAACTTGTACGAGTGCAGTTTCATCCGTGAGTGCATGTTGTGCCCACTGTTATTCCTGTTCCTGTTGCAACTCATTCGTCTGTTTGTGCAGCTTCATGTTCTTCCTTGAGTTGTTGCTTCAGCACATGCAACTCCTTCTTTGTTCCATTCTATGTCTTCACGCAATCTTCATGTCGCGATGTCACTTCATAGCCTGAGTCTCGAAAGTTTCTTTCATCATCAGTGGATCTGATTGATCTTGCAACTTTGTTCCACCTATGTGTTGTCAAAAACCTTCCTTTTGCCTTCACTGCATTCGTTGTGTTCATTGTATTCGATGCATTCATTGTGTTCAGTATGTTGCCTTCAGCTGTTGTTCATGATGTTGCTCATTGTGCTAACTTGATGTTCTTGTCTACGAACAACTTGATATCTTCGCGAGTAGGCAAGCTCATAGACATTTGATCGACTGCATCTCCAGGTGTGCTTTGAACAATGTCTTAGACTCTGCCCTCTTGGAAACCACTATACCTACACTGCTGAGAGGCAGATGAACACTTGCAATACTTGGAGACATGGAAACACTCATGGAAAGCAATCTGTCAGTAGAAAACCAAAATGAACTTGAGAAATGACTTTCAACATACCTGTGTGACTGATCATGAAGGTTGTGCAATTTCAGCTGGGAGGTCGGGAGACTGACTACCAAGACTGCAAAAGGCACAGTCTGGGCTACTGGGAGACTAGCTAACTACTAGAACTGCTCAATACACAGTCCAGTCTAGCTGATGACTGCTAGAATTGCACAATGCGCAATCTTAGTTGGTAATGGTTGCAGGCTTAGTGATTGCATTGTGCAATTTTATAGGCCAACAATCATTGTCTGTCAGAAATGAGTAAAACAGTCCCAAAGGACAATGCCTGGGCAAAAATGTGAATTTATGGAGAGGAAGGCAAAGCCTTCCCTCTTAGGATTGCGCAATGTTGTCTGGTGAAGTAGAGTCTGGGCCAAGGTTAGCAAGACTCATTGACAGACAACTGAAAGTGAATGTGAGTGTGAATGCATGGTGATAATGAGTGTAAACATAAGTGAATGATCATGCATGCAAACAGAGAATGATAGATTCAGAAAACAGAACAACATGCATGTGGGTGAGGCGAGTCACCGAATCAGTGACCGTTCGTGCAAAATAGTTTCATGCATGTGACAGCAGTGAGATAGCAACAAAAACTGAAACAGTGCTAGGACAAGCTAGTATACATGTAAATGACAGCAAACGCTCACTGAAATGAAGCAAACATTACTCACACAAGCAAAAACACAAAAAGAGACAGAAATGCAACACAAGGCATGGAAAGTGGGCTTATCCCAAAACAGCTGAGCTGAATGGACCAACTACACCTAGATGTGGTGTGGGATGTCAAAGCTACAAGTTTGATGTGAGGAATGAGCTCTGCAATGTTCGGTTGATGAGTTTTGATAACATCGAGGTTGTGATGCACATGCAAAAAATCTAGGGAAAGTGACACTTTGTGGAAGGTTTTTGAAATTATCCTTGCATGTAACCTCCAACTTCTAAACATAGACCCTAAAACAAGGGATGCCTTTGCATGCTACCTTGGGAGAAGTAGCCATGCATGCAAGTCAGTTTTGCTCAGTCCCGAAGGGAACCGGTCAACTCAGCTGCACATGCAAGAGACTTCTCCACTGCTGGGAGAAAATGCGCATTTCTAGCTAGGATGTTGGGCTGGTTGCCCAAGATATTTGCGTAATTTTTGGGCGGAGTATTTGAATATTGCCCAAATTTTCACAAATTCTAGGCTGAGCAGCCCTGCTAGGGAAATTTGCGCAATTTTCTCTGTGAGGGTTGACTGATAGAATTGCGCAATTCTAGAGCCCAGCAGGCTTCCAGTCAGGATTGCACAATTTCTGGAGGGAAGGCTGGTTAGGCTGCAGCTGGACCAATTCCAAGTGATCAGCCTGTGAGGGGAGTGCATCAAGCTATGATCGACAGGCTTCCGTTGTGCAAGAAAAACACTGAAGCTTGTGAACTTGACGAAGCAAGGCAAGTTGTTGTGAAGGTTGGAAAGGAGGCTCCAAAATGAAGGTAAGCCAAAATTTGGAGGGTGGTTGTAGCCACTACAACACTTGGTGACACACTGGTAGAAGTATAGCTCTCTGAATGGACCTTGTTCATGAAAAGAAAGTCTAACACCTCTGGAAGTATTGTTCAGTTCTCAGTTCATCTTGGCATCACACTAGCTTGATTGTAAGATGTAGCATCTACCAAGCTCTTGGTTGATTGACATGCATTCCAAGCCAAGGCAAAATAGTTGTTTCAATTGGGGTTGAGAGGTATATTGGTGCACAAGCAGTATAGTCGTCAAAGTCTTAGTTTCATCTCTGATCTTGCTACGCTGCCAGCAGGCTTGGACAGTACCCGACGAAGTCACATAGGAACACAAGCATGGATTCGCTGCCTGGAAACCTAGTCAGTACGCTGACGAATATACTTGCATCACCTCTTTGCGCAGGAAGCCTTTCTCTTCTTTCACCTTATTCATTTTTCATTTTTTACTTTTTTTACTTTTTTTACTTTTTTTTTTTTCAACTGTTCATAACACTTATTCATTTTAGAGGTGGAAGAGGGAGATCAATTTATTGAGAGTAGAAGAGGTTGTTCCAGCAGAGAAGTAGTTTATTATATCTCTGACATGCTTGTTTAGGTTTTCCCCCTCACCTTACTCTACTTGACTGAGCTAACAAGGCTTAACCCAAAAACAACCGACTAAAGAAGGTGACAATAGTTAGCACACAAGTGTCGTGTTTTCACCAAGGTTCACTTCGAACAGTATGTATTTTAATTCGATGTATCATGGACCAAAAGCAACAAGTTCTTCATATAAAGGCAAGATGACAGATAACCAAGTAGTGATAGTTGTACAAGCCCTCTTGTACTTCACCCAACTCGTTTCAAGAGTCGTACATGGTTTCATGTGAAACTAACCTACGAACGAAACAAGCAAACTAAAAAACAACAAAGCAAAGCAAGAGTGAAAGCAAAGCAAGTAATCCAACAAGAAAGTAGACACATAAATAAACAAAGAAAGTAAGCAAATAAGCATGCATGCAAGCAAACAACTCAAAAGAAAACACTATTCCTACTCCTAAGCTAACAGTGCATGGGTCATCTCACGTGAAGTGATACTTCCAATGCAGCCATCGGCACATTGGTTGACCCATGTTGGTGAAGGCATGGTTCATGAACAAGACAGTTGTGTGAACCAACAAACAAGAAAGATGTAACAGTGAAGACAAACACACTCTGAGCTTACAAGTGACCACAGAACAAAGATGAGTGGAAATGTATGACATGCATTCTGTGGTGTTGTCATGATGTTGTGCTACACTTCGTGCAAATGTTGAGTGTATGCATTCTCTTGACTGTGTCATGCAAGCAAACGTGAGAAAGGTAGACCACTTGTGTTGTGCATGTGTGCTTGCTGTGTAAGATTCTTCCAATGCATGAGCGATGGGATTGTGTAGTTCGAGTGGAGGAAGTGAAATATGGGTGTTTGGTTGATCTTCAATCCAAAGCAGAGAGTGATGAGGATCCTTGAGTTTTTCAACAATTTCCTGACCAAAATTGAAACCAACCTCAGGATAGCGAGGGCCTAACACAACCATCAGCTCGAGCTAAAGTGCCTCAACGGTCGGGGGGGTTTAGACTTCATTGACAGATAGATCATCATAGACCAAGGTCTTGGATAGATTAACAACAGTTGAGTCAACATCATGATCGGATGAGGAAATGAATAGATCACAACATCCAAGATCAAAAAATTCAGGATGTTTGGTGGCATCCTCATGATTTAATGAATCAGGTAGAGGGGTAGATGAGAAGAAAAAATGTTCACCCTCTGTGTTTTCAAGAAAGATAGATGACAAATTGGAAGGATTTCCAGAGGAAGATGTGTCCTCTCCACACTATGATGACAGACTGACATCCAACATGTCCTATGAATTATTGGAAGTAGAAGCATCCGGAAATGAGTTTTCACAAGGGGAACCAACAATTGTAGAATCACAACGGATTTCAGGATGATGAGGCGCAGCTGGAAGAGAGTCATCCTTCACCATAGGTTCTTCTTCAGATTCCTACACGCACTCATCATGAATGATGACGCAGGTTGGCTGCATAACACCAACTCCATCAACAACTTGATCCTCATTCGAAATAGGTGAGGAGTCCGAAATGGGAGAACACAAGACAATACAATCCAGAGGATCAACAGAATTCGAGGACGAAGGTCGAGGGAACGAGTCCACATGACAACCAATAGGATTGAAAACCAAATCTGTGCAAATATCAAGAGCAGGTGGGGTGGGAGGATGTGGCAGTTCAACAAAGATATGTGCATGATCTCCCACATCACTCCACGGTGGTGGAGCAGTGTGATGAGGTGAAGGCGGACAATCACTTGTGACAGTGACTGTGACTACCTGTGATTGCGCAACTCCATCACCAAAGTGTGTTGAGTGAGGTCTGATAGGTGAAGAAGATACTCAAATCTTCCATCAAGAAATTCCCAATCAATATCATCTTCGGGAATTGGTATGCAAGATTACAAAAGCGTGTGTGAAACTGTTCAACGGATTCATCGGGTGCTTTTCGTAATTCCAGAATTTCTTTGTTGAGTGCTTTATAGTTAAAGTGATTGAAAGCATAGTCTATCTATGCAACTAGATGATAAAGATAATGAATAGATTTTTTGGCCAGTGTGGCACACTAGTGCATTGGGTGCCCTCGAAGCGTGTAGATGAACAACATGTAGCTCATGTATTCTTCAAAGAATCCATGTCTTTCGCATGAGCCTACAACGCCGACCGTGTGCCTTACCAAGGCTACGTAGCCTCCACCATCAAAAGTTTTATGAGACAAGTTATCCGAGAGCTTTTCCAGGATGATGAAATTGTTTCCATAAGACATACATTCTGGAAGATCAGCTCGATAGTGAGTCATGATAGATGTGTAGAGATTCAAAATAGATGTGAGGACTCAACTTGTCATTTGGCCCTCCTTCTAGCGCCAAAATGTTGACGATGTTGGACCCGCCAACATGTAAGGGGATCTCCCCGGTAAGAAGTCCCAATTATCCCTCAGATTGTTTGGTGTAGTATTCCCAATAGTGGTTTGTAAAGCAATGCCTTGACCGATATGTCACACAAAGGCAAATGATCAGGTGCACATGTCCTAAGTGTCGTAAAATGCTCAAAATTTAAAATGTTCAGAACTAGTTCAAAGTTGAACGACTAGAAAGTGCTTGTATTCCTGATTCTGGAGCCGCAAACGGTTCGAAAAACGGTCGCCGTATGAGCAAGTTATGGCAAAAAGAAGAATTTGTCAATAACATTGAAAATTTTAATTTTTCAAAAAAAAATTAAAAAAAGAATATTCCACAGAATATTCCTTGGAATATTCTAGGGAATATTCTCTTTGCATACCCAATCACAAGATGCCACGTGGCAGGCCCGAAATCCACCACGTGGCCCAAGGATGACGTCAGCATATCCAAATGGGCGCATATGAAATTTTTTTGGCACTAGCAAGTTTTGAACCTGTTAGCTCTTGAAATTTCACCTCAGGCTGAGAAAGGTAAACCTCAAGGCTACATCAAACCATTTAGCCTCGTAGCTAGCCCTACGGGGCAGGAGAAGGCTCTCTCTGGTCAATCTCGGCAGATCTTCAATGGGATGAGATGACCAACAAGGTAACACTGATATTAGGCTAGTAAACTGATTAAAAAGGTTGATTTGGGGTTTTTTGGGTTTTTGGTGGCAAATTGAGGAAAGGGCAATTTCGGGTGCGGGGATTGGACACAGTTTCTGCAGGGGGTTCCTTGGGGCGAGGTAGGAAACAGTATTGATGCCTTAAATTGAGATGGATGATCAGGAATGAAAGACGAGGAGCTAAAGAGAGCAAACAATGACTTTGAATTCCCTTTAGACAGTAGAAAACATTGAAATTAAACAAATTTAAAAGCAGAGCATGGCTAGCATGAATTCATACTTTAACACTTCATTTGTTTAATGTGCAGCAGTAAAGGAAAGGAAATGATTCACATAAACACACTTACAAGAACATTGAGAAACACACCATCAACACATGAGTCCACAAGAATCCCAAAGAGGACTGCAAAACCCTGGTCTTCCTTAGCCAAAAATTGCAGAGATACAGTGAAATAATACAATGATAGCTTCTCCCTCAAGAGTCCAACCATGAAAACGAGCAAGAAAGTACATAATATAGATGATCTAACCTCTTTCCCTGCCTCCATGGGTCGAGCTCACTATCTTAGGAGCTGTTTCAACCACTTCTAAACTAAGCACTACAAACTAGGCAGTCAAAACAACTTGCCTATATAAGCTAGGAAACCAATCCATTCATTAAATATTTACCCTTTACATGAATGAATCTTCTAGAAGTTTTAAACAAGAGTAAAAGTGTCTTAGAGTTACAATAATTACATCAAAGATAATCATCTTCCACCCCAAAAAGTCAAACTGGGCCAAAACTGCGTTTTCTGGGCTGTACAATGCAATCTGGCAAAAACTGCCTGACGGGTCGCGCGCCCCTGCCTGACGGGTCGCGCGCCTTTGGAGCGATGTTTGAGGCACTTTCAGGTGTCCAAATTGAGCAAAAGTGGGCTTGTTGGAAAGGTATGTGAGTCTACTTTCCAACCCAACTAGAATTTCTGAATTTGGAGGTCATTTGCCCTATCAAAACTTAATTCTCCCAAGACTGGTTTCTGCAACTCAAAAAAGGGCCAGAAAGTCATTTTTTGGTAGTATTTTGACCTTTTGGAGGCCCAAAACTTCATAAAAACTCAAGTCCATTCACAGGCATGTGTAACTTTGCATGACAAATCTAGAAATGCTGAGTTTTTGCCAAACTGAGTTGCCATGATGTAGGGTCGCGCGCGGGGTGAGACCCGTTAATGGGAAAAACCTGCAAATTGCTAAAAATTGCCAAAATTCACCCAAAATTCTCAAAAAAAAATTGGGATTTGTGCTGTGGTTGAGCTAATTAGTGCCTTGATCTTTGAGGGAAGCCTCAGCCAAGATATGGAGTGGATTGGTCTTCTTTTTCCGTTTTAGGGCCTCGGACAACCGCCTTTGAAACATTTTCATCTTGGCCTTGCACACATGCATTCTTGCCCAGTAATGGTTTTTCATGTTCCTCAGCAATTTCTTCTCTTGGTTGGCCTTAGCCAACAGCCTCTCCAAGTGTGCATTGACCCGGATGAGCATGGACGCTCTCTCAGCAGGCAATAGGTCATCGGGCCTCCTTCTGTTCAAGATTCGGTCTCCTCGAATCCTCCATAGCTCATCAAGGACTTTCTCATCCTCCAACTGTTTGTTGCGCTGCTCCAGGTATGAGATTGTCCATTGTGCTCCCTCTAACCTCCTCTGCAACGCCTCATTTTCAGCTCTGAGATGCTGAATGATCTCCTTTGCCTCTTGGCTAGGAGAACTGGTCTCAAGATCCACAAGCTCAATATCTGGAACTCTTGATGACCCCTCATGAATCATGGGCTGCTTGCCCCTCCCTGGTACCTGTGCTGGTGAAGAAAGCGAGGCCCCTTCCACCTGATGTGGAGATAACACTCGCTGAGCTGATGATGAAGGCGAGACCCCTTCCACTTGCTGTGGAGATAGTACTCGCCTAACTGCTGCAAATAAGGCCCTTGGGCCTTTCTGATAGGTAACCAGAGGTGAAGAGCTGACATGTCTAGTGACAGGGATGTCATGCTGCTGAGATGGTCCTCCCTCCTCGTGAACAACCTCAGGATGTGGCGAGGGTGGTGCTGTGGAAAACTCACGAGAAATGAACTCCTCCCATGAGATGCCCTGCTGAGCCAACTGATGTAATACTACAAGCTGAATCAAACCATAATGGCAAAGGCTCCTATACTGATGTGATGGCCACCTTTTCCACCCTTATGTGGCCTCCTCTGTACCTCAATCTCGGAAACGGATGCTTGGTCATCACTCTGCTCATATGTTTCGGTTTCTAACATGTTTGAGGAGCAGGGTGGACAAAATGTACTGCTGTTTCTGCTTGTAAAAGTGCTGAACTCTATGCTGTTTCAAGGGGACAATGACATGAGGGAAATGTTAGGGGAGGGACCTCTTGCACAAGGAATTGGGAATATATGAATAACAGGGAATTTAGGGAACACATTGCAAACAAATATTTGCATATATACAGGCATACATGTACATAACAAGGATATAGGGAATCATTTACAAAATCACTACATATAGGAATACATGTATAAGCAGTGAACATAAGGGAATACATGTATGTAACAAGGGGACATTTGGAAACTTATTTACAAAACCTTTCACATATTCACCAAGAAATTTTTATGTTTATAGCATGCATATGGTGAAGCAAGAGTAGGGTTTGAGTTTTGATGCTTTGGGAGGGGGGTAGGGTTTGTATTTTTGGTGATTAGGGAGAGGGGAGGGTTTGCAATTATTTACAACATAGCATGGGGAAAATAGATATGAATGCAAATATGAGTACAAAGGGAAGGAGGGAAACAATTTACCAAGGGAAATACCTTGAAACAACACAAACCCTAGCACATTTAAACATTAACATTACAGTCATTTGAAATTTCATCCACTTGCACAATTTAACTTTTAAACACAAGCATGAGGGTCATCAATCATAACCAACCACCAAACTGAAGTGTAGAGGGCCTACCTCGAACAATCTTGAAGATTTGAGGGAGTTTGAGCGATTTTATTTCGAGTTTGCAGGGGAAACCTTGACGGGTCGCGTGCCACGCCCAACGGGTCGCGCGCGCTTGACGGGTCGCGCCCGTTCAAAAACTGAACTGCTGGATGGCCTCTGACGGGTCGCGCGCCTGTCTTGACGGGTCGCGCGCCTGTGCTGAGCCCGAAATTCGACCAGTTTTCGCCTAACACTCTTGATGCTTGCTCACTCTCTCTCAACAATGCCTTGGATGCATAATAAGAATAATAGGAGGGAAATTGAGCTTTTATAACCTCCATTTGAAAAAATTTCATGCTCAAACCCACTTTCTAAAGTTTATCTTTGACACTTTATAAAACTGACTTTTTGGCTTCCTTTGTCCTGAAATTGACTCTTTTAGTGCTTTTTCTTGATTCTTTTTGCAGGTAGATCATCTGAGGGATCTTGGCAAGGGGACCAGGGTTTCATGATGTCTGTTGCAGTCTTTTGAAAATTTCATCACTTTTTACAAAAATTCAAAAAATGACCTTGGCTTTAAAAACAAAGTTTTTAAATCCAAGGTGAAAATTCACTGTACAAGATAAAAATATCGAAGAAACATGTTTACAATCCTCCCTCTGGCTTGCTGAGCACTCATGGACTTTCAAAGACATGACCTTGCAGAGATAAATGACCAAAACCCTAGACCTAGGACTTTGACCTCAAGACAAAACAAGACAAGCTTGAAAGAGCTTAATGACTGATATGACTGAACCAGCAAAGCCAAGAGGGGTATAAATACACTAGCTCCTCCATCAGGGTTATGGCATGCCTAACGGGATGCAAAACTTGACACTGATGAGACACCTACCTATGCAAATGCAAAGAGTTTTGATCGTTGATGGAGGGCTTCAAGACCGACACTAACAGAACCCGCGACCTCCATTGTAACAATACAACACCTTACCGTTAGGCCACGGGAGCGGGTCTATCATATTGGTGGAAAAAAGGTCTTTTAAATTTTGAACTGTCTGTTGGGCGGGGCCCGAAGGGGGCCAGCCCCCCAACACATATGACCATGGGCCCATAACCGTGGGCTCAACCCCCTAACTGCCAGGCACGAAATCTGAGATAAACTGCCATCCATGCATAAGCATTTAATGTAACTGCAGTTTGTTTGGTGGAGATTCTGGCAGGAGTGCCAAAATTGGCGGGCCCGCCATATTTGGCGGGCCTAACTGGACTCCAACTAAAGTTAGCTGGAGTGTTTCTAGGCATAACTGGAGGAAAACTTTAATTGGCCATAACTTTGGCTAGGAAAGGCGGTTTTGGACGAATATTTTTTTTATTTTGGGTATTTTCGACCTTCTGAAGCCATTGGTGCAGGTCTTACAGCCATCTGAGGTCATTTGAAGAGGTTTTGGAGCCGTGAAAGTTCTAGGAGCCACAAGGGCCCAGTATTGTGAAGACTGTATAGGGTTGCAGGTATCCATTGGAGGTGAACCAGTAGTCAATCTTGAAGGATTCAAGTGTTCTGAATCCATTTTTACCATCTATTCCACCTGTAGATGCTTCTATTCAGCTATATATTGAATTTGAGCATTTAATGAAAACAAGGACAAGCCCATTTGGGAGCTTTGGACCCAGCAGACGTAGCCCAGGAGGGGTGAACTGCTTTATCAACTTCTTTTGCATCTGTGGTTGATTTATTTTGCAGAACAAATTCGTTTTAGTGTGTTAAACAGTAAAAGGAAATAAATCTGCTATGCTTAAATGGGTTATGAACAGCTGAAAATCTCATTTGTTTTCTTTCTGCAAGACATGGAAATCTTTTAAACATGTATATTTCTGAATTGAATACCTTGCAAACAATTTACAACTAGTTTCAAATTCAAATCAAGTTGGTATCAGAGCAGGGTTTTGTGCAAAGATCTTTTAACTGTCTTGCAAGTATTGATGCTTACCAGGTTGAAACTTAAAAGAGGGGAAGGACAGTTGACTAGAGAACGAGAGAATCCTCAGTCAAGGAAGGCCAGAGAGCCATCACCTCCACCTTCAATATCACCCTCAAGAGTCTCAACAGAAGCTTCAAGAATGTCTGCACATGAAGGAGAAATTCCTGTAGACATGGATCCAAAAGAAGAAGAAAGAGTCTTCGGAAAGGCTTTCTTGGACCTCACTGAAATGGTGAGGATATTGTACCAAGAAAGAAATGAGAAATTGGCTGGAGAAGGGTCCAAACATCCACAGGAAGGAGAGGGCTCTTCAGGAGGTAAGAAGGATGATGATCATTCCAAGAAAGGACATGGAGGAAATGGTGATCCACCACCCCCATCATCACCTTCTTCCTCTTCATCATCGTCTTCTTCTTCTGTGCATAAGCATAGATCCTCTGGAAAAAGTCATTTTTTGAAGCTTGATGTAAAATTCGAATTACCTATGTTTAATGGTGAAGTGAATGCAGAAAAGCTTGACAACTAGATTAGGCAGTTGGAAGTTTACTTGAGGATCCAGAATATGCATGATGATGCCACAAAGATTCAGTTGGCTTCTTTGAGAATGGATGGAGCAGCATTGGTCTAGTGGGAGGCCAAGACTAAAGAGGAGATCAAGAAATTTGGTAAGGTTACCTTAACATGGCCTGAATTTCTGTTAGCCATTAAAAAACAGTTTTATCCTCTTGCTCACATGCAGAAAGCCATTATGAATTGGCAAAATTTCAGACAACTTAAGGGTCAGAGTGTCCAAGACTACACCCAAGAATTCAGGAGAAGAGCTCTCTTGTTAGGGGTAGATTTACAGACCCAGGAAACCTTGCTGAAATACATTGGTGGCTTGCATAGCTACCTTAGACACACCATCTTGATGTTTAACCCTACTAGCCTGGACGAGGTTTGTGTCCAAGCTACCCATTTAGAGGCAAGGGGAAAAACAAAGAGAAAACCTTCAAGGGAAAGGGAAAAAAGAATGCATCTGTTAACAGGAGAGTGAGAAATTGATATGTAAACATTGTTCTAAATCAGGCCATGAGGAGAAAAACTGTTGGAAATTACATCCTGAAAAAAGACCTCAATCTAACAAATCCAAAGGGAAACAGAAAACTGCTGCTACTACATCTACACCACAAGATTTAGGGGATGATTCAGGTGATGAAACCAAAATTGCAGCCATGGGTTTGAAAAAATTGAAGAGAAAAGGAATTGAAACTCAAGCCAGCACTAGTACCTCAAACTGCCATGTACAAGCTCCTAATGAGGAAGAAAGAATTGAACTGTTTCATGTGAGGGTGATTTCAAAATATATTAAAATTGACACACTTTTTGATAGTGGGTCACAAGCAAACCTCATATCAGAGGACTTGGTCAAGCAGCTTAAACTTGAGACCATTCCACATCCGAAGCCATATCCACTTGGATGGATTTGCAAGGATGCAAATTTACAAGTTTCAAGAAAGTGCACATTGCGCTTTGCAATTACTGCACATTTTATTGACACAATTGAACTTGATGTGGTACCTTTTGATATAGCAGGAATTGTTTTGGGAAGTCCTTACTTGTTTGACAGGAAAGCTATCTTTCATCGCCATGAAAACAAATATCATCTTTTCAAAGATGGCAAGGAGTTCATTGTTAGAGCTCATCGCAAGAAGACAAATATAGCGATGGTGAATGCAAGACAGGTAAAAAGGCTGGTCAATTCAAGTAAGAATTTTGTTCTTCTTATGATTAAGCCCAAGGTTGATGTGAATCATGAGTCATTTGACAATTGTGATCCAAAACTTAAGTCAGAATTGTATGATGTAGTTGATGCATATCATGAGATATTTCAGGAGCCAACAGGTTTGCCTCCTAAGAGGGAGATTCAGCATGAAATCCATTTGCATCCAGATTGTCCTCTTCCAAACATAGGCATGTACCGCATGTCTATTATGGATAATGTTGAAATAAAGAAGCAAAACAAGGACTTGTTGGACAAGGGTTTCATAAGGCCAATTACTTCGCCATGTGGGTCACCGATTATATTGATTCCAAAGAAAGATGGCACTTGGCGTATGTGTGTTGATTTCAGGGCCTTGAACAAGATAACGGTAAAGAATCGTTACCCACTCCCAAGGATAGTTGATTTGCTAGACCAGCTGAAAGATGCTCGATATTTCACTAAGCTAGACTTGCGCAGTGGATATCATCAAGTAAGAATTGAAGAAAGTGACATTTGGAAGACAGCCTTTAAAACCAAACAAGGACTCTTTGAGTGGCTTGTGATGCCGTTTGGTTTGTGCAATGCACCTGCAACTTTCATGCGAGTAATGGATGATGTATTGCGTCCTTTTCTTGATGATTTCGTTATTGTCTACTTAGATGACATCTTAATTTTCAGCAAGTCTAGAGAAGATCATGTCATGCATGTTAGGAAAGTACTTGATGTTTTGAAGAAGAATCAGTTATTTCTTAAAATGTCTAAGTGTGAATTTGGAAAGACTTCTTTGGTTTATTTGGGACACATAGTAGGAGGAGGTGCTTTGAGAATAGATCCTGATAAAATAGAGGCTATTGTGAATTGGCCTACTCCCAAATCCATAACAGAGGTAAGAAGTTTTTTGGGTGCAGCTCAATATTGGAGGAAGTTTATCTCTAACTTCTCTTCTATAGCAGCTCCTATGCATGCAGTGACAAGTGTGAAGCATGCTTTCCAATGGGGAGGCAAGCAGCAAAAAGCTTTCGAATCTTTGAAAGAGAAGATTAGTTCAGCTCCAGTCCTTGCATTACCAGATTTGAGACAGCCATTTGAGATACAAACCGATGCTAGTGATTATGCAATGGGTGCAGTTCTTCTACAGCATGGTAATCCTATTGCTTTTCATTCTGAAAATTTTAATGGTGCTGTTGTAAATTATCCTACATATGATAAGGAGTTGTATGCGTTGGTACAAAGCGTCAAAAAGTGGAAACACTATTTGATGGGCAAAGAAACTGTTATACATACCGACCATCAGCCCTTACAGTACTTGCAATCACAAAGCAAGTTACAACAGTCACGACACTTCAGATGGATGGGCTTCTTGCAACAGTTCCATTTGGTAATAAGGTACAAGAAAGGTACTTTGAATAAGGTTGTTGATATGCTTTCAAGGCCTATTATTGGTGTTGTTACTTTACTTAAGAATGATTCCATTGTACATGATAGTTACATAGAACAATATGCATCTGATGATGACTTTAAAGATGTGTATGCTAACTTGAGTAAAGGGAATCATGTAGAGGAAAATGACTATCACATGCATAACAATTTGTTGTTTCATTTGGGAAAGTTGTGTATACCACAGGGGAAGAGAATAAATGTCATAAGAGAAGCTCATTCTTCTCTTATTCCTGGCCATTTTGGTGTGAGCAAAACAGTTGCACATCTACAGAGGTATTGTTATTGGCCTCGCATGGTAGATTCTGTTTCAAGGTTCATAAGAGGATGTTCATTATGTGCTACAAGCAAGCCTAGTAATAGGAAGCTTGGCTTGTATACTCCTTTGCCGGTACCTTCTAGACCATGGGAGAGCATCTCTATGGATTTTGTAGGAGGTTTGCCAAAATCTAGAAAGCAGCACGATTATTTATATGTAGTAGTTGATCGTTTCAGCAAAATGTGTATAATTATGCCTTGTAAGAAAACTATAACTGCTGAACAAACTGCTGAATTATTTTTTCATCATGTATGGATTCACTTTGGTTTGCCTACTTCCATTATTAGTGACAGGGATTCCAGATTTGTGGGGAATTTTTGGTCCAACCTATGGGAGATGATGGACACAAAGTTGAAGTAAATTACTGCTTCCCATCCGCAAACAGATGGACAAACAGAAGTTGTGAATAGAACCATTGTGCACCTCTTGAGAGGTTATTGCAGCAAGCATCCCAAGCTTTGGGATGAACATTTTCACTACATACAGCATGCTTACAACCGTGCCAAGCACTCTTCCACAAACACCTCATCGTTTGAAGCTTGTTTTGGTTACTTGCCAAAATCACCTCTTGATTTCATTCTTGAGAAAGATGTTGCCATTGAGGGACATAGTGATATTGACAAAGCTCGTTCATTCATTGAAAGAATTCAGCAAATACATCAGAAAATTCAAGAACAGCTTGAGAAGAGTCAAGACAAGTACAAGGAAAGACATGACAAGCATAGAGTCGATCACAAGTTTCAAGAAGGGGATGAGGTATGGCTGTACATTAGTAAGGAAAGGATGCAAGGAGAAGGTAAAAAGCTAAAGCCTATTCGTTATGGTCCATTCAAAATCCTCAAGAAGGTTGGAAATAATGCTTTTCAATTAGATTTGCCTTCCTACATGCAAATGTATTCTGTTGTCAATGTGGAGAACTTACGTTTGTATGAACCTCCTTTGATTTCTGATCATAAAAGTGTTGTTCAGCTGCCATCTATAGAAGATTTCTCGCCAGAATTCTTAGATGAGCTGAAAGAAGATACAATCCTTGACAGAAGGACACACACTTCAAGGAGGGGCTGTGTAGATTATGTTCGGGTTGGTTTCAAAGGCAGCAAACTGAACAAGGAAAAGTGGATGGAGGTGGACAGAGTGAGGGATCACCTCTTTAACAGGTAGTTGAAGGCTTTTGGGGTCCAAAAGCTTCCCAATGGGGAGGCGTGATCAGGTGCTCATGTCCTAAGTGTCGTAAAATGCTCAAAATTTAAAATGCTCAGAACTGGTTCAAAGTTGAATGACTGGAAATTTCTCGTCTTCCTGATTCTGGTGCCGCAAACGGTTCGAAAAACGGTCGCCGTATGAGGAAGTTATGGCAAAAAGAAGAATTTGTCAATAACATTGAAAATTTTAATTTTTCAAAAAAAAAATTAAAAAAGAATATTCTGTAGAATATTCCTTGGAATATTCTAGGGAATATTCCCTTTGCATATCCAATCACAGGATGCCACGTGGCAGGCCCGGAGGCCACCACGTGGCCCAAGGATGACGTCAGCATATCCAAATGGGCGCATATGAAAAGTTTTTGGCACTAGCAAGTTTTGAACCCACAACCTCCATTGTAACAATACAACGCCTTACCGTTAGGCCATGGGAGCGGATCTGTCATATTGGTGGAAAAAAGGTCTTTTAAATGTTGAACTGTCTGTTGGGCGGGACCCGAAGGGGCCCAGCCCCTAAGGGCCAGCCCTCCAACCCATATGACCATGGGCCCATAACCGTGGGCTCAACCCCCTAACCGCTGGGCACGAAATCCGAGATAAACAGCCATCCATGCATAAGCATTTAATGTAACTGCAGTTTTTTTGGTGGAGATTCTGGCAAGAGCGCCAAAAATATGGCGGGCCCGCCATATTTGGCGGGCCTAACTGGACTCCAACTAAAGTTAGTTGGAGTGTTTCTAGGCATAACTGGAGGAAAACTTTAATTGGCCATAACTTTGGCTAGGAAAGGCGGTTTTGGACAAATTTTTTTTGATTTTGGGTATTTTCGACCTTCTGAATCCATTGGTGCAGGTCTTACAGCCATCTGAGGTCATTTTCAGAGGTTTTGGATCCGTGAAAGTTCTAGGAGCCACTAGGGCCCAGTATTGTGAAGACTGTATAGGGTTGCAGGTATCCATTGGAGGTGAACCAGTAGTCAATCCTGAAGGATTCAAGTGTTATGAATCCATTTTTACCATCTATTCCACCTGTAGATGCTTCTATTCAGCTGTATATTCAATTTGAGCATTTAATGAAAACAAGGACAAGCCCATTTGGGAGCTTTGGACCCAACAGACGTAGCCCAGGAGGGGTGAACTACTTTATCAACTTCTTTTGCATCTGTGGTTGATTTATTTTGCAGAAAAAATTCGTTTTAGTGTGTTAAACAGTAAAAGGAAATAAATCTGCTATGCTTAAATGGGTTATGAACAGCTGAAAATCTCATTTGTTTTATTTCTGCAAGACATGGAAATCTTTTAAACATGTATATTTCTTAATTGAATACCTTGCAAACAATTTACAAGTAGTTTCAAATTCAGATCAGCAAGTGAGATAACTCTGTTAGTAGCAAGGGTGTGACCACTGCAGTCAGTCAAGGAAGCTGTATGAGAGGTTCTAACACATGGGGGTTTAGATGAGTGCGCCCCTTGGCAACCTGTAACAATACTCAGCTGAGAAGGGAACACACGAGCGAAGATGCATCACAAGCTAGAAAGTAGGTCAGCCGGTAATCCAAAAGTGATGGTTAAACCAACAGCACATCTACAACAAGATTCACATAATTGCATACAAAATAGTTCATACACAATTACGTACGTTAAATAACATGCATTTCTATAGCAACCAGAACAGTCCAACTACAATAACAACATATGCATGAAAACGTGTTGACTCTTATTATATAAAGAAGTGTAAGTTCTAATCATATAATACATCCATGTAAACCCGCTAGCCCCAATAGTGTAACATTACAACCACATTTTCCTGCTCCTCCAAAGAGATGTACTAGCCCCGTGCAGTAGAGAAGCCAAGGCGTGTTACAATATTGTCCATGCTTTCTCCAAGATAGTCTTATCGAAAGCTTGGCTAACCAAAAGCCTATACAATGAGTTATGAGACACTATTTATAGAAAAGGGTGGGGTGACCCTTGACATTCCCCTTTGTGATAGCTCAATTACCCTCATGACTCTTCACCTACTCTATGACTATTACATCCAACTATTGACATTTGACTTACACTTGACATGACGTTACATTACAATGCACATGCACTCATGTGAGACAACATGGCTTGAGCAAAACATGCAAGACATCACTTACACTCGTTCCGTTGTGATGAGACCAACTCTTTGACATGCTTGTGATGGTGAAGGTGGTGAGCTGATGCCAAGCTTGGTTGTCTGTGATGGAGTGGATGCACCCCATGGTGACATCTTTCTGAAGTGAACTCTTGCCTCTGTTGCAACCGATGCATTGGTCCGGCTCCTTCATCCAACTAATCTGCTAACATGTGCATGATCTTCTTGGGTACGGCTAAACCGACAACACTGATGCATAGTGTCTATGCTAATCTTCAAGTGTGTGTTGGTGGTCATGCACATCAAATTGCCAAAGTACATGTTCAGCTCCAGTTGGACTTTCTTCTTTTCTTCGCCTTAGTGAGTGTGCTGAAGGGGTTGGATCGTATGTGTGTGAACAATGACCTGCATGCTGTTGAATCCCTTTCATGTGATCAACAACACTGCTCACCATGTCTACTCTGTGCTAGCTGCTGGGATGGATCTTTAACTTGTATAGGTGCAGTTTCATCCGTGAGGGCATGTTGCGCCCACTGTTGTTCTTGTTCCTGTTGTAACTCATTCGTCTGTCTATGCAACTTCATGTTCTTCCTTGAGTTTCTACTTTAGCACATGCAAATCCTTATTTGTTCCATTCTCTGTCTTCATACGATCTTCATGTCGCACTGTCACTTCATAGCTTGAGTCTGCAAAGGTGCTTTCATCATCAGTGGGTCTGCTTGATCTTGCAACTTTGTTCTGCCTATGTGTTGTCAACAACCTTCCTCTTGCATTCGCTATGTTCGTTGTATTCGATGCATTCATTTTGTTCAGTATGTTGCCTTCAACTGTTGTTCATGATGCTACTCATTGTGATAACTTGATGTTCTTGTCTATGAACAACTTGATATCTTTGCGAGAAGGCAAGCTCATAGACATTTGATCAACAACATCTCCAAGTGTGCTCTGAACGGTGTCTTCAACTCTACCCTCTTGGAAACCACTATACCTTCACTGTTGAGAGATATATGAACACCTACAATACCTGGAGACATGGCAACGCTCATGGCAAGAAATTTGTCAGTTGAAAACGAAAATGAACATGAGAACTGACTTTCAACATACCTGTGTAACTGATCATGAAGGTTTCGTAATTTCGGCTGGGAGGTCGGGAGACTGACTACCAAGACTGCGAAAGACACAGTCTGGGTTGCTAGGAGAATGGCTGACTATTGGAATTACGTAATGCACAGTCCAGTTTGGTTGTTGATTGTTGGAATTGTGCAATGCGTAATCTCAGCTAGCAATGGTTGCAAGCTTAGTGACTGCATTTCGCAATTTTCTGGGCCAACAGTCACTGTCCCTCAGAAATGTGCAAAACAATCTTGGAGGATAGTGCTTGGGCAGAAATGTGCATTTCTGGAGAGGAAAGTAGAGCCTTCCCTCTTAGGATTGCGCAATGTTGTATGTTGAGGCAGAGTCCAGGCCGAGGTTGGCCAGACTCACCGACAGGGAACTGAAAGTGAATGTGAGTGCGAATGCATGGTGATACTGAGTGTAAGCATAAGTGAATGATCATGCATGCAAACGGCGAATGAAAAATTCAAAAAATGGAACAACATGCATGTGAGTGAGGTGAGTCGCCGAATCGGCGACCATTAATGCAAAACAGTTTCATGCATGCAACAACAGTGAGATAGGAATGAAAACTAAAACAGTGCTAGGACAAGCTAGTATACATGTAAACAACAATAATCGCTCACTGAAATCAAGAAAATAGTACTCACACAAGCGAAAACACAAAAAGCGACAGAAATGCAACACATGGCATGGAAAGCAGGCTTACCCCAAAACAGCTGAGCTGAATGTGCCAACTGCTCCTAGATGTGATGTGGGATGTCAAAGCTACAAGTTTGATGTGAGGAATGAGCTCTGTAGTGTCCAGTTGATGAGTTTTGATAAAATCAAGATTGTGACGCGCATGCCACAAATCTAGGGAAAGGGACACTTCGTGGGAGGTTTCTGAAATGATCCTTGCATGTAACCTCCAACTGCTAAACATAGGCCCCTGAAACAAGGGATGCCTTTGCATGCCTCCTTAGGAGAAGCAACCCATGCATGCAAGTCAGTTTTTCTCGGTCCCGGAGGGAACCAGTCAACTTAGCTGCACATGCAAGAGACTGCTCCACTGCTGGGAGAAAATGTGCATTTCTGGCTGGGATGTCGGGCTAGCTGCCTAAGATATTTGTGCAATTTATAGGTAGAGTAGCTTATTGCTGCCTAGATTTGCGCAAATTCTGGGTTGAGCAGCCTTGCTGGGGAAAATTGTGCAATTTTCTCTGTGAGGGTTAACTAGTAGAATTGCGCTATTCTGGAGCCCAGCAGGCTAATAGTTAGGATTGCACAATTTCTAGAGGGAAGGCTGGTTAGCCTACATCTGGACCAAGTCCGGGTTATCAGCTTGTGAGGAGAGTGCATCAGGCTGTGATTGAAGGTTGTCGTTGTGAAAGAAAAACAATGAAGCTTGTGAACTTGAAGAAGCAAGGCAACTGTTGTGAAGATTGGAAGGGAGGCTCCAAAGTGAAGCTAAGGCAAAATTTGGAGGGTGGTTGTAGCCGCTACAACAGTACTACACTATGCCTTAATAGTAAATCCCATTAATAAGTTGCTAAAAAAATATCGAATATTCTTTTAATGGACACAAAGGAGCGTTCTACGGTAGACCATAAGGGTTTTGGTTAACCCCCTCACTGCAACCTACTACCACTCTACCCGCAAACCTGCAACTGCCTGTTAGCTGTTATCTGGCCCGTTTTTTTAGGTCCATCTGTCACTTTCAGGATGTCTTCAGCTATATTGGGTGAATCAATTTAAATGGAGGAGGAGGTTGATTATACAAAAAATCCGCATCCTGAACAGGTTATATTTGGGTGCCCTAATTTTTCATCGGCTGAAGCCGGCCCTAGCCGTCCATCGAACCCTTCGCCGTCTATTTCCTTTCCAGTGGTAACCCTGCCGGATCATCGTTCTGCTCATCACTCTGCCGGAAATTCCCCCGGGGTTCCCCCACTTTGGATCTTCCCCCTCTGTCTCCTGGGACCCTTCACTTCCTGTCGTCCATTATCCCTCTGTCACCCTCTTTTGATCCGCATCCACACAATACTACCTTCCTCGCCGCGACATCTACGGGACCTCCTCTTTCGGCAGCCGCAAACCCTCCAGCTTCCCTTCACTCGCCTTCGGGCTGTTTTGAGACTCCGGCAGTTAGGGTTCGACCTGCAAAATCAATCCATTTGGAAGGCACCCCGGATCCACTAGTGGATCACCCATCTGCACCGCGTACTGGGAAGAAAAGAACTAAGTGTGTTAAAGCGACTTCAAAGGATATCTCGATTCGTTTTGGAGATACCTCTGCTATCGGGGAAGCAGCTATCATGGCGAGCACCATTCTTGTTGGACATGTCCGTGGGAGGGCATACTCGGCGACTCGGCTCACCCAATGGGTAAAGGAAATCTAGGGAGGGGTCCTCAAGGAATTACCTGAGGTGCAAGTTTTACCTAGAGGCTGGTTTGCCCTACACTTCGCAAAGGAGAACTATACAGACTTGGTGCTGGCTAGATATTGGCACATTGAGATGGCGTCGGTTCTGTTAAAGAGATGGAGCCCTCTTTTTGATCCGGAGAGAGAAAAAATTGGGGCTAGTCCACTGTGGGTTCGTCTGCCTGGGCTCCCTCTACAGTACTGGTGTGAGGAGGTTTTCATTCGCATTGGGAATGCTCTGGGGTCATATCTTGACCATGATCGAACCTTCGTAGAGTCAAGGAACAGAACCCTCGCACGCATCTTGGTATACTTGGATACCCGCGAAGGATTGGAGGAGAAGATTACCCTGCACTGGGGAAAATTTACAAGAGTGCAGATATTGGACTATGAAGGGGTTCCATTTCGATGCTCCCACTGCCACAAGGTGGGGCATTTATTCAAGGACTACCCCCTCAACAAGAAACCGGAGGATACACCAGCGCCATCAAATGTAACCTCAAGGACTATCTCGTCGGCCACCCTGCATACACCGGCGCCAGGACCTCCCATCAACAATCCTCCAAATGTATCAGGCATTGTTCGCAGAACTCTCTCGCCACCAATCACCAGATCTCGGGCTGCTGATGAGGCTGCCATTGCTTCGGGTACATCTCTCTCTCCTCCTTTATCTTGTATTTCTACTTGCTCCTCATTGCATATTCCATCCATGTCGGTTGCATATTGCACTTTACCCACTTCCCCTGTCTATGCTCCATCAGCTCCCTCCTTGCATTCTCTTCCCTCGCCCTCTTCATCTCCATCCTCATCATGGGGGTCAAAGCATCACTATAATCTCCGCCCTCGCAATCATCCCCATGGATCCCATTTTAAAATTGTTGGTTTGGGTCTTGCAACATCCGGGTCGACTCCCTTGACTGCCCGAGGGAGAAAATCATTCATATCTAAAGCCATCAGGCATGCTGGAGCGAAGGTGGCCTCTGGTCGCCAATCTACTATTGACGGGGTTCTTAGAGCAGCGAACACCCCTGGCAATCTCCCTCCATGAAGTGCCTTTCCTTTAATTGCAGAGGCTTGGCTAGTGCCTCCAAGAAGCTAGCTCTGCGTAGACTATTTGAGACTGTTCCTGTAGACATCATTCTCCTCCAAGAAACCCTCAGACCAGCAGACCCTATCTCTGTTTCTTTATCCTCTATTATCCCGGGATGGAAGTTTTTGGCTATGGATTCTACTGGTAGATCGGGGGGCCTCGCGATAGGCTACAATCCATCAACCATCAAAGCTCAAGCTACCTGGGGAGGACAGGGGTTTATGGGCATAGACCTCTTCTCGGCCGACCTAGGGTACAGCCTTAGGGTTATTAACATCTACGGCCCCTGTCAACAAAGGGAGAACTTTTGTCATCATTTGCTGGGACTATCCATCTTCTCTGCTGACAACATCATTATTTGGGGTGACTTAAATTTCTCCCTGGGATATGGCGAATCTTGGGGATCCATGGCTCAAGTAGACTCGATCACAGGTTATATGTCTGACCTTCTGGAGAGACATAACATGATTGATGTTCCTATGCACAAACTACTCCCTACTTGGAGGAACAAAAGAATTGGAGAAGCTGCACTTGCCCGCAGACTTGACAAATTTATCATAAAAGGTCCCCTTATTCAACAGCTGCATTTCTACAAACAATGGGTTGGCACAGGAGGCATTTCGGATCACTACCCTATATACCTGGAGATCTTGGGACCTCACAAAAAGCCAAAAGCCCCATTCAAGTTCAATCACGGCTGGCTTCAGGATCCATCATATATCAATATGGTTAAGGAATTTTGGACTTCAAACCCGATTGATAGGTCAGAATCCTTGGCAAAAGGTTTCTGCTCTAACCTATCTCAGCTCAAGCACCTCTCTATCAAATGGGCAAGAGATAAACACCAAAAGGAAAACTCAGCCCTTCTGCTCATTGAATCAGAACTCTCCTCATTATTGGATGAACGAGGCTTAGGGTTTTCCACAGCTGAGGACAAATCCCACCTGGTGGATCTAGAAAACCAGAAGTCAAAGATTTTAAAAGATAGAGAGGAATCCATTCGTCTTCGTAGCAGAGCCATTTGGTTAAAAGCAGGAGATGACAACACTCGGTTCTTCCATAACTATGCAAAAGGTAGAAAGGTCAAAAATACCATCTGGAATATCCCATTGCCAGAGGGTGGAGTGGCAGACTCCTTCAACAAGCTCTCACACCTGGGATCTTCTCACTTCAGGAACCTCTACAAACAACCTCCTGGCTCGACTATTGTTGATATTATCAACATTGTTGGACACTTCCCCAGGTTTGTAAATGAGGATGAGGCGGAGGCATTATATGATCCAGTGACACCTGGGGAACTTGAGGGCACTTTAAAATGGTTCAAAAAGGAAAAATGCCCAGGTCTAGACGGTTGGACCATTGAAATCTACATTGCATTCTATGAACTTCTCAGCCATGATTTACTAAGGGTTGTGGAGGAATGCATGGTATCTGGGTCACTTTACAATGCCATCAATTCGACATTCATAGCCCTTATTCCCAAATCGGACTCCCCTTCCTCCTTTGATGATTACCGCCCCATTTCTCTGTGCAATGTGCTCTATAAGATCATTGCAAATCGTCTCCAACCCATCCTATCCCATCATATTGCCCCTAAACAATTTGCTTTCCTTGAACATCGTCAGATCCATGAAGCCATCGGTTCGGCACAAGAAGCCCTTCACACCATTTGGACTAGACACCATAAGGCCATTATCCTAAAGATCGATTTGGCTAAGGCCTTTGACCGTGTCGGCTGGGTCTACATCAAGATGCTCCTCATCCATCTGGGCTTCCCCAACAATTTCATCACCTGGATCATGGCTTGCATCACCACCCCCACCTTCAGTGTTCTGATCAATGGGTCGGCATCTCAGTTTTTTCACTCTGAACGAGGTCTCAGACAGGGCTGCCCTCTATCTCCCCTTATTTTCTTGATTGTCATGGATGATATGAGTTGACTGATTGCTTCAGCTAAGAGAGATGGGGATCTTTGTGGACTCAAAATAACTGATGACTGCTTTCTCACCCATCTTCTGTTTGTGGATGATGTCATGATTTTCCTTGATGGCAGCATCAGGGATTCTCGTACATTTTCAAAAATCCTCATCCTTTTTTCATCTACCACCAAGATGCTTGCAAATCATTCAAAATCATCAATCATTCTTTCCAGAACTTCTATCCATGAGTCTCAATTTGCTTGACAGGTGTTTCCATTCTGCATTAGTCCCTTAGATCATGGTCTTAAGTATTTAGGTTTCTGGATTAAGCTAGTCAACCAAAATATAGCAGACTGGACTTGGCTCGTTTCAAAACTGGAAAAGCGGCTCAACATATGGAGTCACCAATATCTATCCAGAGCTAGTAGACTTGTATTGGTTAAATCTGTTCTGGATGCAACTCCGGTCTTTTGGATGGCTCTTGCATGGATTCCAAGAAACATCTTGGCACGGTTACACCAATTATGCAACAGATATCTTTGGAATGGGAACCAGGACAAACGGATATTTGCATGGGTGGGATGGAAGAAGATAGCGCTGCCCAAAAAATGGGGAGGCTGGGGATTAAAAGACCTGCCCACATTTGCAGGCTCTTGTAGCAAAAATGGGGTGGACATTACTCACAAGCCATAACCTCTGGACTAGTATCACATATCACAAATATATTTGGCCTATTCACATAAATGATTAGATCCGGCTTCCAAATTGGCCCAAATCCGGCATCTCATCTGTATGGAAAGCACTTCTAAACTCCATGCCTCTCATCAGGGAAAACTTGGTTTGGAAAATTAACAATGGAACATTAGCTCGTATCGGTACAGACCCATGGAATGGGTGTGGAGGCGGACACCTATTATCCGAGGCTCTCATACAGCACCTAAATTCACTCAAGATCAAAGTTCTAGCTGACATCGCGGATACACTTAATACATCCATTTTTGAACAACACTGGAAATCCGCACATCGGCTCAATCTTCGACCCCGATGGCACCAGGAATGGACGGATTATATAAGTGCATTGTCAGAATCTCACATTAGGATCAAACAGGGTCCGGATAAACTTATTTGGCATCAATCTGAGAATGGAATATATACACCAAATACGGGCTATTTAGCGTTGATCTCTCATAAGGTACCGGATCTGATCTCATTCTGGTGGAAGGCAATATGGAAACTCACTGCGCCTCCACAGAAAAAACTCTTTTTTTGGTGTATTCTTAAAGGTATAGTTCCCACAGGTGAAAACCTTATGCACAGAGCTATCTACGGGCCTACCTGGTGCACTTTATGTAAAAGCGCAACAGAATCGATTCTTCACATGTTCCTGAACTACACAGCCTTAATGAACTTGTGGCAAACCGTATCCACATCTATACACTTTTCGGGCTCTTGGGAAGGTGATGATATTAACAGAGCTTGGGAATCATGGTATAACCGACACAAAGGATCTAAACTACAGATCCTCCCCATTATTATCAGCTGGTACCTCTGGTTGGCTCAGAACCGGACTATATTTGATGATAAACCTGTGAGCTGGCCACATCTTTCTGCTTTTATTATATCAGCTTATAATGATATGCCTGAGCCTCCCCAACCACGCACTCGAAGACCCCGTGACCCTCCACATATCGATAAGATTACCCCTTGGGCCTTTTTTGATGGTGCTGCCCAGCAGCAAGGGTGTGGGGATGGTTTTATCATATACATCAGCGAACAACACTTCTATAAAGTCTGGATGGGTTTGGGGATTGGCTCAAATAATTTCGCTGAAATCATCACTCTTCGTCATCTCATGCATTTTTCATTGGGACATAATTGCATGAACATTCATATTTTTGGAGATTCGAAGATCATCATAGATTGGTTCAACAATATTACTGTCTACCACACACATACACTCAGTAACATATTGGATGAAATAAATATATTGAAGGCACATTTTATTGACATCACTTGCAATCACATCTACAAGGAACACAACAGCAGTGCCGATCAACTTTCCAAGGAGGCCACGTCACTCCCCCGAGGAGAGTGGATGATCCAGGAGCAGCGCGGGTCAAATGCATATCAATACTATCATTGACCTTATACATACCCACATTACCATAGGCGGTTAGCCCATGAGCTGTAATATCTGACAAAATTTTTGTTATCTTTGAACAGTTTTTTGTATACAGTGGACAGAATCTTTGCTAACAGAGCCCTGCATGGCAATATGTACATATAAATAGAACAACGATAAATGAACATCCTGCGTGATGTTTCGTGTTATATACTAATATTATAGATCATATACAGAGCCCACAGAAGGCTGACTGACTCTATAGCATATGCATAGTGCATCTACAATATGTAATTTTTCAAGTTAATGAAAGATTACGATTTTTCCAGTGGAAAAAAAATGGACACAAAAAACAAAAATGGATTTTAGAAATATCAAATAAGCAATAAAAACAACCCTAGTACTAGAAAGTCTATATTTTTTATGATATTTTACACCCTAATCCCTTTTTTTAGAAGAAACTATTGCCTCTATACTTAAAATAATAAGAGAGGAGAAGAACTTCGTATTTCATTCATGAGTAAATTATTGCATGATTAGATTTAGAAAAATAGGCCTTTGCATCAATAAAATTTGTTTCTCACTTTAGAGCCTACATCATCTTAGCACATATTATTGGTGATGTACCACTTCCTCCTTTCAAGTCCATGCTTAATAAGTGATTTACAGAGGGGAGATAAGAAAACTAGTTTCCAAAATTACAAGAGTATTATATTGAAATAAAACCCATGAATGTAGTAAAAGGATGAGGATTGTGTAAATTTGTTATGGATATTGAAGTTGTAAATATTGCTCCTATAGATGCTAAAGAAGATCCTACCATTTCAAGGTCTGACTAGTATAAGGATAATGTATTTTATTTTAAAATTGGGCAATTTCCAATTGAATGACTTTAAAAGAAAGAAGGGAATTGAAAATGGAAACCGATAACTATATCTTGATCTTTGGAGTTCCATTTAAAGGAAATCTCAATGGTATGTTGCTAAGATGTTTGAATCCTCCAATATCTATTTTTTTTTTACATATTCCATGAGGGAGTTTGTGGCAGACAATTTTCTCCTCTAATAACTGTCCATAGGATTATCAAAACTAGTTATTATTGGCCTATATTATAAGATGCTTATGCGAATCACAAAATGTGTTCTGTGCTAGAAATTCTCAGGATAAATGAAGAGAAGAGCTATTCCATTGAACTTATTTCAAAAAAATCCATTCTCATCATGGGCATTGGATGTCATTGATTCAATAAATCCAAAATCAAATAAAGTTAATTCATATATCTTGATTGTTATGTCTTATTTCACAAAATGGCGTGAAGCAATAGTACTAAAGGCTGCCAATTTAGCACAATTAATACTATTTTTAATCTCAATTCAATATATCATAGAAATTCATAACTAATAATCATTCTAATTTTGTTGGATCAAAATTTATAAAGTTTCGTGGAGACTATCGTATATTGATGGGGAAATCATATAATTAGTTCCCACAACAAAACAATATCGCTGAATCGACCAACAAATCTTTGATTCTAGTTTTGAAGAAAACAATTCATACAAATTAGAGGAATTACATATGAAATTGTTGGATTCTCATTGGGAAAATAAAATTATTCCTAAATGAATAATAGAACAATCACCCTGAATACTAGTATATGCAAAGGATCCAAGACTGTCAATACATTATAATTGAATGTTTTTTCAATTGCTACTAGAATTGAAGATTAAGAATGGGTTACTTCACTCTAGACAACGGAGTATCGACTCCTTTAATTAGAATAAAAACACATGCAAGAAATGGAAACTAGAAAAAAGAGGAAACAAATAATTAATAAATACTTTGGTCAAAGATCCACTTTAAAGCATTTTTGCAAAGTTCAACTAGTTTTATTTTGCAATAAACCAAAATCCATCCCTTGAAAAATTTGAAGCTCTTTGGATCAGACCATATCTAATAGAGAAAGTTTGTGGATTCAACTCTTATCCCCTTCAAGATATGAATGGTACTATTCAAAATTTGCATGTAAATGGGAGACATCTCAAACATTTCTTTTTATAAGAATTCATCATCCCCACTTGTATATTCTCTCTCTTGTTTCTATACATATATTTTCTCATGTCCCTAAAATCCATAATCATTTCTTGTTTTTTTTCACTCCATTTTCCCATGAATACGACCTTCTAGATTCTCAAGAACCTGTAGGGGATCACTATCCCGCAATGGGAGCTATATGTTGACAATTGTTCATTGTCAATAGTATCATATATTTACTAACTTTATACTACAGCTAGCAGTTTTCCTTTTTTTTAACACACATTTATTTTTCGCATAAGCGGGTTGCGGGAAACCATTTTACCTAGTCGCTTCTTGCATAGTTCACAACTTGAAACATTAACATATAAACATTTTTTCTTATGTGGGTTGTAGGCTCTATTTTACCCAAATTCATCTTGCATCTACATCCCACATTCATTATTTTGCACCCACTTTTTTGTAGCCTACAAATTATAACCTTTCTCATGCTTAGTTGTTTATGCTTCCATGTGGGGTTAGCGGAAACCCTTTTTCTCTAGTTATATCCTTGCATTCTAAAGCCTGAATGACTTAAAACAACCCATGAAGCTCCCTACTTGGTCAATTCCATACTTAACCACTCCTCTTGCATGTAAATGTGTGAAGTCTTCCTTGACACTATCCCATACTCATGTCCCACATCCCACATCCTACAATCATTATATTTTCAAAGCATTTTTCAAAACACATTAAATTATCCTAGCTATTGCATACTTTGCATAACCAAAGCTTCCTTTTGTAATGAATGAGGCATTCTTTCCGTTGTGATTCATCTCTCCCTTCGACTTAAATCAATAATTTTTATTTATGGACCACCTTTTCATGCACATATTCACATAAAATAAGTTAGTAAGACACTTAACTTTGCCAATGTTTTCAATTAACTATATTTTAGTTCATTCACCTATTTAACATTGATAATTATTATTTAAGGAAGATGTCAAACAAAACAAGAGAAGCTTTCTATGGAGATATTTTTAATAAACTTCAGCAACAATATCATGAGTTCCAATGGTCTATTGCTTACTAGTCTTATTCAGGTCTTAACCTAGAAGAAAAGAGTAACAATAAGGCTTGCACTTTAAGTATTGTACACATTGGATGCATGCCTAAAGTCTTTGAATTTTTTTAGTTTATTTTCTGGTGCACTAATAGATTTGATAATAGAAAGAGACATACGATTCAAAGAAGTTAGCAAGACCCACATTCTACTAACTCGTAGTTTATTCAAAAACATACTTCAAATTCCAAAGGCCAATTGAGTTTTAAGATTGTAAAGGTTGAAACATTCCTCACTAACCACAATGGAGGAAAAGTTCTTCTCAATAAGTTCTTAAAATATCCTACCAAAGAATTGCTTGACACCGACAAAATTGAGGTATGCACGTTGGACAATCCCTATAGGGAATTTTCCCTATTATTTACAAAGTTGGTGACATTTCCACTAATTTTGTTCCTAGATATTTTCTTTATGTTCTAAACTATTTTCTCAGAGGCCATAACCTCCTATTCTTTTAGGGCCTCGTTTCATAATTTTTAAACTGGACCCCTAACCACAAAGAAACACCAACATTTTCATTCACACTCTGCATCATATATAATACATCATCAACGTCTGACTCAATAACTTGATCATGCAACCTCTCACTTCTCATCAAATTAGTTGACTCAAACCCTCTCAATACAAAACTATGCTCAACATATCTCTAATCCATACCAACAACAATCTCACTAGATCTTCAATGATCCAACTATACAAACAATCTCTACTCATATAAACAATATGTCCTCACATGCTACATAACAACAGTACTATGATCCCACTCATATATTGAAACCATGATAATATAAGATTGTGTGGAATATGTTAGCTTACTCACAACCATCCCAAACACACATTAAAGTAATGGTCATGTATCAAGACTTCACTAAATCGTTGCATCACAATCAATGTCATCTCACTACATATAACATTACAAATCGCTTCAAGACTCTGGAAACAACACAATAGAGTCAGTCATAGTTACTCTTATCCATAGAAATTTATGTTGTCAGCCCATTGTTAGACCTATCACTTATATAGTGCACATGGTATGCAATTTCTACTAACAAACCAACACATTCTCCTTCAATTAAGCATTGCTTGGTCTATCTCTACAACACCATTATAAAAAGGAAATTCCCAACCACTTCTATGATTTACCAAATCAATTTTCCACACATTTACCAAACCAATTTTCCACACATTATAAAAGGATGTTCCCAACGACTTCAATGATATACGAAAATTATTTTCCACGCATTATAAAAGGATGATCCAGCAGTTATCGCAATTTGAAATGCTCAACCCACACTCCATTGAACCATGGGAATCGATCCATTCTTTATAAAAAGAATGTTTCCACAACTACTGATGTGATTTTCTGTTGATTTTTGTAGCATTGTATGTGCTATAGCCTTGAGATTTTGCAGAGAATCTAAGACACATGTATTCTCCAAAAACACAGAAATTGTTTGGGAAAATTCCACCTAGAGATGGTTTAATTAAAATAATTAATCATTTTTAATGTATTCCTAAGTCTAAACTTAGAAAATGTGATTATTTAAAGGGTGTTAATTAAATCTCGTGTGAATCTTCTAGATAAAGATGAGGATCAACTCCCAATTGATAATAACCTTTGATTATGTTTAAATATTGGCCGTTGGTGCTCCAACAAGAGATTATAAGAAGGAGCTTTATGGGCACTTGGAGAACACATCGAGATAGTGAAATCTAGAGATCAATTTCTCAAGAGTAGCAGCGCTGAGTGGCCAGAGAGAAATCAAGTGATCTTCTTGCAGTGAGGGGCAAGGATAGTAGACCAAAGGGGATTTTTCTAGTTCTGGAGAGTGCAAGGAAGAGAAGGCAACAAGAGGTTCAGAGAGGCAGCGCAATGCTTTAGAGGGAGTTCATAATTTTGCTGGGAGCAGTAGAGATCTAGTGCCGGAAGTCGGGGTGTGAGACTGGAGAGCTAGAGAATTGAGTTCCAGTCAACAAACGAACAACAAGAAGGGTGACACAATTCCTTGAGTTGTAATGCAGTGACTATGTGAGCCCCACGCATAGACTACACAGAGATAGTGTAGGGAATCTCATTCACAGCCCAGATCAGTGTTATATTTCTAGTGACAGTGTGAGATATTTTCTCACTACCTATTTTCCAGTTTATTATCTGTATCAGATTTCTAGTTTGGGAATCTAAATATTTGTACTCAGAAATTACTACATAATAATTAAAATCCTCAGTTGTTGCACTGATTTTTCCACATTAGGTTTTTCTAGGGACGTTTGTCCAAAAAGAATGGTGTATTTATGTGTGTGTTTATTTTTCTCCTCTGCAGTATTTTGTTTCCGCAATATTTTATATTATTAAGGCTTCAATAGATTTCCTTTCAATGTTTACTGTGTAACACTGCAAATAAATTTATTTATAAATTAGCAAGTAAGATAAATTTAATCAGTTGCCGCAGTAGGGATTCGGGTCACCAAAATTTCACATGGAATCAGAGAAAATTTCGTAAGCCTGAGAGTTCAGAGTAGAAAGGAAGAAGGAGGTTCAAATTTCTGTGTAAGCAATAATTCGAAACCCTAGGGGAAACACATTTCCTTGGCCAAGCGGGTCAGTTTTTTGTGGAAAATTTACTTCTCTGAGTTAGTCAACAGAGAATAAAAATTTCTAGATTGAAGAATACCAGAGGTAGAGGGAGTAGCAGCAGTTTCCTTACAGAGCAGATCTTTGACTGGGACGCAGATTTTGCAATAGTTGTCTAGTGAAAATAGCATCATGAGGAAGGAAGATCACACACTAAGGGAATTCTTTCCTTAGGGGACTTCTAGAAAATAAGTTCAAATTTTCCTAATAGAGCAGCAGTAGTTGTGTGTAGAGGTTCTCACTCCAGAAGGGAGTGTGAATAGCTAGGCAGCAACTACGCAGAGGAGAAGAGGAGGAACTCAACATTTTCAAAGAGATGACATTAGTTGGGTTGAGATATCAAGATCATTTGGATGGAGCCTCCAACTATGTGATATGGAATGTTAGAATTTCTTGCCTTCTAGATGAGCATGATCTCAAAAATTATATCGATAGTGTGGTAGTTGTACCCATAAATGCAGATCCGCTTAAGAAATACAAGAAGGAGATGGTGAAAGCTAATAGGTTGATTCTCGATGGGGTTCGAGATCACATGGTATCTCACATAGTTGGAAAATATATTGCCTGACAAATGTGGGAAGCACTAGCTACATTGTACAAAGGTTCTTCCGACAGTGGAAGATGTATCTGGAGGAGAAGTTGAGATGCACAAGGATGCTGGAAGGGGAGCGTATAGACCCCTTCCTTACTAGGCTTCAGGATGCCCGGGACTAGTTGGCTTCAGTAGGGTTAATGCCCTAGCCTATAGAGTTTGTACGATTAGCTCTTAACAACATTTCTGAAGAATGGCAAGTTTTTGTCCAAAATATCTTGGGCAAATAAAAACTGCTAGATTGGGAATGTATGTGGTGTAGGTTTTAACCCCATACAGAAATTACCTGCATACGAATTCTAAAACACAGAAAATAAACAATGTGAGAGCATAACACATAAAACACATATACACAGAGATTTTCCCCTGGATGCCAAAACCGGGATTACCAGCTTGATTTTTCATTATATTCCTTTCAATGTTACAATACATATTTATACATGCCGAAGCATCCAATACCATGGACCGAAAACCATCGCGTCCAAAAAACATGTGTGAAAATCATGCACAAAACCATAGGTGGGTCCTCCCAACCTATCATAGGGTCCAAAACCAAAATTTTCTGGGGCGCTGCCCCGGACCCCATAAAGTGGGGTTATAGGTACCCCTCAAACCCCTTGTGACCTCCCCTAGTTAAGTACGTGGGCTAGTCATGGAAAGAATATAACACAACCCAAGATTCTCCCAATTGTTGTTTTCTTTCCACAAGGGGCCACAAGAGAGCTTAGTCATTTTTCCAGCCCTGAAATGCCCATTGTCTCTCTACACTAAGAGAACTTCTCAGAGCTCACAGATTTTATCAATGCATCTGCAATATTCTTCAAAGTGTCCACCTTTACCAGCAACACCTTTCTGTCTTCTATCATATCCCTCACAAAGTGATACTGAACATCAATGTGCTTTGTCTTTGAACAATATGCAGGGTTCTTTGCCAAGAAAATTGCACTTTGGATGTCATAGTCTATCTTTATAGCTCCCTGTACTAACCCCATATTTGAACACAATCTATGCAACCAAACTGCTCCCTTGCTTGTATGAGTGGCTGCCATGTGTTCTGCCTCTATAGTTGATAGTGCCACTATAGATTGTTTCTTACTCATCCAACTAACTACACCTCCAAATAGGTTAAACACATACCCACTTGTAGATCTTCTCTGATCCAGATCTCTAGCCCAGTTTACATCAACAAAGCCACGAATATCCAACACTCTGTCCAATCCTGATCTTCCTTGGAAGCACAAACCATAATCACTAGTGCCATGCAAATACCTGAAAACCCGTTTCACTACTATCCAGTGCTCCTTCCCTGGTTTTGACATAAACCTGCTCAATACTCCGACTGCATGTGCAATGTCTGGTATAGTACAGACCATTGCATACATCAGGATAATGACTACACTTGCGTATGGAACACGGGACATGTCCTCTTCCTCTTCTTGTGTCTTGGGACATTGTTCAGCAGATAACCTCACACCTACAGGAATAGGAACCTTCACCGGTTTACTATCTTGCATATTAAGCCTCTGTAATATTGTCTCGACATACTTCCTCTGGTTTAACCATAGCTTCCTCTTTGTCCGATCTCTTTTAATTTCCATGCCCAAAATATAGTTTGCAGCACCAAGATCTTTCATGTCAAATTTGGAGGACAATTTGGTCTTCAAATCGTGGGTAATTTCTTTGTCATTTCGAACCAGCAACATATCATCCACATAAAAGACCAGATAAATAACACGATCACCAATTAATTCAAAATACACATGATGATCTGCTTTGCTTCTGGTGAAGCCAAGTCCCCGTATAAATGTATCAAATTTCTGATACCACATCCTTGGTGACTGTTTTAACCCATATAGAGACTTCTTTAACTTGCATACTAGTTCTTTCTCACCCTTCACTGCAAAGCCTTCAGGTTGCTTCATGTAGATCTCCTCTTCTAGATCCCCGTGAAGAAATTTTGTCTTCATATCCATCTATTCTACCTCAAAATCAAAAGCAGCAGCAACAGTGTCAGGCGGAAAGAGTCGATAGTGCGGACACAACCAACCTCCCTAGGAGCCTAAGACTCTCTAGTGACAAACAAGACAAACAAGAGCAATCCTTCTCTAAACATGCATTTACTATATAAGAAATCAAGTGTTTAGATCCTACCTGTAGTCCAACGCTGTTGTAGCAGTCCAGCCTCGCTGATCCGGATGAGCTCCTCCTTCACTTTGAAACCTGCGTTCACTAACAATCAAACGATTAAATAGCACTTGATAATCTCATAAAATAAAACATATTTAACACATAGACCAAGGAGTACATGAAACAACTCATAAATAACAAGTTATTGAGAAGAATGGACTCATTTGCATTAATAGGAAACAAAAGGAACAATTACAACCTGAGCCTTGGTGTTGTGCAAGTCCCTCCCAGGGTCCATCAAGAGTTCTCCTTTACTTTGACAAAGCTCACCCACTTCCAAAATAGAACAAGCAAAGATGACAATCTCTCCTCACAAGCTTCTAAATGGGAGTCCTAATTCCTGCAGCATCTACCCTTAGAAATGTTTAGCTTTCAACCTCCCCTCCTTCTGGCCCAATGCCTGTATTTATAGTGCTCAAGAGGAAGTTAATCAGGTCCACCATCAATGGGATAATCCCCTCTTTGGATGGGATAGCTCCCTTATTGATGGGATAAGTTCCTCTTTGGTAGGGGTACATGAACCATCTGGAGGCGCTCAATACACGTCGAACAACCTTCTAGAATGCTCTAGAAATGACCACAAGTAACTTTTTAAAGATGAAACTTGCGCATTTTGACCTTTACAGGGGGACGCACCTGCCCCTTTACATACAGAGCGTACAAGTACGCGGCTTTTGTGAACATTGGGTGCGTACCCGCAGGTAAGGTTGAGAGAACCTGCGTACCCAGAGATAAATACATTTATAAAGACTTTCTCTCTTTTTGGAGTTTGACATGGAGAGCAGAGGCATAAGACTTGCCTAAGAGGATAGCATGATTGTTGATAGAGCCATACTAACTGTAAATAGCCATGGTGACATTTTTTAATGTAACAGATTGCCCCCTAAAGTGCGAAGCCTGTAGTAGATTAGGGTTTTGTAAATCTAGGAAGGGTGAAGCGCTTTATCATTTCAAGGATTATCTCGTGGAGAGCCTGGTCAGAACCTGCAATTTTCAACACAAAATACATGTATAAGATTATATCATCACTGAGGTAGGCATTCCCATACTCAGATCAAAACTTTAACTAACTGACTAACTACTCTGATACAGGAATGATCTTGTAGTACATCATAATCATAGACTTTTGTAGACACAGTATGGGCGCAGCCATCTGTTTATGATTAGTCTACTTAGATAATGAATACAAAACTCCTCGCAGCCTGGATGGTGGAAACTAGATCCAGGGTCTTCATTTCTACTTCCCGAATTGGTACGATTCTAGCCATGCGAATAAATGAGTTGATGTCGAACATGGTAGAAACCACTTGATTACCAGTCGATGATGTAAACTGTTAACAAGTGTGAGAGAGACCACCAGTAATGTCAATGGTTCTCAAAGTACCCAGTACAATCCATGAGATGTGAATGAATGAGTTGATGTCGAACATTTCACGGAATCCTTCGATCGAGAGTCAATGATGTAAACTGACGTCAAAGGCGAGAAACCTGCCATTGATGCATGCAGACTTCAAGGTACTGACGATCTCTAAGTCATCTTTCTAGATAATGTGCTGATGTCGATAGAAAGCGACCCGTTGCAGGCAAGCCCACAACACGAAATCATAGTTCAAGTTGAAGAAATATTGCTGTAAGGACTGACTCAAGGATGGTCAAAATGGATGACAAGTATTTTTGCAGATGAAAGTTTTGTTTGCAGACCTCTTGAACACATAACGACACAGCAGATGGCTTGGTGATAAACGACTCAAAGTTAATCCCCGGAACCCGGCTGAAGACTTTCAATGTGGTTTGATCAACTGTGAGGTAAAGGATTTCCCAACCCAGGTGAATGAAAAGTGTCGTGTCCAAGAGTGGTAATAAAGTTTCTTCTGAGACAAAAGATAACAAATAGGCTCATTCCTCTCTCTTTTCCCCCACCATTTCTGGCAAGTACCTCTTTATTTTTAACAAGCTTGAGGAGGATAACATATGCTTGATTATAAGCTCATCCTTCGGACGAGTCCAACCTAGTTTTGATTCGAACCCTAGGAAGGAGTGGTTCGTTCCTGTTTGTAATTGAACAGGTCCTTTACTGTGAAATTTTTACGAGCCCAGTATAGGAGAAACTCGGCGTTTTTCAATTTTAGAGAGTCTGAAAAACTTAAGAAGACTCCAGGTTGAACTTTTTCGTAAATTTGTGTCCCCCAAGCCCGAAAAAGTATAAAATAATACCTGGGAGAACCGCTTGATCTTGCGACCAAGGAGTACTTTCATAATTAGTGCCACTGACCTGAAAAGTAAAAAGCGATCAAGGACACGTCGTTTTATTTCCAGTATCGAGTTTGAAACGACAAAAACCCGGCAACCTTTTCCTGTTTTTACGGTCAGAAAAGGGCTATAAGGGGACCGTCTTTTAATTCCGTTTTAACGAGTGTAAAAGAAACGCTCGGCAATCTTTTCATATTTTAGGAGTCAGAAAAGGGCTTAAAAGATGACTCTGATATTTTGGTTCGTGAAAAATGACAATTTTCCCTCTAAATCCCTTTGTCCTGCACAAAAACGACACATTACTCATACCTGTTTAAGATAGGCAAAAATACATTGAAAAATATCCTTCCATGGTGAAAAATAAACAAACCTAGCA
Source organism: Pinus tabuliformis (assembly GCA_031772625.1). Taxonomy (NCBI): domain Eukaryota; kingdom Viridiplantae; phylum Streptophyta; class Pinopsida; order Pinales; family Pinaceae; genus Pinus; species Pinus tabuliformis. The sequence goes on along the minus strand of CM062805.1, from coordinate 155,194,694 downwards.
TTCATTCATCCAAAAAACCTATAAAAAGACTTTTTACCATGTCATTTTTACCATTTTACTGTTGAGGTTGAGAAAAGGGCTTTTGGCAAGAAACTTCCCGTGGTCGTTGCGGAGAATCCGACCGTCAGAATCGAACGCCGTCTCTTCCAGGTATTTCACAACATCCTCCTCTTCAATTTCATCCGATTAAAATTTTGTTTTAGGGTTTAGTTTTGGTTTTTGGGGGGTTTTAGGTTTTAAAAACCGCTCTGCGGGGTACGCAGGTGCCCTAAGGGTGACCTGCGTCCCCCGACCTTTTCCTACACAGGAAAAAGGTCGGGGTACGCAGCCCACCTTTAGTCCAGCTGCGTCCCGGCGCTCTGTGTCCTAAACGCGGGGTGCGTCCCCCGCGAAGGGCGGAATTTGAAACCCCAAACCCCAAAAATAACCATTTGAATTTTCCCAAATTAATTCTAACCTTTATTTCTTGGTGTGTAGGGCACTCACCATGTTGGATTGGAGAGAAAGAGAGCACGAGGACGTTGATTTAGCCGCAATCAATCATCAACCTTCCATTGATGCCCTAAAAGCATGCGGACTATATAAATACTGGGCCATACCTGGCATGAGGGCTCAGGTGAGATTCTTAGAGTGGCTGGTTGAGAGATGGAACATTCATGAGCAATGTTTTTACATCGGAGGGCACCAGCTCGAGATAGAGCCCTCTGACATATACTTTCTCACTGGCTTGCCAAATAGGGGCGAGCAACTCAATCTAGCCGGGACCAGGCCGGGTGGCCAATCCCTTGCTAGTCTCCGGGCAGATTGGTGCATACCCAATCAAAACCATGCGAAAGGCGTAGAAATCAAATACATCTCTCGGCGTGAACTCAAGGTTATAGCTTTCACGGTTACCAGAATTTGCGGTGCAGCCGCTTTACATATTGCCACCGGGTCCCAAATGCGGATGGCGATTGACTGTTTCCGAGGCACCATCTTCAACTGGTGCGATGCTGTGTCGGCCAATATGAAGGCCCAACTGACTAGGGCAAAGAACGGACAACTGAAGACCTTTGGATATGGGCCTCTAGTTGTGAGCTTTGCCTTAGAGAGAGTTCCGATGCTGATCCCTCAGCATCTCACTGTTGATATCTTGGGTCCTCGGGAGCCAAAGCTGATGCGATGGGTTACGGTGATGGCCCGGCATCCTGACGAGGGCGCGGCAGTTGTTCGATTCCCTGCTGGTTATTTTCACTGGTTAGAGGACCAGGTTTTTGCGATCCAGGACTTTCCGTATGCCGGAGTAGATTTTCGAGGTGATCCGGACATGGTTCTTCCACAGGGAGAACAATGGGATGACAGAGGTACTTTATTTTTCACAAGTTTTTAAGTTATCTATTTTTTTGTTTTTTATATATATCGTCTCAAAACTGACAGTGGCAAATTTTCAAAATGCAGATGTAGGTCCACGGCGTCCGGCCAATCTCCGGGCTTTTGAGAGAAGAGTACCAGCTGTACCAGCACCCGCCCCACAGGATGCGGCCGCAGAGGCCTTAGTCGAGCTGGAACGGGATCTAGAGCGTCTGACGGCGGATATACCAGAGACCACCATAGATGACATTCCTATTCGACTTCAGCGCTATGTGGTTGCAGTCCCAGGACCTATCAGAGGGTTCCTGTGTAGGGTAGCGCGGGCAGTGGTCTCGTATAGAGAGCACCACCAGTGATTGGCTAGTCACTTTGTAGACACATATGTCATTTTTGTTTTTTGTACTTATCATTTTGCCGATCATAAGGTGTTTTTTCAACCTATGATCGAAGACGATGTATATTTTTTGACACACTCCTATCTATATATATATCATTATTACCGGCTTATTTTGTTTAACATATGTGATGAAATGTTTTTAAATTTACTTGCATGATTATCGTAAATGTCTGTCCAACATTCGAGAAGCAATTGCATCTGCTAATGTATTTAAAGACCTTGGAATATGCTGATATTCAATGTAATCAAATTCACGTTCCAAGAGACGCACTCTCAAAAACAACCTTAATAACACAGGATTTCTAATGGCATATACTCTATTAAGCTGTAATACAACGAGTTCAGAATCTAACCTCACTATCAAACGTCGAATTCCAAATGTAATAGATTCAGACAATAATTCAACCACTGCACTGTATTCTGCAATGTTGTTCGTCGTTTGACCGAGGCTTACCCCATGCATAGAAACTAACTCGTCAGAGGGCGAATAGATAACCCAAGCTGCGGAAGAGATATTCCGTGTACTACGACAAGCACCATCAGCAAATCCAATGTATGTTTGGAGAGGCGTCGACATCTGCAATATCAAGAGTAAAACCAAGATAAGCCAGAATAACGACTAAAAACACACTCTCTAAACTAAGCACACTATCTAAACTAACAAACATACTAGCTAGAAAGAAAACCTAACCTAACTAAAAATTCTCCATACCCACCATTTAAGCATAATACCTCTTTAGGTAAAGTCCATTTCTGGGTTTACCCAAAGAGTCCCCATCAAAATCTACCAGCTCATAGGCCCCTTTTGCTAGCTTTCGCTTTACAATGTAGGGTCCATGCCACATAGGAACGAATTTTCCAGCACCTAGCTTATCGTTAGCTTGATCATATAATAGCACTAGGTCTCCCTCCGAAAAACTTCGAGGGGTCACATTTCTATCATACTGAGCTTTCATTCGCTTTGCGTGAGTCTCGATTGCCAATGCAGCGTTACGTCGAGTCTCATCTAACTGAGCTAAGTATAATAAACGTTTCTCCTCTTCGGAAGTAGCTGGGAGTAATTCGACAGCCATTTGAAGTGATGGGATTTCGCATTCAATGGGTAACACAGCTTCCAAGCCATAAACTAGCTGGAAAGGAGTGAACCCTGTTGAAGTTTTCACTGAGGTTCGGTATGCCCATAGCGCTGAAAATAACATGTTGTGCCAATTCGACCGATGAATACCAATGGTTCGTCGGATCATGATAACCAGAACTTTGTTGATAGACTCAACCAAACCGTTGGCTTGCGGATAATAAGGAGTAGAGCTATCGTGGCGCAAACCAAGCTGGCTTGTAAGCTCAGTCATCATGATGTTTCGAAAATGGCTCCCATGGTCAGTGATGATTGCTTGTGGGACACCAAACCTAGTTATAATATGATTGAATACGAAAACTGCAGCTGTTTTGCCGCTTGCGTCGAATGTAGGCATCGCCTCGGCCCATTTAGTAAAATAATCAACCGCGAGGATGATATACGCATGCCCCCCGGCCGAGTGAGGGTTACAAGTAATAAAATCGATACCCCATTTGGCGAAAGGACCAACGGCAATTATAGGGTGGAGAGGAGCAGGTGGTGCGCGCATCTTGCGATCAAACACTTGACAGTTGTGGCATTTTCGGACCGCAATGATACAATCTTTAAACATGGACGGCCAGAAATAGCCAGCGCGCAACACCTTCTGAGCTGTGGCATACCCAGACATATGACCGCCACATGCTCCAGAGTGACAATCATTCAAAACCCTCTCAGCCTCTTCGTGAGTTAAACAACGTCGAAAAACTAAGTCTGCCCCCCGGCGATAAAGTGTATCTCCAATAATCTTGTATTGCTGGGATTGAAACCGAATTTTTCGACGTTCCGACTTTGAAGCTTCAGGCCGAAAGGTTTGGGTTTGGAGATAGATGATTATATCCCCGTACCACGGATCTAAAGTACTGATAAGAAACAAAGATTCGTCCGCAATGGACTCCTCTGCCACAGTTTCTGTGTCAGCATGCGGGAAATCACACATCAATTCCGCAAAAACTAAGGATTTCTTAGACTTGGACTTCTCAAACTCCAAGTCGAACTCTTGCAGGATAACGATCCATTTAGAGTACTTGCCCCCTAGCAGTTGTTTTGTCAAAATATAAATCATAGGGTTGCAATCCGAAATAACTGTAGTTTTACGGAGAAGAATGTAGTGACGAAAACGCTGGACAGCTTGAACGGCTGCCAGGGCCAATTTCTCCACATGCGAATATTTTAGCTCAGTGGGGTTTAATGTCCTACTAAGATAATATATCACATGTTCCGCTCCGAATTCATCTTCTTGGACTAACACCATTCCAATAGTGGAATGCGAAGCTGCGAGGTATAAGAAGTAGTCTTGGTTGTAGTTGGGAGGATGCAACAACGGTGCATGGGTCAACGCGTGCTTAAGTGCATCAAAAGATTGTTGGGCAATCTCATCCCAAAAGAATTGAGCGTTCTGTTTCAACAACCGTGTAAAACCCTTAGTGACCTCGGCGTAGTTTGGAATGAATCGGCGTAAAAAGTTTGCTTTCCCTTGCAAACTTTGGAGTTGGCGCAAACTCGAAGGAGGAGGCAATTTGATGATAGCTTCGACCTTCGAGGGATCGACGCGAATGCCGGCTTTTGAAACAACAAATCCCAGCAATCGACCCGCTTCTATACAGAAAACACACTTGTGTGGATTCAACCGAATACGATAATGCCTACACCTCATAAAGATTGCTCGTAAGTGGACAAGGTGATCAGCTCGATGTAAAGAATGAGCAGGCAAATCATCGAGGTACGGTTGCACAATGTGCTTGATGTCATGAAATGCGTAAGACATCGCCCGTTGAAAAGTGGCTCCGGCATTCTTAAGCCCAAAAGGTAATTTGCAGTAAGCAAATGTCCCCCATGGACAAATGAATGCCGTTTTTGGTTGATCGGCAGGTAGAATATTGATTTGATTATAGCCCGAAAAACCATCCATAAAGGAAAACATTTCACTTCCGGCACAATCATCAATTATTTGATCGATATAAGGCGTTGGATAGTTGTCTTTTGGACAAGCTCGATTTATATCCCTATAATCGATACAGATTCTTATTGTTCCTTGTTTCTTGTTAACCGGAACAATATTCGATACCCAATCCGTTAACGGGATCGGATAAATGAAACCTGCTTTCAACAGCTTCTCGACTTCTGCTTTAATCGCAGCCGCTTTCCGAGGGTGAATCTGACGCAACCGTTGCCGGACGGGTTTAGCGTCCGGGTAGGTCTTTATTTCATGAACAACAATGGCAGGGTCGATTCCTGGCATTTCCTCGTAAGACCAGGCAAACACATCGCGGAATTCTTGGAATAGGGCCTTGTAAGTTTGAATTTCATCTTCTGTACATGAGGCACCTATATGAATGTTTTCCTCAATTCCGGGCTTCACTGAAATGTCAATGGGAATAGTGCGAGAAATATTCCCTAAATTCAACTCTGAATCAGGATGTTTCGTTGGATTCTGAGCGTCTTTGACATATTCAGCGGTAAAGATAGATGAAAAATCATTTTCAAAAGCATCATCCTCAGGTAAAAACGAAGATCTATGATGAAGATCTTCCCATGGTAGATCGTCTACACTTAGGATTTCGCGAAGTTGCTCGTCAGATGACACGACTTCGGGAAACGCTATCCGTTCTAAGGTTGATGTGAAAAGTGATTCTTCACTGACCACATTCATTTGGTCGATTTGGGTTGAACGCGAGTCGGTAAAAGACATGACGGCTTCATAAGCAATTTCATATGGACTCAAAGGCATAGCATCACCGAATGAGTCTATCTCAGATTCAGATGGGACAATCCAAGGATCATCGTAAATAATGGTGTCTGATGTAATCATATGAATTGATGCAAATGAAGGGTCTGCGTTGATTGGAGGGAAAGGAAAAGTTCCCAGTAAACCGGAATCTTTAACTAAACCTACGCCAACGTCCCTATAAGGGATTGTCGTCTTACCGACATGCTGGATACTCTCTGAAGAGGCTGGGTCGGATGAAAAGTATGTCAGCTGATCAATTGTCACGATCTTACCGTTATGTGGAAACTTTATTACTCTGAAGACCGATGAAACGACCGCTGTCATAGCATATGACCAACTTCGACCCAAAAGAAGGTTGTAGTCTAGAGGGGCATCAACCACCTCCACATCCAGACTAACGGTTTTACCTTCTACCCCTATAGGCAATTCCTGTAGAATACCAAACGGACGGAACCCACGGCCATCAAAGGCCTTAAGGATGGTCGGGGATTGGTTCAGCGAAGGAGAACCAAGCGATCTCCAACATTGAATCGACATAATACACGTAGAAGCTCCCTCATCAATCACAGTCCGATGAATAGGCCTGTTTTTTACTATCACTGGAATTTGGAAAGCCATTTGATGGGGTAGACGCGGTGTACTATTTTCTAGATCGAAGATTATCAGATTCGGGTCCTGAACATCAACAGCTCCGATAGCCGACAAAAGTAATTTTCGTTGTGCTGGGCATGATTGCAGCACTTCTAAAGCCGACATTGCTGAGGGTGAAACAGCTAAGTCCTCAACAATGTTGTAATTCTGGGCTGCTCTCGCATGTGGATTGAAAGCAGACCTTCGAAGTACACCCTTGGCGGGCGGTTTGATTACTAAGTCCGGGTTAGGTTTTTCGATCTGTAGTGGATCGGAACCAGGAGCTGAGGTTGATGGATTAGAATGAGAAGATTCTGCTTCCTTACCATCAACAGGATTCTTACTACCATAATCTTGCGATCGAGTCGCAATCCTCACATGAGACATCATCAAAATGGGTTCTTCACTGGCAGTCGAGGAAGAACCTATCATCTTACTCTCCTGCTTTGGAAATGGATCTTTCAACACAGCAGGAGTGGGAGAACCTTTGACTATTTTCACAACCTCGGCCCGATGAGGGCAATCTCTTGTAAAATGATCCTCTTCACAAATAAGACAAGGATATCGAGGTTTGCGCTTTTCGTCATTGGTTTCCGACTTTTCTGTTTTCTCCTTCGGAGCCTTGTCTGCTTTAGCCTTCTTCTTCCTTTCTTCTTTCCACCGTTTTTTGATTTGGCCGTAGATGACTCTACAGCGTGAATATCGGCGGAAAGTTCAGGAGAAGACTCTCCTGTCGGGGAATCAGGCAAGGTGATTATAGGAGTAGTAGAACTCTTGGAAGACTTCTTCTTACTCTTTGTGTTCACCGTACCAATCATACCATCAGCGGCATGAGATCCCGAAGGAGCAGCAGCGATTTGATTCGATTTTGGAAGATCTGGGATCTTCTCGTGTAACGTACCTGACTGAGTATAAACTAAGTCAAGGTACTGCGCCTGAGCAATGACTTGCTCCTCAGTAACTACTCCGGCCTTAGCTACATCTTCAGTAATCTTCGGTAATAATGATTTAACAAACCATTCAGCTAAGATTTGGTCCGGAATAAAAACTTTCACTAACCTTCTTCGACGTCTCCACTCATGAATGTGATCAGAAATATACGTGGACGTCGATTGTTTTAGTGAAGTTAATAACTCCGTGCCGTTATCGTATCTGACCGGCAACTGAAAGTGAGTTAAGAACGAGGTAGCTAACTGGCTAAAATTGTAAAAAGAGGCCCGTGGTAACTCAATGTACCACTTGGCCGCGAGACCAATGAGTGTACGCTGGAAAAGACGTAAGCGGATCGAATCATCCGAGATAGAATTTGAAGCACACCAGAGGTGGTAAGTCATCACATGATTGGACGGATCCTCTCCAGACTTACCTTCGAACTTGGGTATATCACTGGGCAACTTATTTGGCATTGGCGGCCAGAACTGGAGATATTGAATTGGATCATTCGTTAGGCGCGTCAAGTCTGGTAAATCCAAAGTTGCGATAAACGGTAATTGCCGGTTAGGATCTCTAAAACTCTGGGTCACAAGACCAGTCCCAGGAGGAGGATATCCAGGATAACTAGGAACAGGAATCGCATTAGGGATATTATATCCTCCTGGAAAACCAGGATTAACCGGACCGTACTGGGGTTGTTGAGGTTGTTGATAAGTGTACCCAGGATACGGTTGATACTGGTAAACCGGCTGTTGGACAGCTTGCCCTTGTTGGTACTGTCCCTGGTACGGTTGTTGAACAAATTGAGGTTGAGTAGTGACAACCGTACTTATACCAGGCTGACCTATAGGCATCTGGACCGTGGTTTGAATCGTAGATCCAGACAACGGTAAAGATGTCTGAGGAGTGGTTGCAGAGACAGTAGAAACCGGAGCTGTCGATACTCCAGAAGTAAGTGCGGCAGATGTAGCGGTAGTTGCAGCAGCCGTTTGAGATGGAGTACTAGGTGCAATTGGCGGCTGAGTAACTACCGAAGTTACAGAAGTTTGAACATTTGACTGGACAGGTTGCGGTTGCTGGGGTGAACCAGAAACTACGGGTTGTCCAGCTTGAGGTAACAACTGTATACTTGGCTGCAACACCTGTTGACCTTGTGATGGATCCCACACTATCATTCCGGGGTATTGACCCGTAACAGGTTGAGGATACTGAGATCCATAACCGGTTGAGGGTAGGATTGATAATTGAAAGGTACATTTCCCGTACCTTGAACATATGACTGACCTTGAGGTGGTTGATAACCTTGACTCGAGTATTGACCTTGAGGTTGATAACCTTGGGGTAAATACTGATACTGGGGTTGACCTTGACCTTGAGGTTGATACCCTTGAGGTTGATATTGATACTGAGGTTGACCCTGGGGTACATATTGAGGCTGGGGTTGACCTTGAGGCATGTATTGTACCATAGGTACATACTGACCTTGAGGTTGCCCCCCAGACACAATTTGTGTACCTTGAGGTTGCCCCCCAGGCGTTAATTGAGGCTGCCCCCCAGGCGGTAATTGGCCACCTTGAGGTTGAGAAACGGGAACTGAACCTGACATCATGTAAATGTCCCCTACACCCAATGGTTTATTACCATTGTTTCCAGCTAATAACCCATGATCAACGGGTTGAGGAGATGCCCCCGCAAAGGTACCAGAAAGTGATTGATACCCAGTGGGAACAGAAGGACCGCCGTGTAAGAAAGATTCAGGAGTTTGAGTAAACACGGACGACTGACCAGACATATTTACAGGAGTATAAATACCTCCAGGTGGAAAAGGAGTACGAGGTGAAGAAAAACTTAACCCTGAGTTGTCTAAATAATTAGTTAACGAAAGGTACCAAGTAGTACTTCTAGGAGGACTGTAAAAGATAGATTCACGCTCCCTTAGATCAATAGTAAGTTGATCTTCAAGGTTAGAGACGCCTATTTCTTCCTCTGGAGCAAGTTCTTCAATAGCAATCAAACCAGTAGGAAGATTTTCGGTGATAACTCGTTCTACTCTTGGTGAATCTGGAACACTAGAAGTCGGAGTAACAGGTTCAGATATTTCAGGTTCTTCGCCTATATCACTAGTAGACGAAAAACTACCAGCAAGCTCAGAAACTGTAACAGCTTCGGGATTATAACCTGTCTCTAGACTTTGGTAATCTGGATGGACTACCAAGGAAGATTCTCCTTCTTCAGGTGAACCTACTCTACTGCCACTAGGAGGAGTTACAAGGACCTTCAATCCTTCGTACTGACCCGGGACGTCTTCAGGAGATCCACCCCGTGATCTACGGAGTTTCCTCAACAAATCAGTTCCGGTAACAATCTCAGGTGACTTGCCCCGAAGTCTACGGGACTGTCTCGGTAATTCCGCCACAGCTAAAAACTTTTAACTACTACACACGAAAACAAAGTAAAATCTCAAATCAAACCACCTAAAGTCGCTAAAGAACCAAACAAATTTGAATCACACGCCTAAAGAATCTAGGGCGTCAAACCAAGCACAAACAGTAGCCTTCCAGACCGAAAACGCTAGTTGGAGATGAAACCCAACATCGCCGGATTCAGTACAGAAGTGGCGGGTGGAACAGTTACCCCGGCAACCTGCTTAATGAATAGACCGGCACAAGTTCCTCCACTTTAACCGTCTCGAGTGAAGTGAACCCCCCGGAAAATCCAAGTGAGTCTAGCCGACGTCTGCTCCAGGTACAGTGGGATCTTCCCTCCACCGTCACCTCGGTAGAATCCTAAAGATAATGGTCACTAAGGTTACCAACCGCAACAAATGCACCTGGGGGAACAGTCTACACTCCGACAGCACGCAAGGGCAGAGTATCAAGCTCAATCCCCTTGCCGGTTCCTTGACAATAATCCAAGGTTTACCGACAAGTGACCCCTGGCTCCTCGACAATGGTTAATCCGAGGTTTACCGTTTGTAATACGTGCGTGTCTGGCGTCGTTCCCAACGAGGGAGGATTGATCCCCTCACTGGTTCGGACACGAGCTCGTGCTTCTCCTTTAAGAGGAGCTTTCCCAGAGTACAAATGAGACAATTGGATTTATTCTATCACAAGATAAGCTACTTGTTTGGTTTTGTTGTCTTGGAGAGTTAATTACTCTCCTACTCCAAGACACTAGCCTGATCTAAATTGGTGTTTCAGAGCCCTAGTAAATAAAAGTTACTACGTTGATTTTACTTTAAGCGTTAATTTTATGGTTTTTCTTAAAGACAAAAGGTAGCGGAAATGAAACCAATGGTGTGTAGACTCGACTCAAACCACTACAAAGATGCACCTAAGATGATTTACGCTACTTTCCTCTTTCAATGAAATTCCTAACTAAGAGAGTTGGAAAATGCAAATTTTATAGAAAACAACTTTCTTAGTAAAGACAATCAAAGAAACAATTCTCTTTATCTTTCCAAGCATACAAACATGACCACTCCTTACGTGCACGAAAAATTCTTTTTCTTTCAAAACCCTCAAAGCTACTTGAAACAAAACTTTTCAAAGGAGATGTTTTTGTATTTTCTCTTATTTAATAAAGCATATAAATCTATTTTAACGAAAATCAATCTCAAAATCTATAAAATCTATGAAAACTTGACTCACAAGCAAATCAAAAAGAAATTTACTCTAAGCAAACCTAACGAGGCAAAAGCCTACAAGGATGATTCTAGGTTGTTTTACTTGACCACAATCAAGTCAAGGACCAGCTAATGCAGAATCAAAAGACCAGTCAAAACAAAACTCAAATCTTTTTGTTCTTTTTGTAAAATGGAATTCAATACTTAATCAACAAGCACTTCGAAATTTGCCAAAGAGACCACTCAAAGGTAAGTTGCTCTCACAGGTAGACTTTATGACAGGTCCGACTTCTAAGAAGGCTGACAAAACCAGAGAGATCTAAGGCTTGACAACTTCTACCGCCAAAGTCACTACAAGACCTACTCAAAAATCAAACCCTAGGGCTTAAACTTCTATGAAATCCACTAAAACACTCAATGCTATCGAAACAAGTTCAGGTGAAGATCTTTGACAAGAGACTAATGGATCTGGGCAGTAAAAACTAAGAAAAAGCAAAATCTAAGAGGAAAAATGCAAAAAATGGAAATTTCTTAATTTTTAGCAGGGGACGCAGGCAACCTGTTAAGCCAGGTGCGGGCCCGCTCTGTGCACACAGAAACAGTGCGTACAGGTACGCACTGTGCAATACTCAGAGGGTGCGTCCTACTGAAAAAACCAAGAAAAACTAAATTCAATCTAACCCTAAGCTAACCCACCCAAAAACAAAGTCACAGAGCCAAAAACCAGAAAATAAATGACTTTTCTCAGATCAAAGTTGCATACAAAGGAAAAGACTTTCACATCAATGGATTCCCCAGTGGAGTCGCCATTTTGTCAGGCGGAAAGAGTCGATAGTGCGGACACAACCAACCTCCCTAGGAGCCTAAGACTCTCTAGTGACAAACAAGACAAACAAGAGCAATCCTTCTCTAAACATGCATTTACTATATAAGAAATCAAGTGTTTAGATCCTACCTGTAGTCCAACGCTGTTGTAGCAGTCCAGCCTCGCTGATCCGGATGAGCTCCTCCTTCACTTTGAAACCTGCATTCACTAACAATCAAACGATTAAATAGCACTTGATAATCTCATAAAATAAAACATATTTAACACATAGACCAAGGAGTACATGAAACAACTCATAAATAACAAGTTATTGAGAAGAATGGACTCATTTGCATTAATAGGAAACAAAAGGAACAATTACAACCTGAGCCTTGGTGTTGTGCAAGTCCCTCCCAGGGTCCATCAAGAGTTCTCCTTTACTTTGACAAAGCTCACCCACTTCCAAATAGAACAAGCAAAGATGGCAATCTCTCCTCACAAGCTTCTAAATGGGAGTCCTAATTCCTGCAGCATCTACCCTTAGAAATGTTTAGCTTTCAACCTCCCCTCCTTCTGGCCCAATGCCTGTATTTATAGTGCTCAAGAGGAAGTTAATCAGGTCCACCATCAATGGGATAATCCCCTCTTTGGATGGGATAGCTCCCTTATTGATGGGATAAGTTCCTCTTTGGTAGGGGTACATGAACCATCTGGAGGCGCTCAATACACGTCGAACAACCTTCTAGAATGCTCTAGAAATGACCACAAGTAACTTTTTAAAGATGAAACTTGCGCATTTTGACCTTTACAGGGGGACGCACCTGCCCCTTTACATACAGAGCGTACAAGTACGCAGCTTTTGTGAACATTGGGTGCGTACCCGCAGGTAAGGTTGAGAGAACCTGCGTACCCAGAGATAAATACATTTATAAAGACTTTCTCTCTTTTTGGAGTTTGACATGGAGAGCAGAGGCATAAGACTTGCCTAAGAGGATAGCATGACTGTTGATAGAGCCATACTAACTGTAAATAGCCATGGTGACATTTTTTAGTGTAACAGATTGCCCCCTAAAGTGCGAAGCCTGTAGTAGATTAGGGTTTTGTAAATCTAGGAAGGGTGAAGCGCTTTATCATTTCAAGGATTATCTCGTGGAGAGCCTGGTCAGAACCTGCAATTTTCAACACAAAATACATGTATAAGATTATATCATCACTGAGGTAGGCATTCCCATACTCAGATCAAAACTTTAACTAACAGACTAACTACTCTGATACAGGAATGATCTTGTAGTACATCATAATCATAGACTTTTGTAGACACAGTATGGGCGCAGCCATCTGTTTATGATTAGTCTACTTAGATAATGAATACAAAACTCCTCGCAGCCTGGATGGTGGAAACTAGATCCAGGGTCTTCATTTCTACTTCCCGAATTGGTACGATTCTAGCCATGCGAATAAATGAGTTGATGTCGAACATGGTAGAAACCACTTGATTACCAGTCGATGATGTAAACTGTTAACAAGTGTGAGAGAGACCACCAGTAATGTCAATGGTTCTCAAAGTACCCAGTACAATCCATGAGATGTGAATGAATGAGTTGATGTCGAACATTTCACGGAATCCTTCGATCGAAAGTCAATGATGTAAACTGACGTCAAAGGCGAGAAACCTGCCATTGATGCATGCAGACTTCAAGGTACTGACGATTTCTAAGTCATCTCTCTAGATAATGTGCTGATGTCGATAGAAAGCGACCCGTTGCAGGCAAGCCCACAACACGAAATCATTGTTCAAGTTGAAGAAATGTTGCTGTAAGGACTGACTCAGGGATGGTCAAATGGATGACAAGTATTTTGCAGATGAAAGTTTTGTTTGCAGACCTCTTGAACACATAACGACACAACAGATGGCTTGGTGATAAACGACTCAAAGTTAATCCCCGGAACCCGGCTGAAGACTTTCAATGTGGTTTGATCAACTGTGAGGTAAAGGATTTCCCAACCCAGGTGAATGAAAAGTGTCGTGTCCAAGAGTGGTAATAAAGTTTCTTCTGAGACAAAAGATAACAAATAGGCTCATTCTTCTCTCTTTTCCCCCACCATTTCTGGCAAGTACCTCTTTATTTTTAACAAGCTTGAGGAGGATAACATATGCTTGATTATAAGCTCATCCTTCGGATGAGTCCAACCTAGTTTTGATTCGAACCCTAGGAAGGAGTGGTTCGTTCCTGTTTGTAATTGAACAGGTCCTTTACTGTGAAATTTTTACGAGCCCAGTATAGGAGAAACTCGGCGTTTTTCAATTTTAGAGAGTCTGAAAAACTTAAGAAGACTCCAGGTTGAACTTTTTCGTAAATTTGTGTCCCCCAAGCCCGAAAAAGTATAAAATAATACCTGGGAGAACCGCTTGATCTTGCGACCAAGGAGTACTTTCATAATTAGTGCCACTGACCTGAAAAGTAAAAAGCGATCAAGGACACGTCGTTTTATTTCCAGTATCGAGTTTGAAACGACAAAAACCCGGCAACCTTTTCCTGTTTTTACGGTCAGAAAAGGGCTATAAGGGGACCGTCTTTTAATTCCGTTTTAACGAGTGTAAAAGAAACGCTCGGCAATCTTTTCATATTTTAGGAGTCAGAAAAGGGCTTAAAAGATGACTCTGATATTTTGGTTCGTGAAAAATGACAATTTTCCCTCTAAATCCCTTTGTCCTGCACAAAAACGACACATTACTCATACCTGTTTAAGATAGGCAAAAATACATTGAAAAATATCCTTCCATGGTGAAAAATAAACAAACCTAGCATTCATTCATCCAAAAAACCTATAAAAAGACTTTTTACCATGTCATTTTTACCATTTTACTGTTGAGGTTGAGAAAAGGGCTTTTGGCAAGAAACTTCCCGTGGTCGTTGCGGAGAATCCGACCGTCAGAATCGAACGCCGTCTCTTCCAGGTATTTCACAACATCCTCCTCTTCAATTTCATCCGATTAAAATTTTGTTTTAGGTTTTAGTTTTGGTTTTTGGGGGGTTTTAGGTTTTAAAAACCGCTCTGCGGGGTACGCAGGTGCCCTAAGGGTGACCTGCGTCCCCCGACCTTTTCCTACACAGGAAAAAGGTCGGGGTACGCAGCCCACCTTTAGGCCAGCTGCGTCCCGACGCTCTGTGTCCTAAACGCGGGGTGCGTCCCCCGCGAAGGGCGGAATTTGAAACCCCAAACCCCAAAAATAACCATTTGAATTTTCCCAAATTAATTCTAACCTTTATTTCTTGGTGTGTAGGGCACTCACCATGTTGGATTGGAGAGAAAGAGAGCACGAGGACGTTGATTTAGCCGCAATCAATCATCAACCTTCCATTGATGCCCTAAAAGCATGCGGACTATATAAATACTGGGCCATACCTGGCATGAGGGCTCAGGTGAGATTCTTAGAGTGGCTGGTTGAGAGATGGAACATTCATGAGCAATGTTTTTACATCGGAGGGCACCAGCTCGAGATAGAGCCCTCTGACATATACTTTCTCACTGGCTTGCCAAATAGGGGCGAGCAACTCAATCTAGCCGGGACTAGGCCGGGTGGCCAATCCCTTGCTAGTCTCCGGGCAGATTGGTGCATACCCAATCAAAACCATGCGAAAGGCGTAGAAATCAAATACATCTCTCGGCGTGAACTCAAGGTTATAGCTTTCACGGTTACCAGAATTTGCGGTGCAGCCGCTTTACATATTGCCACCGGGTCCCAAATGCGGATGGCGATTGACTGTTTCCGAGGCACCATCTTCAACTGGTGCGATGCTGTGTCGGCCAATATGAAGGCCCAACTGACTAGGGCAAAGAACGGACAACTGAAGACCTTTGGATATGGGCCTCTAGTTGTGAGCTTTGCCTTAGAGAGAGTTCCGATGCTGATCCCTCAGCATCTCACTGTTGATATCTTGGGTCCTCGGGAGCCAAAGCTGATACGATGGGTTACGGTGATGGCCCGGCATCCTGACGAGGGCGCGGCAGTTGTTCGATTCCCTGATGGTTATTTTCACTGGTTAGAGGACCAGGTTTTTGCGATCCAGGACTTTCCGTATGCCGGAGTAGATTTTCGAGGTGATCCGGACATGGTTCTTCCACAGGGAGAACAATGGGATGACAGAGGTACTTCATTTTTCACAAGTTTTTAAGTTATCTATTTTTTTTGTTTTTTATATATATCGTCTCAAAACTGACAGTGGAAAATTTTCAAAATGCAGATGTAGGTCCACGGCGTCCAGCCAATCTCCGGGCTTTTGAGAGAAGAGTACCAGCTGTACCAGCACCCGCCCCACAGGATGCGGCCGCAGAGGCCTTAGTCGAGCTGGAACAGGATCTAGAGCGTCTGACGGCGGATATACCAGAGACCACCATAGATGACATTCCTATTCGACTTCAGCGCTATGTGGTTGCAGTCCCAGGACCTTTTAGAGGGTTCCTGTGTAGGGTAGCGCGGGCAGTGGTCTCGTATAGAGAGCACCACCAGTGATTGGCTAGTCACTTTGTAGACACATATGTCATTTTTGTTTTTTGTACTTATCATTTTGCCGATCATAAGGTGTTTTTCAACCTATGATCGAAGACGATGTATATTTTTTGACACACTCCTATCTATATATATATCATTATTACCGGCTTATTTTGTTTAACATATGTGATGAAATGTTTTTAAATTTACTTGCATGATTATCGTAAATGTCTGTCCAACATTCGAGAAGCAATTGCATCTGCTAATGTATTTAAAGACCTTGGAATATGCTGATATTCAATGTAATCAAATTCACGTTCCAAGAGACGCACTCTCAAAAACAACCTTAATAACACAGGATTTCTAATGGCATATACTCTATTAAGCTGTAATACAACGAGTTCAGAATCTAACCTCACTATCAAACGTCGAATTCCAAATGAAATAGATTCAGACAATAATTCAACCACTGCACTGTATTCTGCAATGTTGTTCGTCGTTTGACCGAGGCTTACCCCATGCATAGAAACTAACTCGTCAGAGGGCGAATAGATAACCCAAGCTGCGGAAGAGATATTCCGTGTACTACGACAAGCACCATCAGCAAATCCAATGTATGTTTGGAGAGGCGTCGACATCTGCAATATCAAGAGTAAAACCAAGATAAGCCAGAATAACGACTAAAAACACACTCTCTAAGCTAAGCACACTATCTAAACTAACAAACATACTAGCTAGAAAGAAAACCTAACCTAACTAAAAATTCTCCATACCCACCATTTAAGCATAATACCTCTTTAGGTAAAGTCCATTTCTGGGTTTACCCAAAGAGTCCCCATCAAAATCTACCAGCTCATAGGCCCCTTTTGCTAGCTTTCGCTTTACAATGTAGGGTCCATGCCACATAGGAACGAATTTTCCAGCACCTAGCTTATCGTTAGCTTGATCATATAATAGCACTAGGTCTCCCTCCGAAAAACTTCGAGGGGTCACATTTCTATCATACTGAGCTTTCATTCGCTTTGCGTGAGTCTCGATTGCCAATGCAGCGTCACGTCGAGTCTCATCTAATTGAGCTAAGTATAATAAACGTTTCTCCTCTTCGGAAGTAGCTGGGAGTAATTCGACAGCCATTTGAAGTGATGGGATTTCGCATTCAATGGGTAACACAGCTTCCAAGCCATAAACTAGCTGGAAAGGAGTGAACCCTGTTGAAGTTTTCACTGAGGTTCGGTATGCCCATAGCGCTGAAAATAACATGTTGTGCCAATTCGACCGATGAATACCAATGGTTCGTCGGATCATGATAACCAGAACTTTGTTGATAGACTCAACCAAACCGTTGGCTTGCGGATAATAAGGAGTAGAGCTATCGTGGCGCAAACCAAGCTGGCTTGTAAGCTCAGTCATCATGATGTTTCGAAAATGGCTCCCATGGTCAGTGATGATTGCTTGTGGGACACCAAACCTAGTTATAATATGATTGAATACGAAAACTGCAGCTGTTTTGCCGCTTGCGTCGAATGTAGGCATCGCCTCGGCCCATTTAGTAAAATAATCAACCGCGAGGATGATATACGCATGCCCCCCGGCCGAGTGAGGGTTACAAGTAATAAAATCGATACCCCATTTGGCGAAAGGACCAACGGCAATTATAGGGTGGAGAGGAGCAGGTGGTGCGCGCATCTTGCGATCAAACACTTGACAGTTGTGGCATTTTCGGACCGCAATGATACAATCTTTAAACATGGACGGCCAGAAATAGCCAGCGCGCAACACCTTCTGAGCTGTGGCATACCCAGACATATGACCGCCACATGCTCCAGAGTGACAATCATTCAAAACCCTCTCAGCCTCTTCGTGAGTTAAACAACGTCGAAAAACTAAGTCTGCCCCCCGGCGATAAAGTGTATCTCCAATAATCTTGTATTGCTGGGATTGAAACCGAATTTTTCGACGTTCCGACTTTGAAGCTTCAGGCCGAAAGGTTTGGGTTTGGAGATAGATGATTATATCCCCGTACCACGGATCTAAAGTACTGATAAGAAACAAAGATTCGTCCGCAATGGACTCCTCTGCCACAGTTTCTGTGTCAGCATGCGGGAAATCACACATCAATTCCGCAAAAACTAAGGATTTCTTAGACTTGGACTTCTCAAACTCCAAGTCGAACTCTTGCAGGATAACGATCCATTTAGAGTACTTGCCCCCTAGCAGTTGTTTTGTCAAAATATAAATCATAGGGTTGCAATCCGAAATAACTGTAGTTTTACGGAGAAGAATGTAGTGACGAAAACGCTGGACAGCTTGAACGGCTGCCAGGGCCAATTTCTCCACATGCGAATATTTTAGCTCAGTGGGGTTTAATGTCCTACTAAGATAATATATCACATGTTCCGCTCCGAATTCATCTTCTTGAACTAACACCATTCCAATAGTGGAATGCGAAGCTGCGAGGTATAAGAAGTAGTCTTGGTTGTAGTTGGGAGGATGCAACAACGGTGCATGGGTCAACGCGTGCTTAAGTGCATCAAAAGATTGTTGGGCAATCTCATCCCAAAAGAATTGAGCGTTCTGTTTCAACAACCGTGTAAAACCCTTAGTGACCTCGGCGTAGTTTGGAATGAATCGGCGTAAAAAGTTTGCTTTCCCTTGCAAACTTTGGAGTTGGCGCAAACTCGAAGGAGGAGGCAATTTGATGATAGCTTCGACCTTCGAGGGATCGACGCGAATGCCGGCTTTTGAAACAACAAATCCCAGCAATCGACCCGCTTCTATACAGAAAACACACTTGTGGGGATTCAACCGAATACGATAATGCCGACACCTCATAAAGATTGCTCGTAAGTGGACAAGGTGATCAGCTCGATGTAAAGAATGAGCAGGCAAATCATCGAGGTACGGTTGCACAATGTGCTTGATGTCATGAAATGCGTAAGACATCGCCCGTTGAAAAGTGGCTCCGGCATTCTTAAGCCCAAAAGGTAATTTGCAGTAAGCAAATGTCCCCCATGGACAAATGAATGCCGTTTTTGGTTGATCGGCAGGTAGAATATTGATTTGATTATAGCCCGAAAAACCATCCATAAAGGAAAACATTTCACTTCCGGCACAATCATCAATTATTTGATCGATATAAGGCGTTGGATAGTTGTCTTTTGGACAAGCTCGATTTATATCCCTATAATCGATACAGATTCTTATTGTTCCTTGTTTCTTGTTAACCGGAACAATATTCGATACCCAATCCGTTAACGGGATCGGATAAATGAAACCTGCTTTCAACAGCTTCTCGACTTCTGCTTTAATCGCAGCCGCTTTCCGAGGGTGAATCTGACGCAACCGTTGCCGGACGGGTTTAGCGTCCGGGTAGGTCTTTATTTCATGAACAACAATGGCAGGGTCGATTCCTGGCATTTCCTCGTAAGACCAGGCAAACACATCGCGGAATTCTTGGAATAGGGCCTTGTAAGTTTGAATTTCATCTTCTGTACATGAGGCACCTATATGAATGTTTTCCTCAATTCCGGGCTTCACTGAAATGTCAATGGGAATAGTGCGAGAAATATTCCCTAAATTCAACTCTGAATCAGAATGTTTCGTTGGATTCTGAGCGTCTTTGACATATTCAGCGGTAAAGATAGATGAAAAATCATTTTCAAAAGCATCATCCTCAGGTAAAAACGAAGATCTATGATGAAGATCTTCCCATGGTAGATCGTCTACACTTAGGATTTCGCGAAGTTGCTCGTCAGATGACACGACTTCGGGAAACGCTATCCGTTCTAAGGTTGATGTGAAAAGTGATTCTTCACTGACCACATTCATTTGGTCGATTTGGGTTGAACGCGAGTCGGTAAAAGACATGACGGCTTCATAAGCAATTTCATATGGACTCAAAGGCATAGCATCACCGAATGAGTCTATCTCAGATTCAGATGGGACAATCCAAGGATCATCGTAAATAATGGTGTCTGATGTAATCATATGAATTGATGCAAATGAAGGGTCTGCGTTGATTGGAGGGAAAGGAAAAGTTCCCAGTAAACCGGAATCTTTAACTAAACCTACGCCAACGTCCCTATAAGGAATTGTCGTCTTACCGACATGCTGGATACTCTCTGAAGAGGCTGGGTCGGATGAAAAGTATGTCAGCTGATCAATTGTCACGATCTTACCGTTATGTGGAAACTTTATTACTCTGAAGACCGATGAAACGACCGCTGTCATAGCATATGACCAACTTCGACCCAAAAGAAGGTTGTAGTCTAGAGGGGCATCAACCACCTCCACATCCAGACTAACGGTTTTACCTTCTACCCCTATAGGCAATTCCTGTAGAATACCAAACGGACGGAACCCACGGCCATCAAAGGCCTTAAGGATGGTCGGGGATTGGTTCAGCGAAGGAGAACCAAGCGATCTCCAACATTGAATCGACATAATACACGTAGAAGCTCCCTCATCAATCACAGTCCGATGAATAGGCCTGTTTTTTACTATCACTGGAATTTGGAAAGCCATTTGATGGGGTAGACGCGGTGTACTATTTTCTAGATCGAAGATTATCAGATTCGGGTCCTGAACATCAACAGCTCCGATAGCCGACAAAAGTAATTTTCGTTGTGCTGGGCATGATTGCAGCACTTCTAAAGCCGACATTGCTGAGGGTGAAACAGCTAAGTCCTCAACAATGTTGTAATTCTGGGCTGCTCTCGCATGTGGATTGAAAGCAGACCTTCGAAGTACACCCTTGGCGGGCGGTTTGATTACTAAGTCCGGGTTAGGTTTTTCGATCTGTAGTGGATCGGAACCAGGAGCTGAGGTTGATGGATTAGAATGAGAAGATTCTGCTTCCTTACCATCAACAGGATTCTTACTACCATAATCTTGCGATCGAGTCGCAATCCTCACATGAGACATCATCAAAATGGGTTCTTCACTGGCAGTCGAGGAAGAACCTATCATCTTACTCTCCTGCTTTGGAAATGGATCTTTCAACACAGCAGGAGTGGGAGAACCTTTGACTATTTTCACAACCTCGGCCCGATGAGGGCAATCTCTTGTAAAATGATCCTCTTCACAAATAAGACAAGGATATCGAGGTTTGCGCTTTTCGTCATTGGTTTCCGACTTTTCTGTTTTCTCCTTCGGAGCCTTGTCTGCTTTAGCCTTCTTCTTCCCTTTCTTCTTTCCACCGTTTTTTGATTTGGCCGTAGATGACTCTACAGCGTGAATATCGGCGGAAAGTTCAGGAGAAGACTCTCCTGTCGGGGAATCAGGCAAGGTGATTATAGGAGTAGTAGAACTCTTGGAAGACTTCTTCTTACTCTTTGTGTTCACCGTACCAATCATACCATCAGCGGCATGAGATCCCGAAGGAGCAGCAGCGATTTGATTCGATTTTGGAAGATCTGGGATCTTCTCGTGTAACGTACCTGACTGAGTATAAACTAAGTCAAGGTACTGCGCCTGAGCAATGACTTGCTCCTCAGTAACTACTCCGGCCTTAGCTACATCTTCAGTAATCTTCGGTAATAATGATTTAACAAACCATTCAGCTAAGATTTGGTCCGGAATAAAAACTTTCACTAACCTCCTTCGACGTCTCCACTCATGAATGTGATCAGAAATATACGTGGACGTCGATTGTTTTAGTGAAGTTAATAACTCCGTGCCGTTATCGTATCTGACCGGCAACTGAAAGTGAGTTAAGAACGAGGTAGCTAACTGGCTAAAATTGTAAAAAGAGGCCCGTGGTAACTCAATGTACCACTTGGCCGCGAGACCAATGAGTGTACGCTGGAAAAGACGTAAGCGGATCGAATCATCCGAGATAGAATTTGAAGCACACCAGAGGTGGTAAGTCATCACATGATTGGACGGGTCCTCTCCAGGCTTACCTTCGAACTTGGGTATATCACTGGGCAACTTATTTGGCATTGGCGGCCAGAACTGGAGATATTGAATTGGATCATTCGTTAGGCGCGTCAAATCTGGTAAATCCAAAGTTGCGATAAACGGTAATTGCCGGTTAGGATCTCTAAAACTCTGGGTCACAAGACCAGTCCCAGGAGGAGGATATCCAGGATAACTAGGAACAGGAATCGCATTAGGGATATTATATCCTCCTGGAAAACCAGGATTAACCGGACCGTACTGGGGTTGTTGAGGTTGTTGATAAGTGTACCCAGGATACGGTTGATACTGGTAAACCGGCTGTTGGACAGCTTGCCCTTGTTGGTACTGTCCCTGGTACGGTTGTTGAACAAATTGAGGTTGGGTAGTGACAACCGTACTTATACCAGGCTGACCTATAGGCATCTGGACCGTGGTTTGAATCGTAGATCCAGACAACGGTAAAGATGCCTGAGGAGTGGTTGCAGAGACAGTAGAAACCGGAGCTGTCGATACTCCAGAAGTAAGTGCGGTAGATGTAGCGGTAGTTGCAGCAGCCGTTTGAGATGGAGTACTAGGTGCAATTGGCGGCTGAGTAACTACCGAAGTTACAGAAGTTTGAACATTTGACTGGACAGGTTGCGGTTGCTGGGGTGAACCAGAAACTATGGGTTGTCCAGCTTGAGGTAACAACTGTATACTTGGCTGCAACACCTGTTGACCTTGGGATGGATCCCACACTATCATTCCGGGGTATTGACCCGTAACAGGTTGAGGATACTGAGATCCGTAACCAGGTTGAGGGTAGGGTTGATAATTGAAAGGTACATTTCCCGGACCTTGAACATAAGACTGACCCTGAGGTGGTTGATAACCTTGACTCGAGTATTGACCTTGAGGTTGATAACCTTGGGGTAAATACTGATACTGGGGTTGACCTTGACCTTGAGGTTGATACCCTTGAGGTTGATATTGATACTGAGGTTGACCCTGGGGTACATATTGAGGCTGGGGTTGACCTTGAGGCATGTATTGTACCATAGGTACATACTGGCCTTGAGGTTGCCCCCCAGACACAATTTGTGTACCTTGAGGTTGCCCCCCAGGCGTTGAGGCTGCCCCCCAGGCGTGAATTGAGGCTGCCCCCCAGGCGGTAATTGGCCACCTTGAGGTTGAGAAACGGGAACTGATCCTGACATCATGTAAATGTCCCCTACACCCAACGGTCTATTACCATTGTTTCCAGCTAATAACCCATGATCAACGGGTTGAGGAGATGCCCCTGCAAAGGTACCAGAAAGCGACTGATACCCAGTGGGAACAGAAGGACCGCCGTGTAAGAAAGATTCAGGAGTTTGAGTAAACACGGACGACTGACCAGACATATTTACAGGAGTATAAATACCTCCAGGTGGAAAAGGAGTGCGAGGTGGAGAAAAACTTAACCCTGAGTTGTCTAAATAGTTAGTTAACGAAAGGTACCAAGTAGTACTTCTAGGAGGACTGTAAAAGATAGATTCACGCTCCCTTAGATCAATAGTAAGTTGATCTTCAAGGTTAGAGACGCCTATTTCTTCCTCTGGAGCAAGTTCTTCAATAGCAATCAAACCAGTAGGAAGATTTTCGGTGATAACTCGTTCTACTCTTGGTGAATCTGGAACACTAGAAGTCGGAGTAACAGGTTCAGATATTTCAGGTTCTTCGCCTATATCACTAGTAGACGAAAAACTACCAGCAAGCTCAGAAACTGTAACAGCTTCGGGATTATAACCTGTCTCTAGACTTTGGTAATCTGGATGGACTACCAAGGAAGATTCTCCTTCTTCAGGTGAACCTACTTTACTGCCACTAGGAGGAGTTACAAGGACCTTCAATCCTTCGTACTGACCCGGGACGTCTTCAGGAGATCCACCCCGTGATCTACGGAGTTTCCTCAACAAATCAGTTCCGGTAACAATCTCAGGTGACTTGCCCCGAAGTCTACGGGACTGTCTCGGTAATTCCGCCACAGCTAAAAACTTTTAACTACTACACACGAAAACAAAGTAAAATCTCAAATCAAACCACCTAAAGTCGCTAAAGAACCAAACAAATTTGAATCACACGCCTAAAGAATCTAGGGCGTCAAACCAAGCACAAACAGTAGCCTTCCAGACCGAAAACGCTAGTTGGAGATGAAACCCAACATCGCCGGATTCAGTACAGAAGTGGCGGGTGGAACAGTTACCTGGCAACCTGCTTAATGAATAGACCGGCACAAGTTCCTTCACTTTAACCGTCTCGAGTGAAGTGAACCCCCCGGAAAATCCAAGTGAGTCTAGCCGACGTCTGCTCCAGGTACAGTGGGATCTTCCCTCCACCGTCACCTCGGTAGAATCCTAAAGATAATGGTCACTAAGGTTACCAACCGCAACAAATGCACCTGGGGGAACAGTCTACACTCCGACAGCACGCAAGGGCAGAGTATCAAGCTCAATCCCCTTGCCGGTTCCTTGACAATAATCCAAGGTTTACCGACAAGTGACCCCTGGCTCCTCGACAATGGTTAATCCGAGGTTTACCGTTTGTAATACGTGCGTGTCTGGCGTCGTTCCCAACGAGGGAGGATTGATCCCCTCACTGGTTCGGACACGAGCTCGTGCTTCTCCTTTAAGAGGAGCTTTCCCAGAGTACAAATGAGACAATTGGATTTATTCTATCACAAGATAAGCTACTTGTTTGGTTTTGTTGTCTTGGAGAGTTAATTACTCTCCTACTCCAAGACACTAGCCTGATCTAAATTGGTGTTTCAGAGCCCTAGTAAATAAAAGTTACTACGTTGATTTTACTTTAAGCGTTAATTTTATGGTTTTTCTTAAAGACAAAAGGTAGCGGAAATGAAACCAATGGTGTGTAGACTCGACTCAAACCACTACAAAGATGCACCTAAGATGATTTACGCTACTTTCCTCTTTCAATGAAATTCCTAACTAAGAGAGTTGGAAAATGCAAATTTTATAGAAAACAACTTTCTTAGTAAAGACAATCAAAGAAACAATTCTCTTTATCTTTCCAAGCATACAAACATGACCACTCCTTACGTGCACGAAAAGTTCTCTTTCTTTCAAAACCACTCAAAGCTACTTGAAAAAAAACTTTCAAAGGAGATATTTTTGTATTTTCTCTTATTTAATAAAGCATATAAATCTATTTTAACGAAAATCAATCTGAAAATCTATAAAATCTATGAAAACTTGACTCACAAGCAAATCAAAAAGAAATTTACTCTAAGCAAACCTAACGAGGCAAAAGCCTACAAGGATGATTCTAGGTTGTTTTACTTGACCACAATCAAGTCAAGGACCAGCTAATGCAGAATCAAAAGACCAGTCAAAACAAAACTCAAATCTTTTTGTTCTTTTTGTAAAATGGAATTCAATACTTAATCAACAAGCACTTCGAAATTTGCCAAAGAGACCACTCAAAGGTAAGTTGCTCACACCGGTAGACTTTATGACAGATCCGACTTCTAAGAAGGCTGACAAAACCAGAGAGATCTAAGGCTTGACAACTTCTACCGCCAAAGTCACTACAGGACCTACCCAAAAATCAAACCCTAGGGCTTAAACTTCTATGAAATCCACTAAAACACTCAATGCTATCGAAACAAGTTCAGGTGAAGATCTTTGACAAGAGACTAATGGATCTGGGCAGTAAAAACTAAGAAAGAGCAAAATCTAAGAGGAAAAATGCAAAAAATGGAAATTTCTTAATTTTTAGCAGGGGACGCAGGCAACCTGTTAAGCCAGGTGCGGGCCCGCTCTGTGCACACAGAAACAGTGCGTACAGGTACGCACTGTGCAAGACACAGAGGGTGCGTCCTACTGAAAAAACCAAGAAAAACTAAATTCAATCTAACCCTAAGCTAACCCACCCAAAAACAAAGTCACAGAGCCAAAAACCAGAAAATAAATGACTTTTCTCAGATCAAAGTTGCATACAAAGGAAAAGACTTTCACATCAATGGATTCCCCAGTGGAGTCGCCATTTTGTCAGGCGGAAAGAGTCGATAGTGCGGACACAACCAACCTCCCTAGGAGCCTAAGACTCTCTAGTGACAAACAAGACAAACAAGAGCAATCCTTCTCTAAACATGCATTTACTATATAAGAAATCAAGTGTTTAGATCCTACCTGTAGTCCAACGCTGTTGTAGCAGTCCAGCCTCGCTGATCCGGATGAGCTCCTCCTTCACTTTGAAACCTGCGTTCACTAACAATCAAACGATTAAATAGCACTTGATAATCTCATAAAATAAAACATATTTAACACATAGACCAAGGAGTACATGAAACAACTCATAAATAACAAGTTATTGAGAAGAATGGACTCATTTGCATTAATAGGAAACAAAAGGAACAATTACAACCTGAGCCTTGGTGTTGTGCAAGTCCCTCCCAGGGTCCATCAAGAGTTCTCCTTTACTTTGACAAAGCTCACCCACTTCCAAAATAGAACAAGCAAAGATGACAATCTCTCCTCACAAGCTTCTAAATGGGAGTCCTAATTCCTGCAGCATCTACCCTTAGAAATGTTTAGCTTTCAACCTCCCCTCCTTCTGGCCCAATGCCTGTATTTATAGTGCTCAAGAGGAAGTTAATCAGGTCCACCATCAATGGGATAATCCCCTCTTTGGATGGGATAGCTCCCTTATTGATGGGATAAGTTCCTCTTTGGTAGGGGTACATGAACCATCTGGAGGCGCTCAATACACGTCGAACAACCTTCTAGAATGCTCTAGAAATGACCACAAGTAACTTTTTAAAGATGAAACTTGCGCATTTTGACCTTTACAGGGGGACGCACCTGCCCCTTTACATACAGAGCGTACAAGTACGCGGCTTTTGTGAACATTGGGTGCGTACCCGCAGGTAAGGTTGAGAGAACCTGCGTACCCAGAGATAAATACATTTATAAAGACTTTCTCTCTTTTTGGAGTTTGACATGGAGAGCAGAGGCATAAGACTTGCCTAAGAGGATAGCATGACTGTTGATAGAGCCATACTAACTGTAAATAGCCATGGTGACATTTTTTAGTGTAACAAACAGATAAAAGTAATCTAATAGAAGTTACCTTGGCAACAGGAGAAAAAATATCACCAAAATCAATTCCCGGCACCTAGGAATAACCTTTTGCTACCAACCAAGCTTTGTATTTCTCCACCTTTCCTTCTGCATTTATCTTTTTCTTGAACACCTATTTGCTACCAATGGGTTTCCTTCCAGCTGGCAACTCCACTAGATCCCAAGCCTCATTTTTGTGCAAAGATGCCATTTAATCAACCATGGCCTCTTTCCAGAGTTTTCCATCCTCTGAATCTACTGCTTCTTTCACAATTCTGGGATCATCATCAGTAATAGATAAAGCAAAATTTGAAAAGAAAGCAGATGGACTATACCTTTCTGGTTGCCTTCTTTCTCAACACCTTTATCTTCTTCTCTGTCTGGTTTTCCACCAGAGCCTTAAATTCTTTAAACCTGTCAAAGACTTCAAATTTCTTCTTAAGGAAATATTTCCATGTATTCCTTGAGAAGTCATCTATAAATGATACATAGTACGCAGACTTACCCAGTGATGGAACATTCACAAGTCCAAACACATCACTGTGCACAAGCTCTAATATCTGTTTCACCAGAGGGGAAACTCACCCGATTCTGCTTCTCATATACACAATTTTCATAGAAATCAAAATCCAGAGAGCTAATACTCATACCTCCTACCATACCTTTACCATGAAGTATCTAAAGGCCCTTCTCTCCAATATGTCCAAGCCTTTGATGCCACAGCATGGTATTCTCTCCAAAGACCACTAGATTTTCTGCTCCACTTTCAGGAACCATAGAACTATTTCACCCATCAATAACAGTGCTACCTTGAAGCTTGTACAGAGTTCCAATCCGAACTCCCTACATCAATACCAATGCTCCCCAAGCCATCTTGCAGGTATCCTTCTCAAACATTGTTTTTACACCTGCATCATCCAACTTGATTACAGAAATCAGATTTCTGGACAATGCAGGAATATGCAGAACACCCGGAAGTGTTCTAACCCTTCCACCTTGCAACTTCAACTTTACTTTTCCATGACCAATGATTCTAGCCTTCCTATCATCCCCTAAGAAGACATCACCACCATTGTATTTCTCATACTCGCAGAACCACTCTCTATGGGGAGTGAAGTGAAAGGATGCACCTGAGTCAACTAACCATGCCTCATGATCTACATGTGTACTTGAAGAAGCCAAGTACACATCCCCACCTTCATCTGAGGTGGTTTTCACCTCTGCAGAAGGAGCATCATCAGATCCCTTTCCTTTATCAGGAGCTTTAGATTTACAGTCCCTTTTGTAGTGTCATTCCTTTCCACATTTCTAGCACACCACCTTTACAGGTTTTCCTGGAGATTTAGATCTCCCTCTAGATTTAGATCTCCCACTCGATGACTTATTTTTGTTTCTGTTATGGGACCATCCTCGTACAGACAAGGCATCACCATTCTAGCTCTCCATATTTTTCTGTATCATCTCCTCTTTCAGCAAGGATGAGACTATTTCATCAAACTGCAAGGCAGTTGCATTGCTACCTATTGCAATAACCAGACTATCCCACGAATCTGGTAGAGAACACAATAAACTGATGCACTTTTCTTCATCTAAAATTTTAATATCAATAGATGCTAACTGACTTACCACAGTATTAAATTCCTTCAGATGTTCTGTCATCGAGTCTCCATCTTTCATCCTCAAGTTATACAGCTTTTTCCGGAATGAACAATTTATTCACCAGAGACTTAGATTGGTACAAAGTCCCTAACTTGCCCCACAAAGCCTTTGCCATAGCTTCCCTTGATACATTCAACAATACTAAATCTGAGACACACAATCGTATTATGCTCTTTTCCTTCCGATCCAACTTCTTCCATTGTTCATCGGGCACTCCCGTTGGTTTAGTACCCGGATCTACCACAATCCACTGATCTTTATCCACCAACAGATCCTCCATCTTGAGTTTCCACAACTCAAAACTTTGACCATTAAATTTCTCAATCTCTATCTATCCACTGCTCACCATCTTCTTTCACCAACAGAATCGATCTCGCAGATCTCCCACTAAACAGGGTCTACCACAGGCCCGAGCGAAACCCCTCAGCAACAAAGGCATCCCCTTGAAGCCAAAACTGCTCTGATACCAAATGTAGGTTTTAACCCTATACAGAAATTACCTGCATACGAATTCTAAAACACAGACAATAAACAATGTGAGAGCATAACACATAAAACACATATACACAGATATTTTCCCCTGGATCCTAAAACCAGGATTACCATCTTGATTTTTCATTATATTACTTTCAATGTTACAATACATATTTATACATGTCGAAGCATCCAATACCATGGACCGAAAACCATCACGTCCAAAAAAAATGTGTGAAAATCATGCACAAAACCATAGGTGGGTCTGCCCATAAAGTGGGGTTACGAGTACCCCTCAAACCCCTTGTGACCTCCCCCCCTCTAACCCCCGGTTAAGTACGTGGGCTAGTCGTGGAAAGAATATAACACAACCCAACATGTGGGTGGATCTACAAAAAGAGGAGATGCGGTGGTATCTGGTGAAGAGCACCATCAGTGGTGATAGCAGCAAGAGTGGGATGAAGCAAGTTAAGGAAGAGGAGAATGTGGCCCTCGCATCACAGGGGCAACAGGAACAACGCAAGAGGAAGAAGGATGTTTCAAAAATCAAGTGCTTCAGGTGTGGTGAGCTTGGCCACTACAACACTCAATGTCCTCTTAGAAAGAAGGAAAAAGAGGAGAAGCAATATCAACAGGTTTCATCCGCTGAGATCGACAGGTTGTCCTCCAGATTGGAGGAAGAGTTTTCCATGATCACCAAGTTACCTCCGGGAGTGAGGTGGGGTGATTTGGAGTTGTAGCCCTAGAGAGCTATAGGATGGGTGGGATTTTTTAGGAGGTCCACCTCATGAATCAATATCTTGATACAAAAACCCATAGCATGTAGTAGCAAGATGGATCAATGATAGTTGGTGCAGTCAGGTGCCAGAGTGACAGATGTAGTAGCTAGTAGTAGGTCAGAGACTAAGCAGTGCAAAGCAGAGTTGGAAGGAGTGCAGTTGGCATAATGCAGAGTCAGTAGCAGTGTAGAGGCTTTAGTGATAGTGCAGAGTCAAGTAGCAGTCAAGACTCAGGTGACAGATGCATCATACTGACCACTTTTGGTTCAGTATTTTGGATGTTTATCTGTAGCAGTTGCAGCAACAGTAATTGGAGAAGGTTGCAGTGTAGATGCAATGTTTGCAGCAATTCAGTAGAGCCAGCAGCAACATGGATGCAACAATCAGAGTTACACAGTCGTTGATGTGAAGCAAAGCTAGACATCAACAACGTAGTAGGAGATGGTGCAGAGACAAAGTGATGCTTCAGTGGGTTGCATCACTAGAGCACATTCCTCCATAAGAGGGAGTGTTGATTTATATAGCATCGGATGTGCTCTAGCCTCGAGATTTTGCAGAGGTGCTAAGACACATGTATTCTCCAAAACCCAGAAATCATTTGGGAAAAATCCACCTAGAGATGGTTTAATTAAAATAATTAATAATTTTTAATGTATTCCTAAGTCTAAACTTAGGAAATGTGATTAATTAAAGGGTATTAATTAAATATGGTGTGAATCTTCTAGATAAAGACGAGGATCAGAATCTAGTTAATCTTAGCCTTTGATTGTGTTTTAATCTTGGTCGTTTGTGATCCAACAAGAGATTATAAGAAGGATCTTGATGGGCACTTGGAGAATACACCGAGATAGTGATATTTAGAGATTGAATTTATCAAGAGTAGCAGTGCTAAGTTGCTGGAGAGATAGCGAGTGATCTTCTTGCAATGAGGGGCGGGGATAGTAGACTAAAGGGGGTTTTTCTAGTTCCAGAGAGTGCAAGGCAAAGAAGGAAACGAGAGGTTCAGAGAGGTAGCATAGTTCCATGAAGAGACAATGTAGTGCTTCAGAGGGAGTCCATAATTTTGTTGGGAGAAGTCGAGATCTAGTGTCAAAAGTCAAGGTGTGAGACCAGAGAGCTAGAGAGTAGATTTCCAGTCAGCAAAATGATCAAAAATAAGGGTGACATAGTTCCTTGAGTTGTGACGTAGTGACTACATGAGCCCACGTAGAGACTACACAGAGATAGCGTAGGGAAGCTCATCTAGAGCCCGGATCAGTGTCAGATCTCCAATGACAATGTGAGATATTTTCTCACTACCTCTTTGCCAATTTTTTCTTTGTATTAGATTTCCAGTTTGGGCATCTAAAGATTTGTACCCATAAACTACTACATAATAATTAAAACCCTTAGTTGTTTCACTGGCTTTCCCATATTGGCTTTTTCCAGGGACGTTTGTCCAAAAACAATGGTGTATTTATGTGTGTGTTTATTTCTCTCTTGTGCAGTATTTTGTTTCCTCAGTATTTTATGTTGTGAAGGCTACAATAGATTTTATTTCAATGTTTACAATGTAACACTGTAAATAATTTGATTTAGAAATTAACAAGTAGGAGAAATGTAATCAGTTGTTGAGGTAGAGATTCAAGTCACCGAATTTTCACATTTTCCATACATATAAGGATGTTCCAAAACTTCATTAACTCATGTGCTCCACTATCATTCAGTTATGGAGACCAGATCAACCACACAGGCAAGTAATTCGACGATTAATGAATTCACACCTATTACTGGAGGTCAAGTTCGATTTACTTTCAAAACTCCAACGCTTTTCCCATTTCATCACACTATATTTTGTCTTGAAGAGGCAAACCCTCACACATTGAATATGTACGATACTTGAAACATCCATGAGCATGCTAGACACCAGGACCACAAATGATATGAAAATATTGTACATGACAGGATCCTTCATCCAAGTATCTATACATGTCAAAAACCACTACAATGCATGCCACAATAACTAAACAACAACAACAATGAAAATATAGGTGGAAATATTCAATACCTTCGCCACAACCCAAGATTTCAACAATGCTAATTCATGATAATGTTTGGTGATCATGAAGCAAAATATAGATAATAAAAACCTCTTTGCAAGTTGAAAAATTTTGTAGTAGCAACAACACTAACAATGCCAAAAACTGAGCCACAAACAATATTCAACTTGGAGCAGCACTATACTTCAAAGAATAATATTTATCAATAGCAATAGGATCGGTTAACATACTTCTCAACCATAAAGAGATCTAGCAATAACAACAGAAACATAGCGATAACAATTATTCTCCTCAACAGTGTGATTCATCAATCTGGCTAAACAACTCAAAGCCATACTCCTGAAGTGATAAGTGAACAAACAAATGAGCCAATACATCAACATATTCTCCAATAATGGCACCACCACAAAAAGTACTCAGAAGCAAATTTCAATCATAAAAAGATAGGTGAGTGGCCATGCAAATATTGTGACCAATGAACAACAACCAAAAACCTTGATGGCAAGAACATAACATCATGAATTTTCATGTGTTCCATCCAACTATACGCAAAAAGGAAAGATATCACTATAGTAGTATGATAATGAATGGTTGTATATATAACACCATCCTCATGACCATCAACACTTTAGCCAAGAGTTTGCAACACAAACCCTCGTCGTGCTTTCTTATGTACCCTAACTTTTGGAAGCATGTTAACATGCACAACACTACTCCTCAACATCATTAAGAATGCAATCATCAACAAAATGATAGTTCCAAACACTTGTAGTAATAGTCCCCAAATCAAGATTCAAACCCTAAGTTTTGCATGGCATGGAAACAACCAAAAACATCGATCATAGCAATAGGAACATAACATGAATCCATCATAGTCAACTTCTAAGTCTTATGCAACCTTGTTAGCAGCATATGCAACTTGCTCATACAACAATGATGGTCAATAATCACAAAAATAACTTGCTAGCAGCATATGCAACTCACTCATACAACAATGATGGTTAATAATCACCAAAATAACCCTTCAACATGTATTCCCTATTCATAATGAGATGAGAACATGCACACCCTAGATGTACAATCTCCAAAACACATGATAGTTACACAATAACTGACTATTAAAGCACCTTATCACCAATTATTCTATAACTTGAGTGGGTTTAATAGTTAAGGGCATGTGTTTCCTCCTAAGAGATCGTGGTTCAAATCCGGAGGGGCGTTAGAGTATGTACACCTCTGTAGACTTTAACAGTTAAATCACTAAATGCAAAGGGTCCCTTGTCCCAAAAATAAGGTGGTAGTGATACACCAATTTGGTGTCTAGCTTGACCATGACCTTAAAAATAGATTGTTATTGTTATTATTATTATTATTTATAAAAAACACAATTATAAGTCTATTTTAATTTTAATTTAAATATATAAAGATTTGTACCCAATTATTTTTAATCTTTCTCAAAATTCAATAATATTATGCATAAAATAAATGTATACTTATATAAAAGAAATATTAAAACATACATAAATATATATTATTTAGATTTTAATATCACCCATAATTTTCTTTTAGAAAAAAATCGACTTCTTAAATAAATTTCCTTTAGGGAGTCTGATGCAAAAGGGGAAGTTTTATGCCCTAGGGTCACAATCGTATCAACCTACCAATGGAACCTTGGAACATTTTCTAACAACAACATGGAAAGTTATGCACTTCTTCAAGGCCCAAATCTTCCATGTAGCCCTCAAATAAAGAATTTTAAAGTGTGTGGAGACTCTAGATTGATTATCAAATACATGGTTTCAAAGCACTCTTCTTCAAACATCTATCTCTCAATTATCATTGTCAGGATCTAATGCATTTATAGAAAACTTAAAGCATTGGAGTGGTACCATCTACTTCAGGAACTTAATGCAATTGTTGACAAAAAAGTTAATAAGGTCTCCATGTGCGAATGGGAGTTTATTTACATAAAAAATCATCAATACGATTAGTCAATTCCATGATACCCACTTTATAACATCCAACTTAGAATCATTTCAGCGAATGGAGCTTTATAACACAATCACCTCTCACATTGCAAGAATAGTGATGAGAATATAGACAATTACTTGTTACACACCCCAACTCAACCACATTACATATAATGAATGCTTTGAAGAGATTCCAAGGATGAATGTTGGGATAATCTTACACTTCATGGTTTTTTAGGCAAAACCATCTATAGCATATAAGTTGGTTATTAAAACAAGAACCTTGGTGGAAATTGGCCTAGAAGCCCTCCATTTCCCTATTTGGCCTTGCTTTCATTCCTTCTCTATGAAATTTCCCCCCATTCTTTCTCTCCCTTTATGGGATCTAATTGTCGTGATCAAGACAGCTAGGTTTTTTCCCACAATCCCACCCAATGCAACAACTCATTTCATTTGGCTTATTTGGTTTGTTCCTCCTATTCTTCACTTCACTCACCCTATAATTAATCTTGTTGGTCTGAATCTAATGAAACCCCTTGAACTCCTTGAACTCCACCTCTCCCTCCCAAGACTTGAAGTTGTTGTCACTTTTTTTCGTCCTCCCTTCATTAGCATTAGGAAGCTTGTTTTCTTTTTCATCCTCCCTTCATTAGCATTAGGAGGCTTGTTTTCTTTTTCATCCTCCCCGCATTAGCATCAAGAGACTCTTAACAAGTGAGAAACAAGCAACAATTTCAAGCTTGAAATCATTATGGAAATATTAAGGTAACAAAACACAGTTGACGCTACCATTAAGAGAGCATCATGCAATCAAGACTCTCCACCTATAGGTTAGTCGAGAGAACCATCATTTACCCTATTGTCTAGCACAAATTAGCTCCAACTTCAATTGTGCCCCCCTACCCCGCCAACCCCTCACTTCAAAAGGAAATCAACCACAACTTGTTATATTACCTAGCATCATGACGAACCCCTAGGGAGGTCACTCAATCCAATAACATCTTCACCTTAAAATTAGATACATATATGTAAAAATTAAACATAACATATGAAAAATTTAATAGTTTATCTTTGATGAACTTTTTTAGAATTTCTTTTTTTACTTCTACATGTTTTTATAAGCCTTAAGCCTTGACCACTAGTTACACCAATTCAATGACCTTTTTTAACCTCTCTTAATTGAAAACCTCAATTACAATATTTTTGATTAATAATATTTTTCCCAAGAAAAAAATATTTTTAATAATTTAATTATAATATTTTTTATATAAAAATAATTATACTTAATCTAAAAGAACAAACAATAAAACTAATAATATCTCATATTTTAAAAAACAAACTTTTTAATTAAATAATTAAATATATTTAATTACAACCTTACTCTTTCTACTTAATCCGTATTCGTTCAATTGATTGAAAGAGACCGGCAATATTTAATAGCATCAATGTTGTTTTCATGTTGTACCAAATTGAACAAGCGCAAGATCCCTCAAGGGACTTTCGCATCAAGGCAATAGCATTAATGATATTTTCATAATTTTTTAAAGAGTAGAGTTTTTAGAATTAAGTTATTAAATAAATTTATTTACGATCTTACCTTCCCTACTAAATCCTTATATTAATGATATTTTCATAATTTTTTAAAGAGTAAAGTTTTTAGAATTAAGTTATTAAATAAATTTATTTACGATCTTACCTTCCCTACTAAATCCTTATACCTTTAATTGCTTGAAAGAGACCAGCACTATTTCATAGGATCAATGACATTTTCATCTCACCAAATTGAACAAGTTTCCTATGTGACTTTGGCATGACCGCATATCTTATCAGAAAGAACATATTCACTATTCATCCTCGTGAAGTTCACTAACTTTTCAATTATTATTTTTAAATGAATATTTTAAAATTTCTAATTTTTTAATAAATATCTTAAAATAATATTAAAAAATCAAATATAATTCTATAATTATATAAAAACATGATAATAATTATTTTTCTTATAAATTTTTAATATGAGATAGAAAATAGTATTTTTAATATATGTCTTCCAAAATAGTATATATAAAAAAACTTAAAGGTTAGTTTTTATTTTTATTGGCTTAATTTAGAAGGTTGTGTATATGGAAAAAGTTAGAATTTTTTTTAATTATTTTTTTGGTTCAAAGATAATTGATTTGTTTTTTTGTATCATGTTTGTGAAAATATGTATATATATTTATAGAATTATACTGATCTTGTGAACCTAATTTGTTTATATATATTTTTTATAGTTTTATATACATTAAAATTTATTTATTTTTCTAAATTAATTTCATTTAATTAGATCAATCTTTACCTACAAGGATGTAATAGTGTGCATCATAAAATTTAAGGAATACTATCTTTGATAGCTTTTATTTGCCACTAATAGGAGAATTTGAGGGACAATGACCCCATAGGGTTAGAAACCTCATGAAATTTCAACAATATTTTACATATAAAAAAAATTAGCACATCAAATATCAAAGAAACATGTAGTAGGTTATGCATGTAGTTAACAAATTACATATATACTAGAAAATGTCTATCACTACTATGACTATTATGCAAACCCTACAAGTTCCATATACTAATAGTAACACATGATGTGTCACGAGACAAATAATCACCAATAATTATGGAATTGACCTATCTTCAATCACCCAAAAACATTCTTGTACAAATAAAATGTTAATAGATGTAAATCATATATATATCACAAACTATAATAATATGACATCATTTTTCTCATTCTTTTTTACAAAATATTATATAAATTCATTTTTTCTTATTTATTTTTTACACCATGTTATATAAAGGTTTACATATATAGACATTATTATTATATTGTACTCATTTTATTCAAGAGCGGTGACGTCAATAATCCCTCCAATTATAGGATCATCATGATAAACCCTTTGTTTGCAAAGCTATTTGGAAGCATGCTAGAAAACAAAATTAGCAAGTGGCAAAAGAAAGAGATAAGCGTGCTAAAGGGCAAGCAAGTTTTAGACCTAAACATTCCATAGTTGATCATTGTATAACTTTAAGGCACATCATTGAAAAAGTTTGGGAGAAAAAGGAAGAAGCCTTTTGTTGCTTTGTTGATTTCAGAAAAGAGTTTGGCTCGGTTCCTAGGGATAAGCTCTGGCACAGAATGGAGGAACTTGGAGTTCCTAAACATTTGAGAGCAATGGTGCATAGGCTGTATGAAGAGGTGAAAGTCAAAATTAGAACTTCAACAGGCATTTCTGAAAGTTTTAGAAGCAATATCGGGGTCAAACAAGGTTGCCCACTGTCTCCTATCCTTTTTGGTTTATATATCGATAAGCTTGAGGAGTGGTTAAATTCGCAAGGGGATGATGGTATCTATTTGGGCAAGTTTGTTATAAGGCTTCTTTTGTATGCAGATGACCTTTTTCTGATTGCTAAATCGGCTCTTGGTTTGCAAGAGCACTTACTATCCCTTGAGCAATTTTGTAGAAGTGTGGGGATGCAAGTCAATATCAGCAAAACGAAAGTAGTGGTCTTCTCTAAGAAAAGAAAACATAACCAACATAAGTTCTACTTTGAAGGCAATATTCTGGAAGAAGTTATGGATTACAAATACCTCGGAATTGATTCAACAAAAATCTAAGCTGGAATGGTTGTAGAAAGAAAAGAACTTTGGGGGGTTGGAAAGCATTTTATGCTTTTCAAAATAGGTGTAGAGAGGCAGAGTTATGGGATTGGGAAACCACTCAAACTCTTTTCGGGCTTCTAGTGATTCTGGTGATTCTCTATGGTTGTGAAGTATGGGCCAGTAGTACATCCGACATGCAATGGAGACAAACTAAGAAAATTCAGAAGTGTTTGATTACAAACAAATTTAAGATTAAAAGTGCAGTTCCTTATGATATTTTGTTAAGTGAAACAGGGATTGCTCCTATTGAAGCATTTGCTATGGTGTGAGTCATAAGGTATTTAAAAAAATTGAGCAAATGGAAGATGGTAGATGGCCTAAGGTTGCCTTTAATGGTAGATTGTGCAAGAACAAAAAAACTTGGATGCAGCAAAATAACAAATGCTTTAGTAAATGGGGTATTTGATTGAACGCGTGTCCCATAAACAGCAAAGAGATAAAAGATTTTGCTATGGAAAAGTTTCACAAATGTACTTGGGATAAGGAGCTAGGAAGAAAGAAAAATTACTATATTGAAGTATTTAATCCCACTCATAGTCATCAACCAAAAGCAGACATAGAGGCCAACATCTCTTGGAGAGCCAAAATTCTTATTGCTCAGATAAGGACTAATTCTCATCAACTCTGTTGTGAAACAAGGCGCTGGAAAAGGCCAAAGGAAGTATGGGAGGAAATAGTATGCATTTTTTGTTCTTCTGGAAAAATGGAAACAAAAAAATATTTCATTTTAGAATGTGAGGCTTTCAAAGGCAACAAGGAAAGTTATGCAAATATGCTCGCAGCTAGCTCTTGGGATAATCTATTTAGCGAGGGGCTTGTTGAGAAGCTAGGAGCATTTATTTTGAAGCTTCAAAGAAAAAAGGTTGAATACATCAAGTAAATGAAGAAGCAATCTGTCCATATGATATCTTTAGCCTCATGGACGTTAAAATAATTTCTTTCTTTCTTTCTTCTTTTATTTATTTATTTCATATTTTTTCACGGTTATGTAACCAGAATTCCATAATTCCATGAATCTAAACATATTTGAGTTAGCTTATTAATTTTTATTTTTGAATCAAATCTTTAGACGTATGTGATAAGTATGTAAATGCATGTTAAGATTAACATCCAACCTTGAAAGTAAAGTTCTTTTCTTTCTAGTTTGGATATTTTTTTGGTCAAAGTGTGTTATAATTTATTATCAACCTTATTAAAAAGGTTAGAAATTATTTTTAAACTTGATTAATTAGTAAAAATTATATACTTAGCAATAACCCTATCCAATTCATTTTTAATAATCAAACAAATCAATCTAATCAATATCCAATTCATTTTTAATAATCAAACAAATCAATCTAATCAATATCCAATTCATTTTTAATAATCAAACAAATCAATCTAATCAATATCCAATTCATTTTTAATAATCAAACAAATCAATCTAATCAATATGTTATTAAATGAATGAGTTTGGCTATTTTTTTATCAAGTTTAGATTCCGTGAGTTTAGATTGAGTTATCTTGGAGATATTATCATGTAAAATGTGTTGCAACATAGAGCAAGTACTATAATAGAAGTTAAATCAATGTACTATATAATTTAATATGAATGAAATTTAATAT
This sequence comes from Pinus tabuliformis, assembly GCA_031772625.1. NCBI lineage: Eukaryota > Viridiplantae > Streptophyta > Pinopsida > Pinales > Pinaceae > Pinus > Pinus tabuliformis. The sequence continues at coordinate 155,155,388 of CM062805.1, read as the reverse complement.
AATGATAATGTTTATAAATCAAAATGAAAAAAAAAAAGGTTTATAAAAAGATTTGAACAAATGTCTATCATAATTAAGTGTTCTATATAATTTATATGAAATTTGTAATATAATGATAATGCTTATAAATCAAAATAAAAAAAAAATTGAGGTTTATAATGAGACGTGAAAAAATGTTAATCATAATTATATCATGATTGTGAGGGTGTTAGATTGTAGCTTTTATTATTATTAAGTGTATGCTTAAGATTTAAGAAAAGAGAATAATTTTCTTGTTTTTTTTTATTGATATGGTAAAAATATTTCACTCTCACCATAATTTTATATCAACTTTTAAAATTCTTTTAAATAATTAAAAAATATATAAAATAATATTATTTATATTTTCATATTTCAATTGGATACATAATAAACTTATCTAATGTTAACTAAGTTATTTTAATAACTAAATTAGAAAAAACATAAACATAATATATGCATATATATAAACCACAATAAAATATTTTAATGTGCAAAGAGAAGAAGTAATTGAAAATAAAAAAATCAATTCCTTAATTATAGTAATAAGGAGATATGTATTCAATTCAATTCTTAATATAAAATTAATATGTGACATTTGCACCTCAAGAAATTTGATTGCTAGCTTTGTGGCTATGATGCCTCCTACCAGATCTATGGTTAAGATGGATCTATACTCGTGATTATTTGCATTATTAAAATATTTTTTAGCCATATAGTTGACTTCCAAAAACATGAAGTTTTGTTAACCCTATTCCCACACACGTCTCTCTTTCTTACTTTGCATCAATGTCCTAAATCTATGCTCCTTCATGAACTCTTTACATATATAATTAGACTAATATTAAACTATAAAATGAAATTTATTTTTTTTAATTTATATTAATCATACTTATACTATTTCAATATTTAAAATTATTTTATAAATATCGTAATTAATAAATAAATTAGCAAACTTAAAACAAAAAATGTGTTTTACACGTACACACACCCTTCTTACCTTAGCCTTAAGTCATCTCACCTTAATGAGAAATGCAACATGTTTCTAAAAAACTTTAATTTATAGCCGAAAGTTTTTTTCACCATAATTCTTTAAGATCCAGAAATATAATTTCAAGATTTTTTTATTGTTTAAAATAAATTTTTGAATCCATAAATGAAATCTGCACCTTAAAAAAACCTGGGAGCACCTAAATTAAGCAGATTGAATAATTTAAACTAAAGTTTTTAAAAATCTTTATAAAATTTTGATTAAAATTAATTAGAAAAATTATCATGAAAAAAATCATTTTGGCTGTAAATTAAATTATGTCATTTTATTTTAATAAGATAAGTGCACAAAATTTAATAAATGATTCACACTCGGAGAGAAATAAACTTGAATATAAATTGGATTGGTTTTTTGGTAGGTGCTATTATGTCATTTTATTTTAATAAGATAAGCGCACAAAATTTAATAAATGATTCACACTGGGAGAGAAATAAACTTGAATATAAATTTGATTGGTTTTTGGTAGGTAATCAGTGACCTATAGCAAGGAGTACCTTAATAATGCACTCATTCACCATCAATCCAAAACCCCAAGAACTACATATAAATTGAATTGTTATCCATTAAATGTTTACCAAATTAAATTATCACATTATCTTCCCAACCAAGTTTATTGTTACACACTCTTAAAACATAATTTCTTGTTGAAAGAAAGGTGAACCAGTACTTCAACCCCACCCATGGAAAGGTAGGGTAAAGGACGCCACGGCTAAAGCATCAGGCCAAGCTAACTGCCCTCCAGGTTGAGCTTCCCATCGTTGCTTGCATCAGACATTATGTCAGCAGTCTCGGACTCTCATGGACGTCGCCTTACTTTGGAATATGGTAAGACCTGGGAAGGAATCAATCATTTCACGCAACTGCCTTTACTTCTTCCAGCTGTCACAATAAAGGACTGCACTGTGCATTGGCATATGTGACCTAAAACTCACTAAACAATTCAAATATGTATAAACGTACATCTATGCCCGTGAATCTATATACATATAATAATGGAGAGGAATTATTGTTGTCTTGATTATGTAAAAGTTATTTTTCTTAAGTATATTATTCTAATGGTTTAGATTTTTTTATTTTGTATATTTTTTTACTTAAATTTTTGTTTGTTTTTTCGTTTGTTTGTTTGTTAAGTCGTTTGTGATTTTCTAAGCTTGATCTGTGACAATTTTTTATATATTTGTTTAGTTGTTTGTAATTTTCCAGGCTTGACCTGTGGCAATTTTTCTATTTATTTGTTAAGTTGTTTGTGATCTTCGAGGGTTGACTTATGGCAATTTTTTTATTTATTTGTTAAGTTGTTTGTGATCCTCCAGGCTTGACATGTGGTTTGAGGAGTTCCTCTACCCTCAAAGTCACCAGGGGATCACACCGGACCTAGGCCACACCAGCTCTTAACTAACTCTATTTTTTAGGGTGTCTACTTGTAGTATGGCTTGAGGAGCTGCCGCTACCTTCAAAGTCACCTGGGGATCACACCTGGCCTAGGCCATACCAACGCTTCCTGAATGGATTTTTTAGCACGTCTACTTGACTTGTGGCTTGAGGAGCGGCCGCGACTCTCAGTCACCCGGGGATCGTACTGGACCTAGACCACACAAGCCCCTCGCTGACTCCATTTTTTAGCATGTCTACTCCCCCTAATACAAATCACAACCAACCTTGTGAGGTTCAATTCTGACTTGTCTTATTGACGAGGCCCTTCCTCAACATCGTAGATCGCCTTGTTGATGAAGCCTTTCCTCAACCGATTATATTTAATAAGACTTAACTGTGCATTGGCATCTGTTACCTAAAACTCACCTAAAAGTTCAAGTATGTATAAATATACATCTATGCCAATGAATTTTGCAACTGAAATGATACACTTATTTATCACTACGTTCATTTTTTCCATAGGATTGAGCATTCCATTTTTAATCTAAGATATTTTCCGAGTAAAAAATAATTCAAAATAAAACTCCAAACCATTAAGATAATATACTCCAAACGACAAAACTCCAAGCCGTTAAGATAATATACTCCATACGAGTTCGAGTTCAATATATTATTGTATGAAATTGGTTCCGAGTATCTCATTACTACAAATAAATCAAATTGAACTATCCATGCCTCTATTAATATTTCAAATTTTCATCAAAACACTTCAGGTTAAATGAATTTATTAAGAATATATAAAAAAGAATTAATTTGTTATAAATAAATTTCAAATTCAAATTGATGGTATGATTGAAGAAGGTGATTGGGCCTGGAGTATGCCGTAAAACTGCTTCTGCTTGGCTAAGAGCTCGTCTTCCTCGGACTTAAGGAAAAAGGTTAACGGCCCAAGACCCAGAGGCATCTGGCAGGAGTGAGAGCCTGCTCCCGATTACGGACCACCAGCAGGGTTATGTCAGGTGGCGTGGTTTTCCTATTTAACAGTGATGAGTCAAACCCAGCGTTCGCGGATAGCAGCCAGAGATGGCTGTCCTCACTGTTGGTTTGACACCTGAGTTGATAGGTTTTACCACCTTCAGGAAAAAAAAATGATTGAAGAAAGTGATGGTATCTTCTTTTACTCACTAATATTTTCATGATATGCGAGGCGGTCATAGCCAGCATAATCGAGCTGTTGATAGAAAAGTTTTAACACCCATTCTCATGGCCATTACAGACAAACTAATCATATAAAAGTTCCTTATATTCAAAGTTTCTATAAAAGTTATTCCTAGCTGTAAAATGTACCAAGTGGACCCAAAAAAAAATAGATTGATCTAGAGAAAATAATGGAGGCAAAACATGATCTACTGTCTTTTTCAGCCATTGTTTGTAATAGTGTTTGGGTGGAAGAGTAGGTTGGTTAGCATAGTTCACGGATCTTTATCTAGAATATAGCATAATGGCATAAATTCTATGTTGGGAACAGCTTGCAGCTGTGAACAGCCTTGGAATAGACTTATCGTAATTTTCAACATTATACAAAATAATATTTTTTAACCTACCACGTTATATCCACAATATTTTAAGTGGCTGATCCACAAGTATAAGTTTAGATCACCTGATGATCACATTGCTGGAGCTTGCTTTTCCTAACAACATGGAAATTAAGTTAATTGCCGGCCTGTTCATCAGTTTAGCAACTTTTATATGGATATCTGCTAATGGGCTTCAAGTAGGATTCTATGATAGAAGTTGCAGTGCAGTTGAAGGCATTATTCAGCAATCAGTTTCCAAGGCTTTTGCTCAGAATTCCCTTATAGCAGCTGGGCTTATAAGGATGCATTTCCACGACTGTTTCGTTAATGTAAGGATAGGAACTAGCATACAGCCATGTATATCCAAGTTGCATGTTTTTAGTTATAAATGCACCCAAAGTACTGTCTAAATTTAATGCACTGCTGCTGTAAATTCAAGTTGTCAGTATCCAATTTATAAATGGATCCAAGTTACATGTTTCTAGTTATAAATGCACCCAAAGTACTGTCTAAATTTAATGCACTGCTGCTGTAAATTCAAGTTGTCAGTATCTAATTTATAAATGGATCCAAGTTGCATGTTTCTAGTTGTAAATGCACCCAAAGTACTAGTTGTAAATGCACCCAAAGTACGGTCTAAATTTAATGCACTGCTGCTGTAAATTCAAGTTGTCAGTATCTAATTTATAAATGGATCCAAGTTGCATGTTTCTAGTTATAAATGCACCCAAAGTACTGTCTAAATTTAATGCACTGCTGCTGTAAATTCAAGTTGTCAGTATCTAATTTATAAATGGATCCAAATATTGTCTATTTTAATGCATTATTGTATATAGTTGATAGTGAACACTATCCACTCAGTTACACAGCATTGAAATCTGCTGTCAGTGGTGTATGGACTATCAGATCTACTATTTAATCAGATTAGATAGTTCACAGACCACTGTCATAGTGTTTAATACGACAGTTTACAGACCACTTTCATAGTGTTCAATGCTACTTAGCCAGGTGGATAGTGTTTCTTTAGAATTCATGAACTCATTCAAGACAGGTGGATGGTATTTCCTTAGAATTGATAAATTCATTTAAGTTTTACAGGTGGATGGTGTTTCTTTAGAATTGATGAACTCATTCAGGACAGGTGGATATTATTTCCTTGGAATTGATAAATTCATTCAAGTTTTACAGGCGCGTAGTGTTTCTTTAGAAGTGATGAACTCATTCAAGACAGGTGGATAGTCTTTCCTTAGAATTGATAAATTCATATAAGTTGTAAAAGGTATCAAAATAGTGTTCCTTTAGAATTGATAAACTCACCCAAGCTGTAGATGGTATCTTGATAGTTGATGGTATCTTGATAGTTAATGCTTTTTAGTTGGGATTTAGGCCTAGAATTACTCTCCTTTTAAGGTTATTTCTGCTGTGATGTGCTTTAGGTTTAGACTTACTATCTTAGTAAGATCATCTCTGTTGTGATTTTTTTTAGATTATGATAATCTCTGTTGTGATTTTTTTTAGATTATGATAGATCAAGAATTTTTGACATTTCATTGGCATTTTTAATAAAAAGCTGCTATTTTAAATTAAGGTTGGTAGTAGTCCATAAGCCTACTTTCCATTTCCATCAATTTTCTTGCTGGTATGCTTTCCATCTCCAAAGATGCTGAAAACTCACAAAGTGTAAATTTGAGGGAGGTGGATGTTAAAACTATGCAAATGCAGTGAAAAAGGAAGGCAGATGCAGCTGTGCAATTGGGTTATCACAAGAAACAAATCCAATTGCAAAAGCTAAATACAAACTCAGTGCGGTACCAAAGAGATGAATGTCAAAACAATGCAAGTGCGAAGATGCAATTGAGTTGTAAGAATGCAAATATCCAATTACAAATCTCAGTACTTTCTTTTTTAACATGCCTATCCAGAATATATCAGCTCCAATGTGGTGGTTGTGTTGATTTTTAAATAGTTTACTTCAAATAAAATTATTTTTCTTTTTTTTAATGGTAATTAATAAATAAATAATTTTAATTAGGTTTAAAATATAAAATATTAAAATAAATTATTTAATCATTTTAATAATTATGTTATTTTGTAAGTTTGATTGGATTTTTATTTTCTTGTTTTTACATGTTTATTATTCACTCAGTTATAGGAACACATTAGGTGAGACTTCATTTTAATGATCACTGTCACTTGAACTAATCCAATAGACAATTATTATATTTTTCATTTACCTACCATTTATTATTATTAATTCATTACCTAGAATTTTATGTTTTTTTTTTAATTTCTATATTTATCTGCTTTTTATATAATAATACTAATTTAATTTTACTTTTATATTATTATAATAATAATTTATTTTTAAATTTATTATGAAGTTGAATTGATTGCCTGTCTAATTGCAAAGTCCATTTATACATATTCTGTTTTTCCATTTATACATATTCTATTTTTTTCGATTTAAAGATTATGGGATTTGTGAGCAAGAAATTTATACTCATAACCACCATTAGATCTATTCAAGTTTGTAAAATAGTTTGCTATTTATATAGATTATAGATTTTAGAATAATTTGAAAATTTGATATCTATACTAAAACTTCATTTATCCCATCAAATTTTTAAAATATAAAATCACTTATCCCATCGAATTTTTAGAATATTTTTTTAATATAAATTACCAATTTTAGAATATTCTGAAATTTTGATCTACATACGCTAAAACTTCACTCATCTCATCAATTTTTTTAGAATATTTCAGTATCTACAACAAAATTACGCTTATGTAATTTGCTAACCATAAATTTTTTCCAGGGATGCGATGGGTCTATTCTTTTAGACTCAACGTCAGGAAACAAAGCAGAGAAAGATGCACCTGGAAATATTAACAGCCTCAAAGGCTACGAAGTTATAGATGATGCAAAGAAGAACATAGAAGCAGTCTGTAAGGGAGTCGTTTCCTGTGCAGACATCATTGCCTTTGCAGCTCGTGATAGTGCAAGATTGGTAATCTGTCTAGGCCAGACTAAGCTAACTCTAATCTTATTGCTCAATTCATTAACTTGTTTACTCGTAATTAGTATAAACTACTGAGTTTTTTGGTTGTGATACATATACAAATGTGGTGAAGGCCGGTGGGATTACTTGGGAAGTTCGAGCTGGGAGAAGAGACGGAAAGGTTTCCAAGGCTGCAGATGTCTCAACCAACCTGGTTCCTCCTACATTCAATCTTAGTCAAGTAACTCAAAGATTTGCAGTGAAAGGTCTAACGCAAGAAGAGATGGTCACTCTCTCAGGTAAGATGACAAACAAATTTGGGAGGCATTTTGGTGTTTTTGAAATTGAAATAACATTAAAACAGGTTCATGGTATCCAAAGTAGAGAGGTGTTCTACAATCTAACATGGGCGAAGTGTTATTAACTCTTAATGTTTATGGGAGAAGTAGTGAGGTGCTTTACAATTCAGTATGTGAAAAGTTGTTATTAATTATATGTTTGTTAGTTGGTTAATGGCGATGATATCAAAATTTTCAGATTTAGTAAATTTCTCAATTTTTATTATTATATTGAGTAGGTGGTAAGTCATTGCTAAATTTATATTGATTGTAGATTGTGGGAATATTTCCAAAATTTAATCCCAGAGGTCAAACAATTGACTCCTCAAATTTTAGAATATTCTCCAAATCTACAATTTACATAACTATGTAGATTAGCCCATGTTCCCAAAATAAAAATAATAGTTAGTCCATATAATAAATTCACAATGAGTTAAATGTGACCATTACTCCGACACTAACCTATACGAGCATGTAAAACACCTCATTACTATGAATATATAGAGAAACTACACTGTAGAGCACCTGGCTACTTTGAATTCTATAAGGGATTACACTAGAATGAAGAGAACCTAACTACTCTATATTCAATTAGATTGCTAAGTGCATATTACTTTTAGGGATGCAGATAATAAAAAATTCCAATCTATAATTCATTCTATCTGCACATATTGGCAGGAGCTCACACAGTGGGTCGTTCGCATTGCTCTGCATTCACAAATCGGCTCTACAACTTCGGCAAATCCAATGCCCAAGACCCCACTCTGGACAGTACGTATGGTAATATGTTGAAGCAGAAATGTCCACAGGTAAACTCCAATCCAAACACACTGGTGCCCATGGACAGTATCACTCCAACCATTTTGGATAATGATTATTACAAAGAAGTTAAAGCGAACAGAGGCCTTTTCACTTCCGACCAGGCACTGCTCACAGATCCTGCAACAGCCAACATGGTGACCCAGAACTCCGTAGATGCTTTGCTGTGGAGTAGTAGATTCGCTGCAGCAATGGTGAAGATGGGTGAAATCGGTGTACTCACTGGGAGTCAAGGCGAGATTCGCCTCAATTGCCACGCCGTCAATTCTTGATGAGCTACTCGATTCTTCACAGGACTGTTCATATAATAATGCCTCTTTCAGAACCCACAGTTTTTGTATTAATAATTGAATTTGGTAATGTATGCAAATATATGTTTAGGTTGCCCATGTCTGTCTATTAATAATGGAATTGAATTTAGTAATTTATTTTATTATTTGTTTCCCGTAAGGTGGAGGTACTCAGGTCTTTTTGGAAGTGCTTTTTACACGTTTTATCGCTGTGTATATTTTACTCGGGAACTTTGTGAAGTTTCAATCTATGATGGCTATACTCCAAGTCAAAATTTATTGTTTCTTACTTCTTGAAGTTATTCCTTTAAACAAATGGTTCAAAGCAATAATATTATTAATTTTTATAACAATAATGGGTTGGAAGTTTTAGTTTTTGGAAGTAATTTAATTACCCAGTATTATGTAAATGAGGAGGTTTAGGTTTTAAATTTTCTAATTAATCTATGCAGTGGCATAGAAAATATAATAATAATAATAATAATAATATCCATTTTAAGGTCACAGCCAAGCCAGACACCAAATTGGTGTATGAGACCCCCTTATTTGTGGGACAAGGGACCCACCTCCGCGCAGCGATTTGACTGCTAAGTCTACGAAGGCATACATACTCTACCCCCCTCTGGTTTTGAACTTGTGACCTCTTAGGAGGAAACACATGCTCTTAACCATTAGGCCCACTCAACCATGCCCCTTGTAGTGACAACAAAAATATTGTGTCAAATAAGTATTAAATGATTTAGAGCCTCAAGTGTTAGTTCAGTTGGTCGAGGTTAGGCGATGCTAGTGGGCCGCTGGGCTAGATTCCCTTTGGGGTTGATCAACGCAGATTTTCCATGGACGTAGCGACCACCCATTGACCAAGGTGTCCTTAAACCACAGCAAAAAAAAAGGAGTATTAAATGACTTAGTTGTCAATTTTTCTAGTTAAAAATATAAATATAAAAAATATGATATATATATATATATATATATATATATATATAATTCATAAGGAATTATATTATAATTTGAAAACGTTTTATAAAGTTTATAAATTAAAAAAATTATATAAAAGGAAAGATGTAGTAAATCATATTAAGTAAAAGATTGGGTTAGAGAATGTTTATAAAGATAAATATTGTTCATATTATGATTGAGTATTCTTAATTCTTAATTGTTAAGTTAATTGAAAATAAAATAAAAATGTTAAAAAAAATTATTATTAATATCAATAGATAAAATAAAATAACACAATCAATTTTTTTTGGTAAGGTGAGGGAACTTGAATAAATTTTCAAAAAGAGTTTCATAAATGATTTTTCTTTTCTATTGGTTTCGAGCTTGGTAAACCAAACCAATAGTAGAGATTTAAGTTTTCACGTTACTTATAGCTACAACTACTAGTCTCTCACTTAAGCTAAAAAGACAATTAATCCAATTATATGTCCAATGGTTAATCTTCATAGTTAAAACATTGATAATATTGAAATTATAAACTAAAATATAAACTAAAAAGTTGGCTCTCTTGGTCATGTTATGTTGTAGGAAAATCCACCTAGCTTGGTGGAGGTGATTCATTGTCTTCATCAAAGGTGGTGAAGGAGATATCTGCTTGCTTTTTGGCCAAGGAAAAAACTTTCATGTCTAGCCTTTCAATCTTCTCCATCATTTCTACCATCCAGGCCAGGATCTCTTGTCGTGTGTCAAATCATTCAATGAGGACTCTACCCATAAGAGTTTTTGTGTGCCAATATAAATTGATCATTTTCATATATGAGGTTTGTTGAGTCGAGGTATATGTGCCTATTTCAAGTATCCATTCTTTGGTCCCCCTTTCAGTGTGTTGATCAGGGATGAACCATTGTTCCTATTGTTGCTTGAGCTTTGGTTTGCAAGGTCAGAGGTGGAAGGGTGTTTGGGGCCTCAGAGGTGCAAGCTTTGCCCCTTCTACCAAATCCACGACCTAAGTATAATCTGTGTCTAGCCATCAAGGACTAGGAAAGGAGTGAGTGGGTGGAATCAAAGGAGGTGTAGCACATAGCAAGAGGAAAGAAAGGTACCAAACTATAGCCTCTGATAAACCAATGATTGTATTGAGGATGGAATAGAAAGGATAGGGGGTTTGAAAATAAGAAATCGGGATCGAAGTTAGGGAAGAACTGAGAGGAGGGACAAAGGGGGATAATTAGAAGAGGGTTGAAATGAGAAGAATGAAAGCTACAAAGGATTAGAGTAGGGGGAGAGGTAATAGAAGAGAATGAACAAAAGACCTGTAACATCTAACAAACTTGAAGACTATTGTGAGAACCAAACCCCCAGGAAAAAAAATGAAATTTAAAATTGAAAGTGAGAAATTCACAATGAGATTGATAAAAACCAGGGTCAACTTGAAACTAGAGCTCTAAATTTTTGCTCGTCCAGACCTTTCCTCAACAAAGTTGAAACCATGAAACACCACTGAAAACCCACAAACTTGAATTGTGTTAATTTGTAAGGACATCTCTACTAGAGAAAACTCTAATAGCTAATCGCCTAAAACTCAATGGCCACCCAAAAAAAATATCATGGAACTTCCAAATATAGAACCATGAAAAGCAGAAAGAAGGTGGAAGTAGTAAACCACAGTAAATGAAATTTGTTTATAGGGAGTCTCTCATGTCGAATTGCCACTAGACACGAACCTAATTTAAACCCAATTTAAATTGAGTCCTCTCATCCTCAATATCTTACTCCACTTCTTTCCATAATTACATCAATTTCCCATAGGTTCCCAAACCATAATGCGCAAAACAAGTTTGAATGTCATCCCCTTGTGTGGGTGTATGTCCAAAACAAGTAACCGACAACAGGTAATCATAAGACATGGTTCACACATCTAAGACTCTCTCCATCACCCAAATAATATACCATTTAAGTGCAATGCACCATTTGGGTGGTGTACAACACCCCTCAATAATGTGATTGAATCTCATTCTTATGCTCAGGTTCGTTACTCCAACTAGGCACCCTCTATGGGGGACATGATCCTTGTTGGAAATGTTTTCACATTCGTATTTGCACGAATTTGAATGTTTTGCATCCGTTCTTTTGCTAGTGGCTTAGTCTTGAATTTAAGCCCTTCATTGGCCAATTTATCTGTTAGCTTATTCCCATCTCTTCTTACATGCGAGAGTATAGGATTTGATATTCCTTCTAATAGCTTTGTCACCATTACAATAATTGATTTGAGATGCCAAGTGTTTGAAACTTTGGACGGGTTAGGGCCATTCTACAAATTTTTGATCATTTGGATAATGGTTTTGGAATCACCTTCTATTATGATCTTGTTTAAGTTTATCCTTCGTGCAACAATTAAGCCTTGCTCTAGTGCCATTAACTCCACCATATTGTTGATTTCAATTACCACATTTCCTGCGTATATATAGATTATTTGGCCTTGGCTATTTCTAAATACCCCTCCAATGTTGGCTAGACCCATATTTCCCTTTAAGGCTCCATCGAAATTGAGTTTTATGAAACCTTTCGGAGGTGGCATCCAATGAATTAGGATGTTAGAGTTTTCATTGGTTTTTGGAAAGGTAGATATTACATGGTTTTTTTATATGTTCAAATTATGAAGGATTTTTTTGTCATGTTGTGTAAACACCCCACTTACCTATGGGATGTCCACTTACTAATCCAATTCCTATTGTATTGTTAGAAAAATGGGATAATTTTTTTTTCTTATGTCCATTTTTCCTTGTCAATTCTCCTTTTGAGGGTTTGGGTTATTTAACTAAGTTTACTACTCTTCTTCTACACCAAAGTATTTGTAACCTCGATACATATATGTATATTTATATATATAAACATTATACAGAGCCAAGCCCTTTCAATATATATATATATATATATATATATATATATATGCCAGGAATACACATTATAGGTGGATATAATGACAATACACTGGCATAATGTATGCCACCCGCCCATGCACGACGAAACCCACACCATACACTAATTTGATGGTCATAATCGATCAGGTAAATCGACGGTTTGTACGGGAGGTATCCCTCCCACTGACGTCACAAGGGGGAGGGGGTTCGCCAAGATCTTGATCGTCCATCCCAAAAGTTAGATCAATAGTTTGCATAGGGGGTCACCCTCCCACTTACATCACAAGGAAGGGGTGGCGCACATCATTGATTTTTAGCAGTGATTCACCATTTTCTGATCGATGCAATGGCTCCCACCATATCTATATACATCTAAATAAAATAAGTATATAAATTACATCAACAGCCCATGATGCTCATGCTCCAGATCAACGAATTTTGATGGGTCAACACACACAGATGTTAATAAGGGCATGGGTGGTAGACAAAGTGGTTTATCAAAATCACCCATCTCCAAATCTATGGTTGGGATCAATTCTGACACCCCTCCATCACCTTTTCCAAAACCATTTTAAGGTGTTCGAAAAGGCAGTATCAGGTTTCCCCAAAACCACATACGGTTTTTTTGACACGTGCTTAACGATAATTCAAGCCGCGTACTATCATCAATTTTCCAGCTCAGCTCCGACATGGCATGAGTCGACAACCTAAGGTCCACTCACTTTGTGCCACTTGTCACCCTCTTACACGACACCCATGATTACATGTCACCAAGATACATGGGAATCAAGGAATCAACCCTCCCCTCGACCTTCCGAGACACATCACCCCAGTCCCTGTCATCTCAACTATTCTCCTCAACTACTACCCATTAAACCTTCAAGAAGGAACATCTGAGACACGTCATCCCGTTTTGACGTCATCCTGACATTTCTTAAACTTCCTTACATCTATGTCGCTGAGGTCTTACCTTTAGGTTTACGTGGATTGATGGGCCCTACCTCCATACAACCCTTACTTTCAGTTGGTCCACGATGTTGCAGTGCCACGACATCTAGTACTGAATCACCCTACTTCCCTTCTCGAGCGCTCTCATAAATGTTACGGGTTAATTCGTTAGGTTGACTTATCAAGTGGGTCCAACCCTCAATCAATAGCGGAAATATTGGGCTCACATGCCTACCATTGCGGCCTAGCTTACATCGTCTCGCCTATTCCTTCTATGTCTTGCCTTATTCCTTCCAAGAATAACTTCTAGGCTTATGTGTCTAGGTGAGCCACTCCTTCATGTTGCCTCCCCGTCATCTCACTCCTTCAAAGCAATCTTCCCCTTCAAACTTACGGGATATAATCCTATGGGATGATTTGTTGTATGGGCTCCATTTCCAACGAATGGGAATGCTCTCCACCTTTGTGTTGTGAGCCTAGCTGGATCGGTGCCCCGTCAATCTTATCATTCCTTTGTGTTATTAATTAAATCTTCTGAGATGTGGCATCTGGGCCACGTTATCCCATCATTCACCCAATTGCGATAAGGTGTAATATAGGAAACCAATCCCAGGTCTCCACAGTGAGTATTTCATCAGAATATTTGGATACGGTTTATCCAATTAAGGTTATAAGATGGAGCCTCAACGTGCCTTTGTCACAATGTGGCTCACCATAGAGCTTTGTCATGGCTTATGGGGGTCTTACCAGATCATGAGCATACACTCGATTCTTAAATCTGGTGGTTTTCATGAAGACCTGCTCCCTTCCTGCATATGTCAGCATTCAAGCGCAGATTCAGTTATGGCTTGGCTACAATGGTTCTAAAAATGTCTAGATTTGTGCTAACATTCAATCACGGGACTTAAGGTTTAATAAAGCACTCACTGGTGTTATCCCTCTTGAGCTTAAGCTAGAGCCACTCTTCCTAAGTCCATGGAATTTATGAGGTACCATGAAGGTCATGAGGAGATCAACCCTCCTCAAAGGAACATGGAGTTCATCTTCTGGGTTTGAATATAGGCATGTGCCTTATGGGAAATTGCACCATGGATAAGTTCTCAACCTTCAAGTATTCCCTGTTTAAGGATAGGGAATTCTAGGCATGACTGCACTAGTGACCTTTCGACAACCTCCTACTAAGAACTTGCAAACTCTTGAAGGGAATTTGGTTGTCTTACCACACACCAAGGTGCTCCCTAAGATTTAACACAACCTTGCAAGTAAAATTTTAGTGCCATTTAGGGGTTTCAAGGTATTTGGATATTAGCAATGATGTGTGACCCGTTTGTGAGGGATGAGATGCTCTTCCCTCAACACCATGGTTGCTACCGACCATTCAAGAAAGAAGATATCACTTCATCTCAGTGTCGAGATAATACACCAAACATGGCTTCCAGTCTAGGAAGGTTCAAAATTGATGCAAACAAAGAAGAATGCACCCTACAATGAGTATAGGAATGGAAACCTCTCCAATCCCTCTTATGAGGCAGTGCTCTATTCAAGAAGGAACATAGGTCCTTTAGGGTTTAAGTGAATATATAGCCCCTAAAATATGGAACTTATCACAACATGCTAAATAAGTCTCTCATGTAAAGTAATAGGTTATTAAAGTTAAGAGAGGAGGTAGTCCTCAACATCAACACAATGCCAAATGAATTGTAACATGGCTTGTAGCCAGTATATTCACATAGACCTTATCAAAACAAGGTGTCTTCAATGTAATCATTAAACTATAATAAAAGAAGTTCCTATGTTGATTATTGTATGGTTTAATCCATATTCTTACAGACCATTCCAATGCCTTTAACATTGCACCTTATGTTATTCATGTGCATCATATCATAAACACAATCATGTATTTCTAATAGTATACCATTTCAAACTAGAAATGTAACATACTTTCATTAGCTTGTAAATACCTTGCACATTACATCATTCGGTGTTATAAGGTTAGCAAGCAATCATATATTTTTCTCAGTAATACCATTTAATTCCAGAAATTCAACATACAATTACCAACATGCAAGAAAGTACATAAGAATGCTTATCTTGAAGATTTCAGGGCAATTGAGTCAGGGACTATGACTTTCCACCCAACCATAAACAACTGCATCCAATCCTCACTTGCAGCTATCGCACCCCAGCTAGATTCCATAGACTGAAGGGATTTTTTCAAGGATTTAAACACCAAATACTAGTTGTAACAATAACTCTAGAGGTTCACTCACCTCCATCCACCAACTATCAGAAAAGTCAATGAAATCTTAGTGAATCAAGAGGCCGACAACCTCCACCCTCTAGCTGCTTAGCAACCAATAGTTTTAGGGAATCTAAAGACTTCCTCTCCACCCAATAATGTCAAGGGAATCTAGAGAAAATAAGTCTCCACCCTTCAAACAAAAACACAGTGGTTCCACCCACCTTGAGGATTCTAGAAGCCACCATAACCAAACACAACAAGAAAGGATTCAAAGATCCTCCTTTTAGGAATCCAAGGAACAACACTCCACCCCATCCATCAAGGGACTACATAGAAATTCCATATCCACCCTATGTCTAAATATGGAATTGAGAGGCCAATGTTCCTCACATAGGAGCGATCTCTTCCTGCCAACCTTGCCAACCAAGACTGAAATCACTGTTATTCCCCCTTTTTCTGCAAGACTCCTTTGTTTTCCATCCTCTTGGGATCCTTTTCTTTTTCTTCTCCTAACTTACTGCTATGTTGCTGAATGAGTGTTCTTGAATTCCCTCTCCTCTCCTCTAGTTATTTCTTTTGTAGTGATTGACTTCCACTGCTTGTCCCTTATGTCAGCGTAGTCCCTTTCCCATTAATTTATTTGTCTTTCTTGCCTTGTAACATTTTCCAAATAAGTATGGGTTTGTGTACTTCTCTTGCAACCTCATTAATCCTAAAAATACCACGCCAACAAACTTGCACCAACTAGCCTTTAATGGCTGTCATAACTAGTTTGTATTCTCTTGCAGCAAGGAACTTAAGCATCCCAAGCAAGCAACCCCATCAGCTCTGGAATCTATATCCCTTGACTTAGCCCATTTTTTTAATAAAATATATACGTTGCATTTCATGAGAGAAAACATTGTTGGGGTTTTCACATGTTGATTGCAATCCCAATCTTGATTTTTCCAGGGGATTATGAGTACAATTTCCCTAACTTTGTTAAGAAAATCATTATTTTTTAAAGAAATTTATTCTAGTAAGATACATTGATTCTCTCAAAATTAATATATGATTGTTTTGCATGTTTTACTATGAATTTACTACAATATATGAGGTTGCAAGTTTCTATCCTTTCTATTATTTTTAATGTGCCATGATATCTAACTATTTTGCAAGAGAAAGGTAATTCATCTTAGAAGAGCTCAAAGATGAGGTTGTGCTTAATGTGTTTCTTGACTTTGTTTTAGGTTTAAGATAAAGAAGGAGAAGAAGGAATCCACCATGGTGAGCATAACGTTCCATGAACAACACTCAATTGTTGAATATGTAATATGCTCATAGGATGATTTGGCCAAAACATTGCAAGTCTTCAAAGGACTTTTGGAGGAATTTTGACATTGAGTATA
The DNA here is from genome assembly GCA_031772625.1 of Pinus tabuliformis. Taxonomy (NCBI): domain Eukaryota; kingdom Viridiplantae; phylum Streptophyta; class Pinopsida; order Pinales; family Pinaceae; genus Pinus; species Pinus tabuliformis. Next base: position 155,138,484 of record CM062805.1, on the reverse strand, counting down.
AGGGACCTAGGGAAGAGAGAAGATAAGGAGAGTTGATGGGTATATGATATGGCGATTCTAGATATACCATAGTTGAAGTTGGAGATATTGAAAGTGGAAATGTAGATTTTGAAAAGAATTTCTCCTAGTAAATTTTCTACTTATAATTAAGTTATAGCTTTAATATATTGAAGGGAATAGTGGAATCTAGCAATTTTATTAAATCTGCATTGTTTAAAAAACAAAGGTTATGATCTGTATTATTTGAAAGATTAGGTGAGAATAAGCTTCTCATTGTGAGATTTATTTTGTATAGATATCTCTTCATTTTTCTTTTTCAACAAATAAAAAAATGCATTATCCATGTTATATTCCAAATGCATAGTTTATACGGCTAGACTTATTATCAATAAGTTGCTTCATGTAATCATTGCAACGAGAATGTATGATTGTCGAATATTTTAGGAACACACACATGTTACTATTTGAATTTCTTTATCCTTTGTTGAAAATTCACACATGCCTTAATCTTTCCCTCCATGTACTATGTTATAAAATCATGTGTATTCGTATAATCATACACACATTTTTGAAAGCATGCTTACATTCCTCTTTGTAAAAATGAAAGGGTCTCGAGACCTAAAAAAGGTTAGTAGGGAACAAGCGTTTTAAGACATAAATGAACCTTCTTGAGCACAAGCATCATGGTTAGGGAAGAAAAAGACTTGGTCCTTACACCCTAAATGTAGCTTCTTTAGCTTGATCAACGTGAACAATACCTACAAACCACAACACAAACCCTTTCTAGTTAGCATTATTTTTGGATATGGATGCTATTATGACGTTTTGTGTGTTAAGGAGGGATCATGGGGCCTTAATCATTGTGGAGGAAGGAAAACAAGCACCTCAAGATATTGTTGAATATTCTAGAGATTAAGAACATGTTGTAGCCACTACAACAACACCCAAAATTTTAACCTATATATCTAAATTTTGGGTCCTCCTATGATTGTACAAGGTCGTAAGGGTTATGCTTGTGCTTTGAATTAGTTGAATTTTCCAATGGCCAAGCCATCATCAAACCCTCTTGATACTCACGCGTTCATGTTGCATATTATTCATGTTCACTTTTCTTCATTGTGATGCCCATTCTATCTTATACATTAGGGATTGAGGAAAATGTCATCTCACTCATATGCCTTGAAACCCTAGAATATCACAATTACAAATGAAGGACTAAACCTTGGTGACTTGGTCCTCATCTCTCTAATTCACCTCTTCAAATGTTTGAATCTTTAGGAGCATTCAATTGCATGTCACATCATACGATTGCATTGTCATATTGGGGACTAGATTCTACATCAATCACATTGGGCCATATGATATGCTCTGATATCAAATTGGTTTCAACCTGGAAATTTTTGGATAGTGGTGCAGATATTAGCACCTTATGTTGTCTCTTGGATGTTACATTTCACAAGTTTTAATGATATTACAAGGCTTAAACTCTCAAAGAAGGTTGTATGTGTTATGGGTAGAAGTGCATTGTCAAATACACATTATACACTTCTTTTTTTGCTAAGGATAATTATATGTTAAATATTACTCATTGAAGCACATACTTACATACATCCCTATAGACAATTGGTGTATAAGGTTTATTAAATTCAATAATTTTGAAGCCATCCAAATCTACCTTTCTAAAAAATAGAAAAGAAACATTTAATTCTAAATTCTATCTCATTTTTATCTTGTTATACATGAGCTTGAATTCTATAATTTGAAGCCTAGCCAAGTTACCCTTTTGTTTGAATTGGCGTTGTTGTGTAATAAAATTATAATGTTTTCTTTAAAACAAAAGTTTTATTGCTCCCGAGTATATGGTGCCTCTCAAAATAACTAGACTCATGGAATAGATTCAAAAATTTGATGGATTGCCATGACAACAAATGAACATGCATTATTGTTTGGAAGGCGATGAAAACTTGAAGGATAATAGATTTTTGAGCCGTCCACATGGACATATAGTTGGCCCTCCGCTTGAAGGTACAATCAACATAGATCACAGGTGTACCGATTCACGCCATGAACCCATGCTAGTAACATATGCATTGAAACAAAAGCAGTGATCAACATAATGTGATTGTAAAGAGGGAGAACATTGGGAATTATGCAGAAAGCACACTTTCATCAACAGTGTGATGACAAATTCCAAGTTGTGTTTGGGTGAGATAGCTTCCCCAAGAATATTAGCATGAAAATTGGTTGTCCAATGGCATGGGACCATTTGCGAGGTGATTGTATGCCCAGGTCTAGGAGATTAATGGTGTTGATGAGAGAGAAACAAATGTTGCTTTGGGATGGTCATTTTATTTGGGTTCACAATGATCCTGTAAATTGAACTTGAATAGTTTCAATTCCAAATTGTGACTTGAATTCGGTAACACCTCCATATTGCGATTTGAATTGGGTCGCACCTCCATATTGCAATTTGAATTAGGTCACACCTCCAAATTATGACTTGAATTGTGTCGCAACTCCAAATGCTACTTGAACATTTAGATCATTACTCCTTGATCACAAAATCCCATATACAAACCATGGTACTATTATTGATTACTACAACTTGAAATAGGACTTAAAGACTGCGACCTAAACTTGGGTTGCAAATTGGCTACTAGAGGTTGCCAATCACATTTTCCAATCAAAAAATGACCTGTATGACTAGACTCACGACCAAACATTGTTTTACATCCCTCTAAGTCGTGAATTGCAGGCGTAACGCCAATGGCACTATTGAATTAAAGTGTGACTTGCATTGTTGGCGTAACCCCATCCCTTGAGTTTGCAAGTCATAACTTCAATCCTCAGTGGCACTGTTTCTACGAAATGTGACCTCTACTGTTGAACTAAAGTGCAACCTACTCTATTGTGACTAGACTTATTCTCATCATCCCTTTTAGTAGCTAATTGCATATCTAGACCTTAGTTACACTACAAATTGAGAACGCGACTTTCTTGGCCATATGGAAGTGTAACTAGGTTATTTTGGTTATCCCATAGGTCACAGTTCATAGTGCTAGCCCCTAGGGTCCCTTAAAATGAGGAAAGAAACATGCTCTAGAGTTTAAATTGCAACTATGCCTAACGAAGAGGAATGCAACCCATGATAGTCATATTGTTCTTCGAGTCACGAGTCACATTTTAGTCAACGTTGGCACTGAAGTTTTAAAAAATGGAAGGAAGGATGAAAGCCTTAAAGTTTAGGCTACTCATAAGAAGCTTACAGAATAAGAATCACATGTTAGTTCTTAACCCACAAATGGGAAATATCGACACAAGCATCTCAACCCCGAAATGGTGTTGGTGAGACGTATATTTGGTACCTTCGGAAAGAATAGAAACTCTTTCCTTCTTAAGAAAAGATGCCAAAGAATCCAGAACTGGAAAAAAAATATGGACTCTGAAATAAAGTTAAAGTAGTTCAAGGAACCTGTAACTTGGTTAAATTAGACATGAATGGTGAGTACACGCATCAAAATTGGTATCATATTGGACATAAATAAATTGGTAACAACAATAGGGATGAGATGTAATGGGTATGTTGGATTGCATAGAATCCACAATAGCATAAGGTTGTAGTTGATTTTTAGTAGTTAGGATATCAATATCTGTAAATTCTAAAGGTTGGAAATTACTCTAAACAAATCTAGGACAATATGGTATTTCCAAGCTTTAATGTCCTTGCTTCTATTATGACATGCTCCTTGAATTTGTGGCAGATCAAATTGAGGTGTGGACACTTGAATGTTGAGAGCGTAAAACTCTTTATTAGATTCTAGTACAAGGAGCTCTATGATTTCTCTAGCAACCATAAATTCAGGCCAAACGAATGCTCAAAGTCGCCTTCCAATTTTCGTAAGATATACATTGAGTTTGCATCACACCATATATGTCCAGGAGCATAATAATTATGTATACAAATGAAGAAATTTATAGGCAAGTTCACTAGAATTTCTGTCAAAACAAACCCAAATGGATCCTCAAAAGGAATTCTTGCATAATGGGAACATAAATTCTATCTGAACACCTTAGGCAACACAAATAGAAGATGTTAGAAAGTGCATATTAATATTGAAAATCATGATTTAAATGTATTAACTAGTCCTTAGATATTTTTCAGACAAGAAATAATAGCTTGGGTTACTTCAGGGAACAGGTCAATCATTGAAGAATCTCCCAGTTCTCAAATATATGCATTCCATCCTTCCCAATATCTAATGATAGTTTACAATAGATTGTGGTCTCTACTAAGCACAATGTAGATAATTGAGTGCACATATTCTATGGATCTTAAAACAAGAGTAGGAAAACAAAAGGGTGATGATGAAGAGAAGAAATATTATCTTCCTGATGAGCAATACGGTTGTCCAAAAATAGACTAAAAAAAGTGGGAATCTTGCATCCCAAAACCGCTGAAACTACATGCCTCCTATCATTGCAAGGTCTATGGATGATGGAAAATCCCTGGCTCTTTTGCATTAAACACTGGTTGATGGAGTACTTCCCGGATCCTGTGCAAGTTACACATACCTTGATGATATTTTAGTACATAAAGGGACTACACAGGGGTCCAAAATTGGTGTTTGATTTTCATGAATATATCACATTCCTTATGATGTTCTTTGACTGCAAACATGTGTAACAATTGGAATTTGCTTACAAGTAGAAAAGAGGGATCGAGAATTTTGGCACTTGTAGAGGAAGCTATGGTTTGTCACAAAGTTTGAACAACTAGGGTTTCTCGCAAAGGTTGTGCAACTAGGGTTTTGACAAGTCGGAAAGTCGGTTCCACACAGGCTTCTAGAACCAATTAGCAATATTAAAGGCACAACATCAAAATGTTGGTTGGATGCAAATGAGGTGCAATAGCAGGAAAATAGCCTTGCTTCGTGACCTAGCAACAACATTAGCAATGAGCACTCTATGGTTTCCAAGAACCATCTCTATTCTTCTCATAATTCCCCTTTCACCATAATGTACATATTTCTCATCATAATTCCAGCAACTATGTTGTGATTGATTTGGGCATGTAATAGCCATTAGATATTAGAGATCCATGAGGAAGGAAGGGTCATGAGGGTAAATGAAATTCCACAGGAGAAGGTGAAAGGTCACCCTCCTCACCTCTATAAATATACCCTCATGCATCATTTGTGAAGGGAATTTAGCACTTGATCTAGGAGTAGCATTAGATATTTGATCTATGATTGAAGAGCTAAAGGCACTCAACTCTTTCTAGCTAGTAGGGTGACTTATGGTGAAGCTATGGTTTTGCTTTGAATGATGGTATGAACAACCCATGTTCCACTATTGGGCCTTGATGGAGTTGTTGAATATGTACTTGAGTCTACAACATTGATAATAAGAAGTTCTTCACTTTTGGCATTGATTCCCATGCATATGTATGGTGGTTGTATTGGTTATCCTGTATTTCCATTGTATTTTTATGTGTGCTTTCATTTGGTGATATGTTAATGAATTGATTCTTGTCTTATTGATTTCATGTTTTATGAGTCCTTTCTTTCTTATTCCACGCCATGTTGGTAACTTATTGTGAATTGATTTTCAATTAACCTCTGGCATGTTCCTGTTCATGTATGTTTGAGATGGTTTTAGCTCACTAACCCATCTTGTGGCATGCTTCTTCTTATTGTTTTGTTGTTAAATTTTTGTATCATGTGTTACATGTTGTCAATATTGAGGTAATCTCATCCCCATTCTCTGGGAATTTCATTCTTTCCCTTGTACTAATATCTCTTCATTTGACATCCAGGAGTGAAACGAACATGATGGCAGTCAGTCCTACATACCGAATGGGGCTCCTATCCCAAATGGTGTGAGGTCTAATTGGGACTTCACATTGGGGAGACCCCCCAGAAATTGGTTGTACATTTTGGCACGTCAACAATTTTTTGCTGCTAGAAGGAGGGTTAGATGAAAAGATGAGCCCATGGAGCCTTTATTTTAATATCATATCTTGAATGGCTCCTTCCCAAATCTCTATTCTAGGCTTGTTTTCTAAAAGTATTAATCTTTTAGTGCCTGAGGAAATAGTTCATCAGTTGTCACAATTTAAGTTTGATGGCGAGGGTCGAACAACTATATTAGGACATATGTGTCAATTTATCCAATTCTATCATTCTAATGGAATACATTGTAAATAATTTAGTGTATGATTGTTCACCCTCATGCTTGAAGGTCGTGTCAAGTAATGGTGCCAAATGTTACCAACCAGTTCTATCCATTCATTCGAGCAACTCATCAAGGAGCTCCGTCAAGAGTTTGATAGGTACAATTATTAAGATGTGTTTAAAAGGATAAATCATCTTAGAATGAAACCCAAAGAATCATTAGAGGATTTTGTTGATAGGTTTGTTCATCTTTGTTATCAATTTCCTGAAAGAGACGTGGATTGGATGTATTTGTGTGAAAAAAATCGGTGATTGGTTTGTCTTTCTCTACAACATTTTGAATCTTAAATGAACCCTGATTCTAGTGGTAGTTCTACTAATCTGCAAGTTATATATCAACCAAATCTTATTGCTAATTTGGTCTTTCCAAATTCTATGAGTCGGGAAAAGTATCAAACCTCTAAGGAGGAAATTAATGCCTGTGAAATTCCACATCCACCTTTAGTTTCGTTACCTAATGAAATCTTTGTCATACGCAATTTAGGTGATGAAGATTGTTTGTAGGGAAATGAACCAAGTTGTCTTACTTCTAAATCTCTCATACATCGTATTGAAATTGGACAGTTTGAGAATCAAGTTGAAAAAACATCTCTCCCTATTGACCAGATTGAGCTTGATCCTATTAAGCGTTTGCCTGAATCTATTCCTCAATCGCCTCATATTATGCTCCCTCCTTCACTTGCTTGCAATGACCTAGACCCTCTCTCAGATAATATTCATTGTGCAACTGGTTCCATGGAGCATAATATGAGGGATGATCTTTTGACTCTAAATCAAAGTCTTGAACTAGATGTGGTTGAGATTGATATATCTTCACCTAATGAGTTTTCTACACTAGTGATTTCTTTAAACCCTTTATATCTTCATCTTGTTGGTTTAGATTGTAATCAGGTACATAACAGTGTTATCTCACAATCAGAAGATGAAGATATGGAATCCCTTGTGCTTGACCTTTTCAATCTGCAATCTTTAACAAGTGAAAAGGAAGATTCTACATCTCAAAAATTTCAAGAAAATCCTTTAGTCATTTCGTCTTCATTCGTGATCCTCGAAGAGTCTCATGTGTTGGATAAAAAATCTAATCAAATTAGTGGCTTTAGATATTATCATCCTATTGACAACATATTCACTAGTACCCCTGATGATCATTGTTTATATATACTTGTCTATCTCACTAAGCCACTGAAATTTGATAATCAATGTTATGAAAGTTTAGGGAATTGTTAGGAAGTTGAGGCACTTCATCTTTTGTTGACAGTTATGTCAGGTTCTCATGATCCTAATGAGATCCCTAAACTAGGTCAGATTAGGGTTTCCTCACATGATTCCTCTCTCATCACCATCCCGCTTAGTGAAGGCTTGTTTTTGAATGATTCTCATATGCACCACTCCTCATACTTTGATTTTTTTGTTGAAGAGAGTACACCAGCCATTGTTTCAAACCTTTTTTATTTTTTTCGAGCTGGTGCACATTGTGATTAGGTGCAAGTTGGTGTTGTCTTATAGTCCACTATATGCAAGGGAACAAATTACCTAATTCGTCTCTTTCGTGAAACTCATCTAATTGATTCATCTCCATCTTTGAAACTAGAATGATCTGATCATTTGAACAACTAGTTTGTCAATATTCAAACATCTGATCAAACCGACGACATAGTCAATAATGATTTCGCTGTCAAAACTGACGATGACCATGTACATTTATATGTTGATATTACAAAACCACTGATATTCAATCATCTACCATTTCAGGGTTCAGAGGTTTGCCGGGATTGTGAGGCACTTCGTCTCTCATCGATGGTTATGACAGGTCCTCACATCCTTAACAAAATCCATGAACATGCTCAAATTAGGGTTTCATAAATTAGGGTTTTTGATGAACACTCATTCTTGAGAAATTCTTAGGGTTTTCAAGTTTGTCATTTTGAGTACCGTGATAGGGTTGTTGTTTGGCTTGAAGAATCTTATCTGGAAAATTCCTCTACAAGTAGGCGACATCTCATCTCTCTTATGTTAGATTTAGGGTTAAGAATGAATGAATGCATACCATGGATAAATTTTAAGGGTTTTCAAGTTTATCATTATGTTTACCAGGTTAGAGTTGCAACTTGGCTAGAACATTTTATTCTGGCATGTTTTCCTACCAACATCCAAGACCTTCTTGCTTTTGTGTAGGTTTTACAGGTAAGCTTTTTTTTTTGCACGATTCTTTATATTAGTTCTAATCATTGACACCTTTGTTTTTAGAGGTCAGGAGCGGCTACATTAGCTACATTAGAATTTTGACTTCACATGACCTAATTTCCTCTCTAGTTAAATTGGGGTTTTAGGTTTACTCTAATTTAGGGTTTACTTGTTGGATTTTTTTTATTAGGGTTTACTTGTTTGAGTTTGTTAATTAGGGTTTAATTATAAGAATTTTCTAGTTAGGCTTTTCTTTTAAAGTTTTAGGGTTTAGGTATGATTTTGTCATGTTTTCTTTATTGTGGGTAGTTAGTTTCTTGCATGACATTATGCATTTTTCTTGCATTCATTTTCCTGTAATGCTCTTCATTGCATTGTATTTATCAATTGTATGCTTAAGAATTACATGGCCCTTTTGTTGTTGTTATTTGATTTTCCTCGCATGACATTGCATTGCACTGCGTTGTTTTTCCAGTAGTACATGTAACTTTATCTATTGCATTACATCATGAATTCATTCTACATTTAGCATTATCTTCTCCTTGCGCTGCATTTGCTTGTTGTTGACCTAGCATTTCGTATTTATGTAGCATGACACAACAAGAGCTTTCACAAGCCATATTATATACATGCTCCTTGCAAACCTTATATGTCATGAATACCTTCCCTTATGCCCTCTTTGCACATGTTAAAACCCTAGAAAATCTCCTCTGGTCACTTTTCTTTAATACTGAAACCCTAATCCAATGTTTTCATGTGGCTTTGATGACTAATCTAGGAGGTGGCCTCTCATAGATCCAGTTATCAAAACTATGTCACTTACATACTTCCTTTGAGTCTGACACATTAACAAGGAAAATATGAACAAGTTCCCATGGGGAACCCTAATCAGTTCATATGACCTATATCTGTAACCTGAACCCTGTATCTGGCATGGTCCTAAATATTTCATGATATGTTTTCATTGTCCAACTGTCAGTTGGAGATGAGATGTGGAAGCAAGGTATGAGAGCAAACCTAAATCAGAATATCTTTCAGTTTCTGTCAAACGAAAAACAACCTCCCTTGCCCGTAACATAATTCGGGATCCCTCATCTATGTTAGTGCAATGAACACCCATTAAATGATGTTGATGTGCACGCAAAAGAGAAATCAATCAAATAAAGGTTAAAGGATTGAGAAAGGCTTCCTGCACAAAGCGATGATGCAAGAAACTTCATCGAGGTACTGAAAAGGCCTGCTGGAAGCAAAGAAATGCTTGTGATTTCATGAGTGACTCTATCGGGGTACTGAATAGGTTTGCTGGCAGCAAAGCAACATCGAAAAATCGCTTAAAATTTTGTAAACAATAAGATTTTTTTCATGTCCTTGCATCTTTTTTGAAGACTTACATGTGTCAGCTATTGTTTTAGTGTGTATAAATTGATAGGACCTATCTGAGAGACAAGAGAAGGGAATATTTGTAAAATTTCAGGTAACTCAAAGTGGTACCTACAATGTCTATTTAATACTTCCTTGCATCATTCACATATTTGATATGTTGTAGGGATGTAGGCAAAGATGTTGGATTCTACCAATGGCTCGCCAGTTGTTGTAGATGCTACAACAAAAACCAAAATGTTAGCCTATATATCTAATTTTTTGGTCCCCCTATGCTTGTACAAGGTCCTAAGGGTTATTCTTGTGTTTTGAATTAGTTGAATTTTCCAATGACCAAGTCATCATCAAAACCTCTTGATACTCACACCTTCATGTTGCATATTATTCATGTGATCTAAACCTAAATAGGAATGCAAAAGAATACAGATATAACCATAAATACGGAGTTGCAGCAGAAATAATATGTCATTTCATTAATATCAAAAAGCTAAAATATGCTTACATACAGAATGGAAAGAAACTAGCTCGAGCGATGTTAGCTTATCTCTCAGAAGAGATGTGGTGGCTACATGCCTTTGAATTGTGTTACAATGAGGCTCAAAGGTATATTTATTATTAAGAAATAATTGAAAATCATAAACATCCAAAAACCTAACCCTAAGAGATGAAGCGCCAAAACTGTCGGCCCTGTTTGGGTAAATTGTTACATTAACTTCCTGGGGTCATAACTTTGGCATGCGTTCCCTGTTTGACATGCACAATATGTCGTTAGGAATATCTATCTAAAGACTAAAACTTTCGACTGTAAACGTTAATTAATGACTCATTTTTTCCCATTTTCAAAAGAAAGAAAAATGTTGTTTAGGGCCTCAAAACGGCTTAGGAAGTTCACACCCTGAAAATTTGCCAAAAATAGTAAATTGTGCTACAATTAAGGAAACTGAAAAACTGAAAGAAATAATGGTGGGGTTCCAAGTGGAATAGGCGGGTGGCCACCAATATCCACCTGGATCAATCCTCCCCCCTTAGGAATCAATGATCTCCATTGCGTTCAGTGCGTCCATGAGATGGGGAAACTTCTGTTGAACTTGGTCCCTGGTGAGCCACTTTCCTTGGTGTAGGATTTGGCCAGCTTTGATAACCTGATACATTTGGGTCTTCTGTTGGTGATTGTTCTTAATCTATGTGTCCATGATCTGATCATTTATGGTATGTTCCATGTAGTCTAGGTTTAACTCTGTTGGCATGAGTTGTTTTGTAATGTATGATGTGTCCAGTAATGGTGGAAAGTATGGTCAAAGGCAGTCCACAATGAACATTGGATGCAGGTCAAGGAATGGTTGAATGATGAGCTCGAAATCATTGTCCCCTACAACCTTAGTGATGGTGTAAGGCCCATATCGAAGTGGGTGAATCTTGCAGTGGGGGCCATCAAGGCGCTCCTTCTACAAATGTAACCAAACTTTATAGCCTACCTGGAACTTGTGTGGCACCCGATGTTGATCATGATGTTGCTTGTACTTAACATTCACTTTGTTCAATATGTCATGGACCTACTGGAGGATCTTTTGAATGCACTCAATGAAGTTGTTAGCCCTATCATATTCAGCATGGACATGAGTTGAATCTTCTTAAGTAGTTGCAAATGGTATGGCCACATCAATGGGACATAGTGGCTAGAATCCCAACCGCACCTGAAAGGGGTTGTGGCCAGTTGAGCTATGGAGAGATTTTTTGTAGTTGTGTTGGACATAGGGGATGCCTTCATCCCATATGCATGGATGCTTCGATTTGTATATGCGCAAAATGTGCACGATCATCTTGTTGACGACCTCTATTTTTCCATTAGTTTAGGGGTGGAAAGTCATGGACTTAGTGAGTTTGGTATCTAGAATCAACCAGAGACTTGACAAAAATGTACTTAGGAACCTACTGTCCCAATCTAAGATAATGGAATGTGGCATCCCAAAGTGTATGCACACGAATTCAAAGAAGAGCTTAGCAATGGCTTCTGTTGTAATACTCTTCTTGCAAACTGCCATAATGACCATCTTAGAGAATCTATCGATGACCACAAAAACGCAGTCGTTTTCATGCTTAGTAGAAGGAATGCCTGACATGTAATCCTTGGAGATGGTCTTATGCTCCTATACCAATAGGTGTCATTTTTCATGATTGACTTGATGAGCTGTGAATATGTTCATACCTTTCTTTGTTGCAAAGGTTTTCCATATTGTTAAAAAATCAAAAAAAATTTAAAAATGTAAAGAGGGTATACCCTAAAAGAAAAATCAAAGGGTGAAAAGAATAAAATGGTCAAAAAGTGAAAGAAAATGAACCCCACCAAAAGAAAGACCAAGGAAAGTGTGCAAGTCTAAATGCCAATACTTTTTACTCTTATGTAATAAACAATTTGTGTGCAACTTGTAATTCATGCCACAATTGATGAACAATCAAACAGCTTAAACTTGACTAGTTCATATTTTTTCAATTTCATGTTTTAGAGATAGAGAACAAAATCTGACCAAACTGTTTAATCTTGGCAGACAAGTAGATAGGTAGAGTGAATAAAAGGAGCTCAACAGTTTAATTTGAGCCCTTGGATGTAATAAGGTTAGACTTAGATAGATTTCTACATGTAAAAGAAAAAGTGTGGTAAGGGTTTGCCAGTCCAAGTGCACCATAATAAAGAAGAAAAAATGTCAGGCTAAAGTAGGTAGGGTAGGTAGATGATGTTACAGAATTACTTGTGATGGATAATGTCTCTAAATGTGTTAATTTTCACTTTTATCACAAGTGCAAGGCAAACATTACACTTGATGCATCTCAAGAAAGAGAAGGTCAAATAATTAACTTCCCTTCTCATTTTTCCCTAAAGATTTCACTAATTTCCCCTAAAGTACTAAGGTCTTTGAAAATTAAAGAGGCTCAGAGCATTTCTCTAAATTCTGGAGGGACCAGACCCTCGGCCCAATAATTTAAAAGCCTGAATACTTAAAATCATCATTCCTTTACTCTCATAAGTCTTTTCCTAAGTAAAATTCCATTTTCCTTAGGAAAAATATATAATATCACATAAAACCCCTTTTCACTCAAGCCTAAGTTAAATACTTACTCTAATGTTTTACTTAGCACTCATTTACATTTTATGTCATATTAACTTCTAACCTATATTATATAAATAACGCACTATTTTACCCTTTCCCATATTATTTAACTATATTAAAATACCCGAAATTGTTACATATTCTGCCCCTTAGGTTAATTATAACCATAAACATGTTTTAAAAACGTTTAATGAATTAATCTGTAATTCATTAAGAACCTAAATCCCTTGCTCCATTTAACAGGGATTAATTAGCCCTCATGGTTAATTAAGAGCCCTCCCCAACCAATTATATCACTCCTGATACGAATAAATAATTTTTAATTGTGTCGGACCTGCTCACATTAAACCTCGCTGTATTGCACCTCCTGTCGGTCGTCCAATCACCCCTCCACCATCCAACAATCCTTAACAATATCGCGCACGAGTTTGTGACCGTGCGTTAGTGCGCGATCACAAAGTGGTTTTGGCATAGTACCTTGCCACGCGTCGCACAATCTATGGGATCGCTGGCTCCCGGCCAAAACCTGCCCGTCGCCAAAAGTGGTGCGATCACATACCGCTTACCGCCCTCCACATGTGACAAAACGTCTACTCCTGCTTACGTCATCCGCCCGAATGATTAACTCCCGCCACCTTTTGACTTTGTTAATAAAGCCAACAAAGTGTCATTTTCTCTGTTATTCTATACTGCAACCGTGCTCGCATGCAAACAACGTCCAGGTCAACTGTCCAAGCTTCCAACCGCCACCCTGCTAAGAAAATTGCAGCCGATGCAGCCAGAGCCTATTAGTCATCGTCAGCACCTGTTATTACACTGTTTATTCCCAAAATACAGGTATTTATCCAATTTCCACCGAAACCCTACAAGTTTGGTTTTACAGTATAAAATCCACAAAAAAGGAAAAATTCCTTGCAAATTCAGTCTTTATTTTGCCAATATAAATTCCCAGACCAGTTAATTTGCCCATTTTTCACCAAAAACCCAAAATTACTTTCTAAATCCACAAGAACCAGAAATGGAAACCCCTGTGGCTCTGTCTGTTACGCCCATGAATGCCCCTCATAAAGACTTACACTATCTGCCTCTTGCAGATAAAGATTTTCAGATAAGGGACTTATCCAGTGACAAAAACCACCTAAAAGTCTTTTACCAAGTCAGAAACCAATACCTAAATGGCTTAGATATCCGGGGACTGTGGGAATCAAACCTTCCCAGGTATTTTCTCCCCTCAATCCATGTTTTCCCTGATTTGATTCATCAATGCCAGGCAAACCATGACCCTAATCTCAGAGTTGTCATGTCCCCAAGTCAAAGAGTCCTTTTTCCCATAATAGTTGTATCCATTAATGAAATGTTGCAATTTTCCCCTGAACAAGCTCTCACTCCTCTTTCTATGGGATACTTACTTGAGAAATATTCCCAATTGTCTCAATCAAAACTGACTCACCTCTGTCAGATGTTCATGGAGCCTAAACATCAGCCTAAAGGCCCACCTCCCTATCTGCAGGCTTTCTTCACAGAGATAGGAAAACTCATTGTTGATATGATAGCCTTAATCATGGGATTCAACTCCGGTGAGTATGTTGATGATGTAACCTTAGTGTTGCTGTCATTTTTTACTTCTGGACAGCCCCCTGCTGTTAAATATGACTATTCCTCCTATATTGCCAACAAAATTCATGACCAATTCCTAAGACTGAACAATGAGGGAGTCTCTAAATACACCACTTTCATTTATCATCTGATGTTGTATTATCATTCAGATAACTTCCCTTTCCCTGTGAGGAAACTTGACAATAAAGGCAATCCAAGTTCTGTTACCTTTTGGAGCCCCATCTTCCATGCATCCTATGAGTCTCCTTACTCATACAATGAGTTCATTGACCAATTTGTTCATCTTGCAACCACTTTATTGACAGGGTTTTCCCCTCCTAGAATCAGTGGTGACATCAAGAGAATTCTAGAGCTCTCCAAGCAATACAAAATAGGTGATTGGTACCTATACAAGAACCATACAGAGATCCGGATATATGGATGTGAGCTCTGCCCTTTCAAATTACCAAACTACGTTCCAATGAGACTGTTTGCATTGGAATATTTCAGACAAGTGATACATACAAACCAAGTTAATTTTTGCAAAACCAAAAAGAAAGCTTAACTCAAAATAAAAAATCAGTTAGGCCCTTATGTCTGCAATGATAGGGAAGCATGGAGAGAAGCAGAGAAAATTCTAGAAGATCATCTTAAGTTGCGCAAAAGTTTTGGTTGGAGACCATATGACCCTAATAGTTTCATCTGTGATAGGAGAATGAAAAACAGGTTGTCACCATACATTCACCATAGGATTCCAGAAATTGAACAATATGCAAATATGGATGAATGGAGGGAAGGAACCTAGTAGAGCATGGTAGTGAACTGGTCAATATTGAGAATGTTATGAAATATCTTGAGAAAACACTTGACCTGGATTCTTTTGGGTAGGTACCATTTGAGTTATCTCAGAGATCAGGAGTTGGTGCCTCCAGTACTGGAACTTCTCAACAACCTTCAGAGGAAACAAGCACACCAGCCATAGGAACATTAAAAGGTAAAGAATTAGAGACCAGCTTTCAAACCACAGAACAATCCACCATGTCTAAGTAGCCTGAGACTTTGAACATGCTCAAATACATACTCCTCCCACTCAAATCAATATGGGAGAGCCTCCAGTTTTGCAAACTCCTCTAAATGAGGAAAGAAACAAAAAGAGAGATAGGGAAACAACTACCCCTACTAGTAAACCTTCAGGACAGCCTGGAACAAAAAGACAAAGACTAAATCCCCTTTCAAAGGAGGAATTTGCTGAAGAAAATATAGATAGTTAGAGGGAAGAAAGGGTGGAAAGCCAACAAACTTTCCCAACAGGAGAAACACCCACTAGCTCACAAAGGCAGGAGCTAGAAAGGCAACAAAATGCAGAGATATCTTCTTTTTGGCCACCAGGGACTAATGCCTCATATATTAAGAAAACATTTACAGAAATAAAGCCTAGGAATGATCCATTGAGACTTTAGGTTTATAACCAATATTTGAAGATGGCTCCCACAAATCAACAGAGATTGATGTCAGTCTATGACATCAAAGAAGGCAAAATAATAATGAGCTATTTCAAGCCAAAGGTGCAGCAGCCTAAATCAGTAGCAGATTATCTCAGAACAAATTTTGAATTCATGGCAAAGGATATTCATCCTTTGGATCAGATTGAGTTGCATAAACAAACTGGAGAAATGATTTACTCAACCTTGATTGGTAAGGCAATGATGGCCCATAGGTTGCAAAATTCTTTGGATAACACTACTGCTCAACTACACTTGGAGAAGGCCTCCTCTCAGGCCAAAGATAACAGAATAAAATCCTTAGAAGAAATAATTATTGGATTGGATCATGATCCAAAATATGCAAAGGCTACAAAAGCCTTGATCAAAAAGAAAGATGAAGATATTGTTGCCCTAAGGAAACAACTAAAACTGCCACCTTCAAGGCATCGACAGACTGATGAGGTTATAAAGCAAAAATCTGAAGAAGAGTTGATGGATTTGCTCTTAAAGCTTAATGAAAGACTGAATGATACTAAACAAGCACTTGAAAAAGCATTGAAGGATAAGCAGGGAGAGTCGACCTCTCAGCCTCCCAATGTAATACTAGTAGTCTCAACTGCAGTCCCATCAACTCTTGGAGCAGCATTGGCACCAAATATTCTAGTAGTCACAGCAGAGGCAGTTACAGGTACAGCAACAATAGGAACAACAGGAGTAGCACCGGGCAGCATTGCTAATTTAAGTACAAAGGAGCTAATCAAATCAATGGAGGACCTGAAACTACAAGTTTCAGAGCTAAATAAGGTAAAAGAGAAATATGCCAACTTAGAAAAAAGGTATGATCTCTCAAAAATAAGCGCTGCAAAAAAGACAAGAGAGATTAAAGTATTAGAAAACAAAGTAAAATCATTGGAAAAAGATCTTACTTTTGACAAGCCTCTGTCAAAAATCAAGAAAATTCTTTGGACCAACATCACTCAATCAATAAATGATGCTTGGCCATCAATTCAAATAATTTTTGAGCAAATTGATTTAGTGAAATTAGCTCAAGAAGAAATTCAAAAGACAAGGGTAGAATTAGGAAATATGCTTAAAGAAGCCAATAACCTCATACAGTTTTTGAATACCAGGAATAAGTACCAGCTTAAAGAGCTAGGCATTCAAGATAGAACAGGAACAATTTTGGAGGTCAAAAGGGTTTTTACTAAAAGAACTCTAATGCAAAACTTATAAAGAAGGTGCCATGACATGCAGGAAGAAATCAATGCCTTCATGAAGAGATTTGATGTTTTGCAGAGTAAAGGGTTTCCAAGTCCTCTAGTTATTCATGATAAACTAATGACTCATAAAGACTATGTGGAGAAATTGAATAAATATGTGGGCAACCAAGCAAGTTGATCAACAAGTGCATCAGCAACAAAAGCATTGCCTACAGGCAGGGTTCTCTATGACAGTCTAGAGAACTTGTTCTATGTTGAGCATGAGATGAAGCACTTGTTCCCAATTCAGCCTACCTTTTTCAGGTACACAGAAACTGATGAAACCCTGAGGAAACTTCAGAAACACAGATTGCCAGAACCAAAATGGTGGGAAGACATATTGGAAATTTTGTAAAATTATCCTTGGTAAAATGTAAATTTTGGTTATTTACTGTAGTAATGATAAAGAAGATGAACAGAGATCAAACAGGTCGAAGTGTATCAGAACAGGTAAAGAGTATCAGTAAAAACAGGGCAGCCAGCACAAAGTTACTAAAGAAGACAGCGGAAAGCCAAATCATAAGGCCTGCCTCCAACACATTCACAAGAATAAGAACAACACAACATTAGTTTATCTTTTCTCCTATCTTTGAGACCATTTGTCTCTATTTTCTTGTAACTTATTCATAGTCATCCTAGAATATATCTCACTCTGTTATGAGATATTTTTTGTAAAATTTTTGTATAAATACTCCCTCAATTGGAGTATTGAGTGTGGATTCTTAGACATTGCTGTAATACTGATTATTTTGGAATAAGAGTGTTGTTGGACCAACTCTTGTATGGCTTGTTGGATAAAGAATTGATGCAAAGGACTTTCCACGGATTTCTTGAATCAAACACCAAATCAATAAGTCCTCTATACCTTGTGTTTTAAAGTTTTCCTTGCTTCTTATATCATATATGTTTCATATCTGAATGATAAATGAAAAAGAGTAATTCGGAAAATGTTTGATTGCACTTTGTTTTCAATCGTTATTATTCTCAATGTTTTCTTATGAACTAGAATAAACAGTGAAATCTTAATTGCTCATGTTTTATAGTTTATTCATTTTGATTATTTAGTAAAGAATACTCAACTGCTCTTTATTAGTAATCATTCAAGTTCCCTTTTTCAAATAGGTTGAAGGATTCTTAACTACCCTTCACCCATTTTGAGTCCATTCCATCTATTCCAAGTCTTTATTTGTTCCCTGTTTGACCATCTTTCCCTGTGAAACCATCTTTTGTTAAGAAACCAAATCCAGTTAAGCCATCTTCTTTTACTTCATTAGCCCAATGGCCTAAACTACTCAGTCCTACCCCTCTGCTATTGAATCTCACCACCCAAACTCAACCAAACTCCTAAACTCCATAACTAGCCTAATATCTTTCAAAACAATGCTAAAACTTAAAGAGAGAGCCCTCTCTGGGTACAGATTGGCTAGATTTTGTACCTAAAAGTTGGTTTGTGGTTACCTCAGACCCTTTTCCTCTTCCCAACAACTTCAAGGAAAATCTGAGTGATAACATAGTGGCGACTCCACTAGGGATTTGAATAATTTGTTTGTTACTATTGTTTACTTTATAAGCTACAGACGGAGCCTGAAGTTAGCCAGGTAGCCTTTGAACTGCTCTTGCTTTGCAATTGCATAAGTAAATGAATGTTGCTTCAGTCTATCTCCGGTCTAGTTTATGGATTGAACATCTAGTTTCAAATACTTGATCAGTTCCTCTTGTCAAATAAGTCTTTGAGAAAGTTCAAATCCCATACCTAAAGCTTCTTAAAGAAACTATTGAAGTTGTATTGTCCAACCCACTTAGAGAAAAAACCAAAAATACACCTAGAAACCTGGCTTCAGAAAGGACTCATTACACCAGAGCTAATCCTAATCCAAATCCACCACCTGTGTTTGAAAACCCTAATCTGATCCCCAGAATTCTTAGGAGACAGGAAAGCTAAGAAAG
Organism: Pinus tabuliformis; assembly: GCA_031772625.1. Classification (NCBI taxonomy): domain Eukaryota; kingdom Viridiplantae; phylum Streptophyta; class Pinopsida; order Pinales; family Pinaceae; genus Pinus; species Pinus tabuliformis. The sequence goes on along the minus strand of CM062805.1, from coordinate 155,119,294 downwards.
TTCTGCTAGCTCTCGGCCTCTATACAGATCAAGATCCTATCCTATGAAGTGGATCTACCTTGAGGACGAACCCTTTGATGAGTATTTTGAGACCTCTTTATTTGTAACCTTTTCTGATTCTGGGTTAGCTCGCACGGTTCATGACCCATTATTTATTGAAGATTTACAACTTGAAGTTGTCACTTCACATATTGAAAGACATTTGTAGAACTCCATACAATCTGAGCTTACCTCTGAAGGCACACCAAACATTTTTGTGATCACTACAGCCTCTCCAAGTTCATCAACAGTACCTTAGACATCTCAACCTCAAGCCACCCCTTCCACCCCTCCATCCACCATTCCAAGACCAACCCTAGTTGTTGTTTCAACACTATCGACTGCAATGGAAAAAAAATATACTCCTATGGTATTACCAGCCAATCCAAGGGCTATTCCTCAAGACTATCAAAGTAATATCACTCCTTTCGATGGCTCTGGAACTTACACTACACAACAACATACCAAAAAGATGATTGACTACTATGAGCAAATAAGAGGGAGAGAACAAATTGATCCATCTATCAATTTTGATCGGGGTTTCCCCTTTTCTCTCCTCTCCTTCCCTCATGAAAATTGAATCGTTCCATTCAATCAATTAATTTGTGCCTCCTCCTTTTTGTTCTATCGAATAAATTCCAACCAACCAATCTGGGCGGGTAAGGTCCTCTCCCTTATGGTCGAGCCTGCTTGCGCAGACAAGTTAAACTTTGAATTGTTTTAATTCTCGAATCTTTGATCACCAATATTGGTAAACGTCCTGGAGCAATATAATCATAATTTCATTCATGACGATCATACATAGGTCGGGAGAGATTTCTTCAAAGTCTGACTGGAGAAGTTAGAACTTGGTTTAGAGACCTCCTTGCAAATAGTATCAATGACCTAGAAGCTATTTATAGAACTTTCTTAAACAGATGGGAAAAGAAGAAAGATCCTCTCCAAATCTTATCGGAATATGAAAACCTGAAGAGAGGAACACAAGAAACTATGCAAGATTACTGCACTACGTTCAATAATGTTTACAATTCTATCCCTCAAAACCTCATACCTCCTCCAGATTTGGAATTGATCAAATTCCCTGATGGATTTGATTCTGATATGGCATACAACTTAGGGAAAGATCTCCTCAGACTTTAGAAGATATGAAAAGTATAGCTGTCAGTGTTGAAGCCAACCTGATATCTAAACGAGCTAAAGCCAAAAGTGAAAGGAGGATACAATTGAAATAAGAACCCTCAGCCTTTGAACAGAAACTGAATGTTATTATTAAAGGAATGGATAGGCTAGGAGATAGAGTAGAAACAATTGAAAGGAAATCCCCTTGGGATGGTCAACCAAGCAATACTGGGAGAAATCTAAATTTCAAGAAGAAACAAAACCCAAACACTGGAAAGACTGAGCCTAACCAAAATATTAGGCCCCCATTCCATGAAAATTATGCTGAAGCCTCAACTTCTGATGAACCATCAAAAGATACTCCAATCAATTTGATGGGACTCAACAATGAACAACAAGTTTTCTTGACCCAAGAGGATCAAGAAGCTGACATTCTTAAACAATTCCAAACTCAGTAAGGAGAATCATTTGACTTTAGGGAGGGATATGATACAACCATTTATGAAGTCCACAAGCAATATAATCTGAGGAGCAGAAGAATTGATGTCCCTAAAACCAACAAACAGAAAGCTACAAAACAACACAACAAAGGTAAGACCAATACCACCCCTGTACATATTCTTTCTAGATCAGATCCTAACCCTGCTAACCCAATTATTGAAGATGTATCTGATAATCAACCAAATAATAGGCAACTTTCCACTTCTCTTCCTTCCAAAGGAAACGTGGAAGAACCTCCAGAAGTTGATTTGGAAACAACTTCAGCCCATAACCCCACTCCTGAAAAGGAGAAAAGCACAGAAAATACAGAAGAAAAAGAGAATCCAACTGTCCGAAATACAAGAACTCAAACTGAAAAACCTTTTAATCTGGAGACTGAAGTAGGCAAATTAAAAATAGTTGTTCCATTGTCTGAATTAGCTAAACATGATGTCTACCGAAGCCAAATTAATAGATCACTCAAAATCTCTATTAATGAAGACTCAGTAAATGTTTTTGATGACCAACCTGAATTAATCTTTGGCCCTGAAGTGAATGGGAAACCAGTAGATGGAGGAATTCCTCCTTTCTATGTAAGTTTGAACATACATGATAAAATACTTCATAATGCCATGTTTGATTCTGGAGCATCTCATAACCTAATGCCTAAGTCTGTAATGGAGAAATTAGACCTAGACATCACCAGGCCATACAAAGACCTCTTTTCTTTTGATTCAAGTTAGGTCAGATGTTTAGGATTAATCAAAGACTTGTGTGTATCACTAGTTCAATATCTTGCCAAAACAATCTTAATGGACATAGTAGTAGCAGATATTCCACCAAAGTATGGCATGTTATTGTCCAGATCTTGGGGTGCAAAGCTTCAAGGATCTCTACAATTGGACATGTCTTATGCTACTATTTCAGTGTTCGGTCAACCTAAGAAACTATACAGAGAAACCTTAATGAAATATGTAGTAAGTAGTCAGGAGAAACCCCAAAAGTTCCCTATCTGCTCAATACACTCTGATATGGATTCTTTCATTCTTTACAATGCTGAAAGTGATCTCTCAAATGAATTAGAAGTTTTAGTAGAAGAACCAAAATAAATTTTAAATGGAAATTCTAGTGTTCAAATCCAGGAAATCTCTGAGAATAATGAAACAACAGATACCCAAGAGATACCAAAAGGAAGTAAAAAACCAAATCTCCCAATTAAACAAATTCCTGAAACTCCTGATACCAATTATGAACATGAGATTCTTTGGCACTTAGAATTTGATGGTTCAGTTAACAAATTAGGAGCAGGAGCAGGAGTTTGGGTGCACAATCTTGAAAATGATCATGCTGAAGGCCATGCCTACAAATTAAACTTTAGGTGCACCAATAATATGGCAGAATATGAAGCTCTGTTGCTAGGTCTTAAACTTGTCAAAAGATTAGGGGCAATTAGGGTATCTGTCCTTGGAGATTCTGAGTTAATAATTCAATAGATCAAAGGACAGTATTCAACAAATGATCCCAGATTGAAGTATTACAGAGGAACAATGATAGAGATTCTCAATACATTTCTGGAAACTAAGCTTGCTAAAATCCAAAGAAAACATAACTTGCAAGCTCACAGTCTGGCAATGTTTGCCAGCACCTGCAAATTACCATTCGAACCTAATCATCAGTTCACAGCTGAGATTAGACACAGACCAGCCATACTTGACAATTTGAAGAACTGGCAAGTGTTTGATAGTGATAAGCAGATTACCGATTTCTTCACCTTAGATGAAGAATTTTCTAGCATTAACATAGATGTAGATACAGTTAGTGAGTTTGATCAAACAAATAAGATAGAAACAGACATTTCAGCAGAAAGTGCAATTCAAATTCTTCATCCAACAAAGTTTACCAACAAAGAAATGTAGGACCTTAAAGAAATGGATATTGATGAGATTATTGAAGGAGAATTTGAAGTTATCAATTTAAATGACAATCATTTGCCTAAAGGATTGACTCCGTTGGAAGATCTCTTTTATTTTAATGATATTCCAAAGAAACCTAAGATGGAACCATTAAAAGCAGATATTGAGGACTATAACCTGGAGACTGAAGAAAATCTGAAAATGGTAAAGTTATCTAAATCTTTGCCCCCTGACCAAAAACTCAAATATGTTGAACTAATGAGAGAATTCCAAGATGTCTTTGCCTGGAGCTATGAAGACCTGGACACTTCTATAATTCAACATACAATACCTCTGAAATAAAATCATAAACCATTCAAACAAAAGCTCAGAAGAATTAACCCTGTACTGCTTCCTTTAATTGAAAAAGAAATCAAACGAATGTATGAAGCAGGGATAATCGCTCCTATTAGGTTTTCAGAGTGGGTGTCTAATCTAGTACCTACTAGGAAGAAAACTGGAGAAATCAGATTATGTGTTGATTTAAGAAATGTTAACAAGGTTTCTTTGAAGGATAATTACCATTTACCCAAGATGGATCATATTTTACAAAGGGTAGTAGGTGCTTCTAGGATTTCACTTTTAGATGGGTTCTCAGGCTATAACCAGATTCTGGTTCATCCTGATGACCAGGAAAAAACTGCTTTTACAACACCATGGGGCACATTCAAGTATGTCAAAATGCCATTTGGACTTAAAAACACAGGAGAAACCTTCCAAAGAGCAATGGACATAGCATTTGCAAAAGAAATTCATGATTTTCTGGTTATATATCTAGATGACTTGACTCTTTTTTCTAAATCAGATCAGCAACATTTGGATCATCTTAGACAAGTGTTCTTAAAATTCAAAAAATATGGTATTTCTTTAAATCCTAAGAATTCCTTGTTTTGTCTAGAAGAAGGTAAACTTTTGGGCCATATCATCTCCAAAGATGGCATCAGAATTGATCCTGCTAGAATAGAAGCTATTCTGCAAATAACCCACCCTAGAAATGTCAAAGAACTTCAAGATTTCCTAGGGAAGATAAATTTTTTGAGAAGATTCATATCTAACATAGCTAAATTAATTAGATTGCTTAATAATATGTTGAAAAAGGATTCAAGTATTAAATGGACAGTAGAAGCCAAACAAGCATTTGAAGAAATTAAAATGGCTTTGACCAGAACACCGGTCCTTACAAGTCCAAAATTTGATAGATACTTCATAATATTTTCATTTGCATCAGAACACACCATAGCAGTTGTTTTATTACAAAAGGATGATCAAGGATGTGAAAAACCCATAGCCTTTTTTAGTAAAGCACTTAGGGATGCACCATTAAAATACAAAATCATGGAAAAACAAGCTTTTGCACTTGTAAAAGCTATCAAAGACTTTAGAGTCTACATATTGTACTCCCATGTGATAGCCTATGTACCAAATGTTGTTGTCAAAGACATCTTAACCCAGGATGGAATTGAGGGAAAAAGAGGTAAATGGATTGCTACAATATTAGAGTATGATATTGAACTAAAACCTACAAAGCTTATAAAAGGGCAGGGATTGGCCAAGCTCATGCCTGAAACAAATTATCAAGCCCTGGACATTAATGAACTGGATAACGAAAAAGAGATGGCGACTCCACAAATCAATCAGGCCTTCTTAGATTCACCTTGGTATGCTGATATAATTTATGTACTATTAAACCTGCAGGCTCCTCTAGGGTTATCCAAAACAAAGAAAAGGTTTTTAAAGATGAAAGCTTCAAAGTTTTGTATTTTAGATAATTCTCTTTTTTGGAAAAATCATGAAGGTATTCTATTGAATTGTTTATTAAAAAAAGAAGATGACAAGGTTCTCCAAGAATTTCATACAGGAGGCTGTGGTGGACACCTTTACTGGAAATCAACTGCAGACAAGATCCTAAGGGCTGGATTTTATTGGCCAACTTTGTTCGTTGATGTAAAGAAATTTGTTACTAGTTGCCATAAATGTCAAATTTTTGAAGGCAAGAGGAAACTATTAAATTTACCCCTGAGACCCATTTCCACTAAAAAACCCTTCCAACAATGGGGCCTAGACTTCATTGGAGAAATCCATCCTCCCTCTTCTGGTCAACACAAATGGATTCTCACTGCCACAGACTATTTCACCAAATAGATAGAAGCCACTCCTTCCAGACAGGCCAATGACACAGTGATTCTAGGATTCCTAGAGACCAACATATTGTCTAGATTTGGTTGTCTTGACAAAATCATAACTGACAATGCTGTTGCCTTCAAATCCAAGAAAATGATAAGTTTTTGTAACAAGTACCATATCACTTTAGGCCATTCCACAGACTATTACCCTCATGGTAATGGTCTGGCTGAGTCTTCCAACAAGATCTTAAGTAATATTATTAAGAAATTATTCGAGGAGAACAAGAAAAATTGGCACAAGAAACTTACTAATGCACTATGGGCAGACAGTCTCACCACCAAGAAATCTATTGGAACTAGTCCTTATGAGTTAGTCAATGGCATGGAGGCTGTATTTCCTTCATCTTTAGGAGTCCCTGTAATGAAATTACTTCAAGAAGCTCAGGTGGAACCTAATGATATTCAAAGGAGGATTAACCAGACCATCCATTTGCAGCAGACCAGAGAGGAAGTATACCAAAGATCCCAAGTGTTGCAAGAGAAGAAAATATTTGATAAAAGAACCAAGGCAGAAGATTTCTTCCTTGGAGACAAAGTTTTAAGATTGGATTCCAGGAGAGAGGATAAGGGGAAACATGGGAACTTTGACTTCCTATGGAAAGGAGCTTTTATTATCCATGCCTTACAAGGAAACAATACTTACTATCTAAAAAACTTGGATGGCACAGAAACAGAAGAAGGGTCAGTTAATGGTCGGATGCTAAAACATTACTATGATCCTAATTTTTAATGTATTCTGATTTTAACATTTACATACTATATCCTTGGTAATGTCAAAGTTTGGATTGGATAGTAACTTGCTGGAGTTGAAGCCCGAAGAGAAGGCCCTAAGCTTCAGAAGTGTCACTGTTATATATACAATAAAGCAACAAGGAGAAGAAGATTTCAGAGCACAATCAAAGTCATTCAGAGGCCATCTGACCTACTGTTCTTGACTTTCCACTAGGAAAAGCCATCCCCAAGTGGAGCCAGTGTTATGCTCCTATACCAATAGGTGTCATTTTTCATGATTGACTTGATGAGCTGTGAATATGTTCATACCTTTCTTTGTTGCAAAGGTTTTCCATATTGTTAAAAAATAAAAAATAAAATTAAAAAATGTAAAGAGGGTATACCCTAAAAGAAAAATCAAAGGGTGAAAAGAATAAAATGGTCAAAAAAGTGAAAGAAAATGAACCCCACCAAAAGAAAGACCAAGGAAAGTGTGCAAGTCTAAATGCCACTAATTTTTACTCTTATGTAATAAACAATTTGTGTGCAACTTGTAATTCATGCCACAATTGATGAACAATCAAATAGCTTAAACTTGACTAGTTCATATTTTTTCAATTTCATGTTTTAGAGATAGAGAATAAAATCTGACCAAACTGTTTAATCTTGGCAGATAAGTAGATAGGTAGAGTGAATAAAAGGAGCTTAACAATTTAATCTGAGCCCTTGGATATAATAAGGTTAGACTTAGATAGATTTCTACATGTAAAAGAAAAAGTGTGGTAAGGGTTTGCCAATCCAAGTGCACCCTAATAAAGAAGAAAAAATGTCAAGCTAAAGTAGGTAGGGTAGGTAGATGATGTTGCAGAATTACTTGTGATGTATAATGTCTCTAAATGTGTTAATTTTAACTTTTATCACAAGTGAAAGGTAGACATTACACTTGATGCATCTTAAGCAAGACAAGGTCAAATAATTAACTTCCCTTCTCATTTTTCCCTAAATATTTCACTAATTTCCCCTAAAGTACTAAGGTCTTTGAAAATTAAAGGGGCTCAAAGCATTTCTCTGACTTCTGGAGGGACCGGACCCTTGGCCCAATAATTTAAAAGCCTGAATACTTAAAATCATCATTCCTTTACTCTCATAAGTCTTTTCCTAAGTAAAATTCCATTTTACTTAGGAAAAATATACAATATCACATAAAACCCCTTTTCACTCAAGCCTAAGTTAAATACTTATTCTAATGTTTTACTTAGCACTCATTTACATTTTATGTCATATTAACTTCTAACCTATATTATATAAATCCCGCACTATTTTACCCTTTCCCATATTATTTAACTATATTAAAATCCCCGAAATTGTTACATAATCCGCCCCTTAGGTTAATTATAACCATAAACATGTTTTAAAAGGATTAATGCATTAATTTGTAATTCATTAAGAACCTAAATCCCCCGCTCCATTTAACAGGGATTAATTAACCCTCATGGTTAATTAAGAGCCCTCCCCAACCAATTATATCACTCCCGATACGATTAAATAATTTTTAATTATGTTGGGCCCGCTCACGTTAAACCCCGCCATAGCGTGCCTCCCATCAACCGTTTGATCGCCCCTCCACCATCCAACGGTCCTTAACAATATTTCGCACGACTTTGTGACTGCGCATTAGCGCACGATCACAAAGTGGTTTTGGCACAGTACATTGCCACACGTCGCATAATCTATGGGATCGCTGGCTCCCGGCCAAAACCCACCCATTGCCAAAAGCGGTGTGATCACATGCCGCTTACCGCCCTCCACATGCGATAAAACGTCTACTCCTGCTTACGTCATCCGCCCGAATGATTAACTCCTGCCACCTTTTGACTTTGTTAATAAAACCAACAAAGTGTCGTTTTCTCTGTTATTCTGTACTGCAACCGTGCTCGAATGCAAAAAATGTCCAGGTCAACTGTCCAAGCTTCCAACTGCCACCCTGCCAAGAAAATTGCAGCCGACGCAGCGAGAGCCTGTTAGTCATCGTCAGAACTTGTTATTACACTTTTTATTCCAAAAATATAGGTATTTATCCAATTTCTGCCGAAACCCTGCAAGTTTGGTTTTACAATATAAAATCCAAGGCAAAATTCCTTGCAAATTCAGTCTTTATTTTGCCAATATAAATTCCCAGACCAGTTAATTTGCCCATTTTTCACCAAAAACCCAAAATTCCTTTCTGAATCCACAAGAACCAGAAATGGAAACCCCTGTGGCTCTGTCTGTTACACCCATGAATGCCCCTCATAAAGACTTAGACTATTTTCCTCTTGCAAATAAAGATTTTTAGAGAAGGTACTTATCGAGTGAAAAAAACCACCTGAAAGTCTTTTGCCAAGTTAGAAACCAATACCTAAATGGCTTAGATATCTTGGGACTATGGGAATCAAACCTTCCCAGGTATTTTTTCCCCTTAGTCCATGTTTTCCCTTTTTTGATTCATCAATGCCAAGCAAACTATGACCCTAATCTCAGAGTTGTCATGTCCCCAATTCAAACGGTCATTTTCCCCATAACTGCTGCATCCATTAAAGAAATGTTGCAATTTTCCCGTGAACAAGCTCTCACTCCTCTTTCTATGGGATAATTACTTGAGAAATCTTCCCAATTGTCTCAATCAGAACTGACTCGCCTCTGTCAGATGTTCATGGAGCCTAAACATCAGCCTAAAGGCCCACCTCCCTATCTGCAGGATTTTTTCACAGAAATAGGAAAACTCATTGTTGATATGATAGCCTTAATCATGGGATTCAACTCCGATGAGTATGTTGATGATGTAACCTTAGTGTTGTTGTCAATTTTTACTCCTAGACAGCCCCCTACTATTAAATATGACTATGCATCCTATATTGCCAACAAAATTCATGACCAATTCCTGAGACTAGACAATGAGGGAGTCTTTAAATACACCACTTTCATTTATCATCTTATGTTGTATTATCAGTCAGAGAACTTCCCTTTCCCTATGAGGAAACTTGACAATGAAGGCAATCCAAGGTCTGTTACCTTTTGGAGCCCCATCTTCCATGCATCCTATGAGTCTCCTTACTCATACAATGAGTTCATTGACCAATTTGTTCATCCTGCAACCACTTTATTGACAGGGGTTTCCCCTCCTAGAATCAGTGGTGACATGAAGAGAATCCTATAGCTCTCCAAGCAATACAGAATAGGTGATTGGTACCTATACAAGAACCATACAGAGATCCGGATATATGGATGTGAGCTCTGCCCTTTCAAATTACCAAAATATACATTAGCACCTAATGTATATTTTCTAAGGAATGGTTTGAAAATTGCATTCATCAAACCTTGAAATGTTGAAGGTGCATTGGTAAGGCCAAAAGGCATGAACAAAAATTCATAATGACCCTCATGAGTTCTAAATGTTGTTTTCGGAATGTCTTCAGTCTTCATTCTGATTTGATGATATCCTGAACGAAGATCCAACTTGGTGAAGTAAATTGATCCATGCAATTCATCCAGTAATTCATCAATGACAGGAATGGGGAACTTATCTTTAATAGTGAGCTTGTTGAGCTCCCTATAATCCAGACACATGCGCCATGATCCATCCTTCTTGTGCACCAATACTACTGGAGCAGAGAAAGAACTTTGACTCGGTTGAATTATACCAGCCTCTAGCATTTCTACAACCATACGTTCAATTTCACTCTTTTGGACATAGGGATATCTGTACGGCCTTATGTTTGGAGGAACACTTCCTGGAATCAGATGAATATCATGATCATGATCACGCATAGGTGGGAGACCTTTGGGAGTCTCAAATACCTTGGAATGATTGTCCAGGACTTTTTTGAGATCTGGAGAATAGATGATTCCGATGTGGAAACATCTAGCGAACATAATTGTGCAATTACACCTCTTTGTTCCTTTTTTAGAAGATTTGTCATACATTAGGGATTGGGGAAATTGTCATCTCGGTCATACGCCTTGAAACACTAGATTATCATAATTAGGAATGAAGGATTAAACCTTGGTGACTTGGTCCTCATCTCCCAAATTCACGTCTTCAAATGGTACAAAATTTAGGAACATTCCATCGCATGTCACTTGCATCATCATATTGGGGACTAGATTCTGCATCAATCCCATTTGGTTAGCTTATACTCTCATATATCAAATTGGTTTCAACCTTGAACATTTTGGATAGTGGTGCAACTCTCAACACCTTATCTTATCTCTTAGATGTTACATTTCATAGGTTTTAATGATATTACAAGGTTTAAACTCTCGAACAAGGTTGTATGTGTTATGGGTAGAAGTTCATTATCAAATACACATTATCCACTTATTTTGGTGCTAAGGAGAATTATATGTTAAATAGTACCCATTGAAGCTCATACTTACACACATCCCTGCATAAAGTTGGTGTATAAGGTTTATTAAATTCAATAATTTTGAAGACCATCCAAATCCATCTTTCTAAAAAAGAGAAAACACGCATTTCATTCTAACTTATATTTCATTTTTATCTTGTTATACATGAGGTTGAATTCTATAATTCTAAAGCCTAGCCAAATTGTTGCCATTTTCTTTGAATTGTCGTTGTTATGTAATAAAATTCTAACATTTGATTTAAAACGAGATTTTTACTACTCCTGAGTATAAATTTCCTCTCAAATTAACTGGACTCATGGAACATATTCAAAATCGAATGATTTCCACGAGATCAAGTAAACATGCTTTATTGTTTGGAAGGGGATGATAGCCTAAAGGATAGTATATTTTTTAGTCATCCACATGGAGGTAGAGTTGGCCTTCCACATGAAGGTGCTCTCGACATATATCATAGGTGTACCGATTCACACCATGAACCCACGCTAGTAACAAATGCATTGAAACAAAAGCAGTGATCAACACAATGTGATTGCAAAGGGGAAGGACATTGGGCATTGTGTAGAAAGCATGCTTTCATCAAAATTGTGATGAAAACCATCAATTTGTGTTTGGGTGAGATAACTTCCCCAAGAACATTAACATGAAAGTTGGTTGTCCAAAGCCATGGGACCATCTATGAGGTGATTGTATGTCTAGCTTAGGTACAGGAGATTAATGTCGTTGATGAGAGAACAACAGATGTTGCTTTGGGATGGTCAGTTTCTTTGGGTTCATAACAATCCTAGAAATTAACCTTTAACAGTCACACTTCTAAATTGTGACTTGAATTGGGTCATACCTCCATATTGCAATTTGAATTGGTTCACACCTCCATATTGCGATTTGAATTAGGTCGCACCTCCACATTGTGACTTGAATTGGGTCTCACCTCCAAATGCGACTTGAACAGTTAGATCATTACTCATTTATCATAAATCCCATATACAAACCATGGCACTACTATTGATTTTTTCTACTTGAGATAGGACTTAAATACTATGACCTATCCTTTGGTTGTGACGTGGCTACTAGAGGTTTCCAATCACATTTTCCAATCAAAAAGTGACCTGTCTGACTAGACTCGCAACTAGACTTTGTTTTCCATCCCTCTAAGTCATAAATTGTAGGTGTAACCCCAATGGCATTGTTGAATTGAAGAGTTACTTACATTGTTGGTCAAGATCACGACTATGTCTTTTCTCCCATCCCCTGAGATCACAAGTCACAATGTCAATCCTTAGTGACATTGTTGCTACGAAATGTGATCTCCATTGTTGAACTAAAGTGTGACCTTCTATGTTGTGAATAGACTTAGTCTCATCATCCCTTTTAGTAGCTGATTGAAGATATAGACCTCAACAGCACTACGAATGGAGAATGTGACTTGCCTAGCCATAGAGAAGTATGACTACGTTATTCTAGTTATCCCATAGGTCGCAATTCACAATGCTAGCCTTAAGAGACCCTTCAAATTAGGAATGTGACCTGCTCTAGAGTTTAATTTGTGATCAGAACTAAGGAAGAGGAATGTGACCCATTATAGTCTTACTCTTCTTTGTGTGACGAGTCACATTTTAGTCAACGTTGGCACAAAAGTTTTATAAAATGGAAGGAAGGATTAAAGCCATAAATTTTAAGCCCCTCAGAAGAACCCTACAAAACGAGAATCACATGTCAGATCTTCACCCACAAATGGGAAATCTCAACTCAAGCATCTCAACCTTAAACTGGTGTTGGTGAGACCTATGTTTGGTGCCTTCAAAAAGGGTGGAAAATCTTTCCTTCTTAAGCAACACTACCAAAGAAGCCATAATTGAGAAATAATATGGACTCTGAAAGAAAGTTAACATAGTTCAAGGTGTGTGTAGCTTGGTCATATTAGACTTGAATGGTGAGTACATGAATCATAAATGGTATCATATTAGACATGAAGAAACTTTTAACAAAAAAAGGGTTGAGATGTAATGGGTATGTTGAATTTCATAGAACCCACAAAAGCATAAGGCCATAGTTGATGTTTAGTAGTTAGGATACCAAGATCTGCAAATTCTAGAGGTTGGAAATTACTCTAAACAAATCTGGGACAATATGCACTTTCCAAGCTTTAATGTCCCTACTTATATTATGACATGCTCCTTGAATTTGTGGCAGATCAAATTGAGGTGTGGACACTTGAATGTTGATGGTGGCAAACTATTTAGTAGATTCTATTATAGGGAGCTCTATGATTTCTCTAGCAACCATAAATGTAGGCCAAACGAATGTTCAAAGTCGTCTTCGAATTTTTGTAATAGCTATATTGAGTTTTGTCACAACATATATGTGTAAGGGAATAATAATTATGCATACAAATGCAGAAAGTTACAGGCAAGTTCACTAGAATTTCTTTCAAAACAAACCCAAATGGTTCCTCAAAAGGAATTCTTGCATAATGGGAACATAAATTCTATCTGGACACCTCAGGAAACACTAATAGAAGATGCTAGAAAGTGAAATGTTAATATTGAGAAGCATGATATAAATGTATTCAATAGTCCTTAAATATTTTGCGGTCAAGAAGTAATAGCTTGGGTTACTTCAGGTAATAGGTAAATCATTGAAGAATCTCCTAGTTCTCAAATTTATGCAGTCCATCCTTCCCAATATCTAATGATAGTTTAAAATAGATTGTGGTCTCTATTATGCAAGATGTAGATAACTGAGTGCACCTCTTCTATGGCTCTTAAAAAAAGAGTAGAGAAGTAGAAGGTTGATGATAAAGAGAAGAAATGTTCTCTTCCTGAAGAGAAATATGGTTGAATGAAAGTAGATTCAAAGAAGTGGTCATCTTGCATCCCAAAACTAGTGCAACTACATGCCTCTTGTCACCATAAGGTCTATGGATGATGGCAAAGCACTAGGTATTTTGCATAAAACACCGATTGATGGAGTACCTCTTGGATTATGTCCTGGATCATGGGTGGGATACACATACCTTCATGATATTGTAGTATAGAAAATGAATAAACAGGGGTCCAAAATGTGTTTGATTTTCAAGAATATATCACATTCTCGATGTTTTTCTTTGAATGCAAACGTGTGTAACCATTATAATTTTATTGCAAGTAGAAACGATGGAATGAGAATGTTGGCATGTGTAGAGGAAGCCATGGTTTCTCGCAAAGGTTGCATAAGTATGGTTTCTTGTAAAGGCTATGTAACTAGGGTTTCAACAAGCTAGAAAGTTGGTTCCACATAGGCTTCAAGAACCAGTTAACAATACTAAAGGAAAAACATCCAAAGGTTGGTTGGATGAAAATGAGGTGCAATAGCAAGAAAAAAACCTTGTCTCATGAACTCACAATAACATTAGCAATGAGTACTCTAGGGTTTCCAAGAACCCTCTCTATTCTTCTCATAAATCCTCTTTCTTCATAATGTACATATTTCTCGTCATAATTCAAAAAACTATGCTGAGATTGATTTGGGCATGTAATATCCATTAGACATTAGAGATCCATGAGGAATTTCAAGGGTTATGAGCGTAAATGAAAGGCCACAGGAGAAGGTGAACGGTCACCCTCCTCACCTCTATAAATATAACCTCATGCTTCATTTGTGAGGGGACTTTAGTACTTGAGCTAGGAGTAGCATTAGATAGCTAATTTGTGCTTGAAGAGTTGGAGGCACTCATCTCTTGGCAGTTAGTAGAGTGAATTATCGTGAGGCTAGGATTTTGCTTTGAATGATGGTATAAACAACCCATGTTCAAGTACTAGGCCTTGATGGACTAGTTGAATATGTACTTGAGCATTGATAATAAGAAATTCTTCACTTTTGGAATTGATTCCCATGAATCTTTATGGTGGTTGTATTGGTTATCTTGTATTTCCACTATGTTTGTATGTGTGCTTTCATGTGGTGATATGTTAATGAACTAATTCTTGGCCTATTTATTTCATGTTTAATTTGAGTCCTTGCTTTCTTATTCCACACCATGCTGGTAACTTATTGTGAACTGATTTGCAATTAACTTCTAACATGTTCCTATTCATGTATGTTTGAGATGATTTTAGTTACTAACCCATATTGTGGCATGATTCTTCTTATTGTTTTGTTGTTACATTCTTGTATCTTATACTGCAAGTTGCCAATCTTGAGTTGATCTCATCCCCATTCTCTATGCATTTCATTATTTCCCTCATCTCAGCATCCCGGAGTGAAACCAACATTCATTCTTTGCCAACCTTGAGTTGATCTCATCCCGGAGTGAAACGAACATGATGGCAGTCGTGCCTACATACTGGATGGGTCTCCTATCCAAAATGGTGTGAGGTCTAATTAGGAATTCACACCGGTGAGACCCCATAGCTATTGGTGGTACATTTAGGCACGTCAATAAAACCTTGAACCAGTCCTTGAACTAAGACATGAGTTCTCTATATGGGTTCTTCGTAATCCTTTTAGTGGTATATAAGCACCATGAATAGGTTGTAGAATTTCCCACTGTAGATCAACAGATTATGCAATATACTAAAGCAAAATACTAGATCTACTTCTACAATCAAACTTTGCAGAAACTTATTCAATTTGATCTAGATCAATCAAAACACATATAATAGAGAAGAAGAAATCATACACATGAAACACAGAAGAATACTCTAGGGAAAGCCTCGGCTAAAAACCCCGATCTTTGTATTATCATACAAGTGGAAATATGTTCGTATTACACAAAGCTTTAGCTCAAAAGCTATCCAGCTGTCAGTACAATCCCTCTGCTGCTCATAGACAGTTAAAGGCTTCTCACAAACCTTCTCCTCTTCCATCCAAGCCTCCTATTTCCTTGCGTAGTTTCTCCTGGGGTCCAATGCTGCCACCTGTGTGAATTTACCTCTCTCACTGCTCACTAAACTCTGAAATAACTGCACAATCCTGAAGGAGATGATTCCTTCTGCATGGACGAGTTTCCTATATAGGAAAAATCCTACAACTGATAGTACACTATCCCTTCCTCTGATCTCAACTAGGTCTCTGATTGAACTGATATGCATGAGTTATTTATGAGAGAATATTCAGTTATCTGAAGTGCAGCAGTTACATGCATGCATGCATTAACTAACTGAACTCACAATCGATTCCACAAACTGTTGGAACTAATCTAAAAGGAATTAACTGGTTAACTGAGCTAACTAATTACAACTCAATGTACAACTCATCCTGATCTTCTTTAATCAAGGGATAACTTCCTTAATTAATGGAGAAACTATTGCATGTCTTCACATAGACTTCATGTTTGATTTCCTACAACTAATTAACTCAAGATGAATTAATTAATTATTTTACAAACAACTGCTAAGATCGAATTCGAATTTTACTTCTCAATTTTCGTTCAGGGACTAACTAAAATTGGAATCTATCCTGAAATGCTATTTATAGCAATGTTATTTTTAGCATTTCTATTTTATCATTCCTTGTTGCTATATCCAACACTGGTACCTGAGATGCTATTTATAGCAATGCTATTTATAGCAATGCTATTTATAGCATTTCTAATTTTACCATTTCTTGTTGCTATTTTCAACACTCCCTCTCAACAAGAAAGGCATTCAACTCGAACCCGATCCTGAACCTTTGGAATGTTCTGCATGCAACACTTATCCCTAGTGTTCTTGCTCCAGCAATTCTAGGAACAAAAAATATCCAACATGAATCTGAATGACTCCTCTGTCGTCAAAGTCTCCGACTGTTATTGCCTCTATCGACTGAAAACTCTGCACCGCTGTGCTCTTCAGTATCTAACTGCTCTAGCCTCTGTCACTTTGATCTCTGACTGCATCAATCACACCGATTCCTGCTTCTGCATTCATGCTGCTGCTAGTTCTATCTCCCAGCAATGCATCTGCACTGCACCTCCTCTCATCATGTTGCATCGTGCTGCCCACTGCTACACTGCAACTCAGTTACTGAGAAGTAAGTAACTGATCTCCCAATTGACCTCCCTGTTGGGCTAGAAACATCCTCTGATGCTGAAGCTTCCTCTGCCGCTCCATCCGCATTTGTCTCTACCCACTCAGTGAATCCTGCTACTCCTCATCGAGGCTCCCATAGCAAGGTCTAATCAAAGAGGTTTGGTACCTCAATGATCTTGCCCCTATTCCAGCCTTCTTGGGACTGTCACTCCACATCACCCCACCTCCGACCTGGAGGTATGGATGCATGTGATCCCTCTACCCACTTGGCTCGAAATTTCCCCCTACTGGAGGTCTCTGCATGAGTGGATGCCTCCACTCAATCTCCTCTTGGTTTCTCCAGTTGTGGCTGCTCCACAACCTCCTGAAGTTGCTTCACCAATTGTGGCTCCTTCACAATTGTCTGAGACTTCTTCTGGTGTTGCATGTTGAGAGGTAATGTACTCTCCCTCTCAACCACCAAGTCTCTAATAGTTGAATTTCTCTTCAAGGCTTTACATGCATCTTGAACCTCAAGAGCATACATGTTCTTGACTCGTGAACCGATCTACTTCACCTGTCTCGTGGTGACGTGTCTAAGGAAAACCTTTCCCTTACTGAAGACTACATCATAGCCTTTGTCTTCCAACATTGCGATCGATACCAAGTTTTTCCCCAGTCCTGGAACATACTTCACATCTGTCAAGGTAATGCAAGCTCCATGCTCCCTCTGGAAAACAACTATGCCTACTCCTGAGACACTATAATTTTCATCATTATCCATATCTATGAGTATCTGGAGATCTTTCTCCTCCAAGGTACTGAACAAACTCTTATTACCGATCATGTGGAATGAAGCTCCACTTTCAAGAAACCAACCACATCCCACCATGGATGAAACCATGCATGCGATGAGGGTGAAATCCAACTCGAACTATGAGGCCAGTGCCTCACCTTCTGATCCTTCCTTGGATCCCATCTTGGATTTCTTCAGTGGACAATTTGTAGCAAAATGGCCCACCTCATGACAATGAAAGCATTGCACTTTCGATTTGTCAAACTTCTTCCCACCATGGGAAGAACTCAATTTGGGATGAGAATCCTTCTCCTTCCCTTTCTTTGCCTTACTCGCTAAGGCACTATTTTCTTCATCCTCCTTGGATGAAGAACCATCTCTGGTGCTTCTCTTGATCTCCTCCTGCATCAAATCTGACCAAAGTCGTTCCCAATCTGGTAGTTTCTCTCTTCCATTTACTGAGTCTTGGTAGCTATGCTAGCTCTTAGGAAGACCAAGGAGAGCAAGACTCACCATGTCATCATCAGCTGTCAGGATCCCTACACTTCCAAGCTCATCCTTGCAGGTGGTGAGCTTGTTCAGATATGTAGAGATCGTGTCACCCTTTTCACACTTGATTTTCTGAAGCTTGTCTTTCAGCGCCAGCTTCCTCTGATCACTGCAGTTATGATATAGATCTTTCAATGTTTTCCACATTGAAAATAGTGTCTCCTTCCCATGGAGACTCGAGACTATGTGGTCTCGAACTCCCTCCAGAAGGATTCTCCCTACTCTAGCCACACATTTCTTCCATTTCGCCAATTCTGTAGCATTAGCTGTTGCCGGCTTGGGGACTTCTTGATCAATGAAGTCCTTTAGACCACTGTCCTCTAATATTGCTTCCATGCAATCCTTCCAGGCTATATAATTCGAGCTGCCATCAGGGCATACTCGAGTCTTAAACTATTAAATGCCATTGGTGAAATTTGAGATGTGATAAGAATTCGAATTCTATAATCAAGAACTTGAAACTTCGAACTTCTCCCTTCTTTGTATAATGTTATTCGCTTTGATCACCTTTGCTCCAATACCATGTATAATTTCCCACTGTAGATCAACAGATTATGCAATATACTAAAGAAAAATACTAGTTCTACTTCTACAATCAAACTTTGCGGAAGCTTAATCAATCAGAACACATATAACAAAGAAGAAGATATCATACACATGAAACACATAAGAATACTCTAGGGAAAGCCTCAGCTAAAACCTCGATCTCTGTATTATCATACAAGTGGAAATATGTCTGAATTACACAAAGCTTTAGCTCACAAGCTATCCAGCTCTCACTACAATTCCTCCGCTGCTCATAGACAGTCAAAGGCTTCTCACAAACCTTCTCCTCTACCCTCCAAGCCTCCTATTTCCTTGCACAGTTTCTCCTGGGGTCCAATTCTGCCACCTATGTGAATTTACCTCTCACACTGCTCACTAAACTCTGAAATAACTGCGTAATCCTGAAGGAGATGATTCCTTCTGCATGGATGAGTTTCCTATATAGGAAAAATCCTCCAACTGATAATACGTTGTCCCTTCCTTTGATCTCAACTGGGTCTCGGACTGAACTGACATGCATGAGTTATTTATGAGAGAATATTCAGTTATCTGAAGTGCAGCAGTTACATGCATGCATGCATTAACTAACTAAACTCACAATCAGTTCCACAAACTATTGGAACTAATCTAACTAGACTTAACTTAGTTAACTGAACTAACTAATTTCAACTCAAAGTACAACTCATCCTGATCTCCTTTAATCAAGGGATAACTTCCTCAATCAATGGAGAAAATGTTGCATGTCTTCACATAGACTTCATGTTTGATTTTCTACAACTAATTAACTCAAGATGAATTAATTAATTATTTTACAAACAGTTGCTAAGATCAAATTCGAATTTTACTTCTCAAATTTATTTTAGGGACTAACTAAAATTGGAATCTATCCCGAAATACTATTTATAGCAATGCTATTTTTAGCATTTCTATTTTATCATTTCTTGTTGCTACATCCAACAGTAGTACCTGAGATGCTATTTATAGCATTTCTTGTTGTTATTTTCAACATAGGTTTTCTATAATGAAAATGGGTGTTAATAGATAGACATGGTAAATGGGGACACAATGACCTAAATGCCTAATTTAACTTTCTCAAAATCAAGAATGAACAAGACCTAAAAACCATGACACAATCCATCTCCATGGAGTATTTCACATCTTAGTTGAATAGAGGTGCCATTACGAGGTCTTAGGAATCATGCATGGATCTTAGGTACTTGACCATAGTTGGGGGGCGGGAGGGTTAAAATCCTACAATGCTAAGAATTCATTCTTAAGCTCAAGCATCATGGATGAGTATGCAAACTAACTCATGTGACCTTTATAGATTATCCATCGCCTCTAAGTAGTATATGGTTTCCATGATTAGGTTATTTTTGAACCAATAATAAGTCTAAAGGTCTAATCAAGGTCAGGGGACGAAAATCATATAGCCTTATGACCTAATGAATCTTCTCAAGCTCAACCACCATTAATAACATCTATAACCCACAAAACTTTAGGCTATATAATTCCATGAATGTATCATCAAACCACCACATGGGAACCTAGATTAAACCACAACATGGGCCCTAAATAAGAATGGGTATAGGCACACACAAAGAATGGCTTCCAGGCCATGGTAAGGTTTTATTACCATTTCAGTGGGAAATAAGCATGATGAGTAGGTTTTGTGCATTAGAAATGGGTATTGAGACCTAAGCATGGCTGGGTGGTAAACAAGGGGCTTAAACCCTAAATGAAACTTCTTGAGCTCAAACACCATTTTAGGAAAGTAAAAAGTGTGAGCCTTAGGCTCTAAATATGGTTTCTCAGGTTCAATTTCCATGAATATCACCTACGAACTACAGCACGAACACTCTCTAGGGGGTCTTTAGTTGGACACAAATATCATTATGAGGTTTTGCGAACCAAGAATGGGTCACAAGGCCTTGATTCAATGGTCAAGGAAGGAAAACAAGTGCATTTGGATATGTTTGAATCTTACAAGGCTTAAGAGATTTTAACAAGTCATTGAACCAACACATGATTCCTCTGTAGGGGTTCTTTACAAGCCTTTGAGCAATCTACATACACAATGATTAAGTTTTATGCTTTGGAAATGGATGTCAAGTCCTAAACAATGTTAAGGGGGGGAAAAAGGCCTTAGTCCATCATTGTACCTTCTAGATATCAAGCACCATGAACAATCTCTAGAAACTATAACATGAGCCCTCCCTAAGGAGTTTTGGTATTCAAATTGAATATAGGTGTCATTACAAGGTCTTGGGCATCATGGATATGTCTCAAGTCCTTATCCATAGTTGATGGAGGGAAATAAGAACCTATAACCTAAACCTTGCTTCTCAATCTCAAGCATCTTGGAAGATTCCTTGAACCATTGGTTATGTCCTTTTTAAGGTGTGATTGATCTCTAAGGGTGTTATGACTAGGTTAATTGTGTGGGGAGAAGGTTTCTAGAGGTCTAAATAAAATCACAAGAGGAGAATAAGAGCATTATTTCCTAAATTAAGCTTCTTGAACTCAAACACCAAGAACAATGTTTGCAATCCATAAAACTTATCAGGTTATATCACCATGAATGCATCCTTAAACCACCACATTGGACCCATATAGGGTATTTCTATTGAAGAATCTAGGGCAATGTAGGTTAATGAGATTCTTCTAGTCATGATAACTATTTGTGAGGTGTTTTAACTTTTTCTTCTTATTCCAATCTTCACTTGTTATTATTAGAGTGTGTCTTCTTTAGTTCATCAAATATCTACCAAAAACAAAGAGACAAGAACACAAAATGTTGGTTTTCTACCAAGGCCAAAACCTCTCACTCTTTGAGAGGAAAACCCGCACAAAATTCTTCTTATAGAGATTCCAATTGACGAATACCAAGACCATGACCCTTGACCTATTAGGCCACTCCAAGACCAAGACACCAATCCTCTTCTTTGTCACTGCTGAGATCATCATCATCACTGCTGCTTCACTGAGATCATTATCATAGTACCACAGAGGTCCTTACAGTTGCACCATTGTTTGTACTTCCACCTAGATCATTGCTTCATCATCATGTCAACGAGGTCTTCATACTTGTATGTGATCTACACCGGGATATTGACCATGACCTTGTCTTTATTATGACCAAGACCATGATTGCTACTTCACCGAGATCTTGACTGTGTCTAGAATGTCGAGAATGTATAACTGTGAGATCAAAATCATGCTGAGATTGTGACTGTGTCTAGAGAGTAATGCTAAGAGTGCATAACTGAGAGTTCCTTGCATCAAGATCTTTACCATCAATTACACCGAGATTGTTTAGTACACTGGGACAGTGATCATGATGACCATCCAAGAACTATAGAGCCACTGCACTTCATCTGAGATTTTGTACCACTGTATCCATCCGAAAAATCTATCCCACTGTGTTAGTCTGAGATACCTACACCCTTTTACTTGATAGAGATTTCAGAGGATCCAATATTATGTCTGTACTTTTGCAAAGATCAGAAGGGTATATATAGTAGTTGTGTCTCCATAATAAGCCGACATAAGTGAGGGAATCGTTGTGACTTCTTTTTGAGCCGACATGACTGTGTTTTATATCATTTTGTTGGCCGACTTCTTCAAGAGGATTGTGCTTGTCTTGGAGGGCTGATCTAGACACTAGGTTGACTCATATACATTTTATATATGCTCAAGAAGAGCTATTTAACATGACTTTGACTTTTATCTATTATGAAAAATCCTAAAGACATCAAGAAGAAGTCTTTGACCTATGAATGACACTTCTTGCTCATGAAACCCATGCAACAAGGTACACAAAAATAATTTTGTTCTCTTTTATTACATCATTTACATCATTCATAATTAAATTTCATTATGAAGACCTTACCTAGTTACATTTTCTTCAACACAACCTCTTAACTAGGCAGGTATTCATAATGGTACTTGGTCATTCTCAATCTGAAGAATTTCTCATAAGAAGAATTAGATTGGTAACCCATTTGTATAGCATCATAGTAACCAATATTGTTTACGTAGCAAGGCCTTGACTGACAACTCTATCTCTTATCAAATCATAGCACAATGTTGGCGAGACCAATGACTATAGACACCTTCATCATTGTCTCTCAAGGTACATACCCACCCGGGTGTTCACTGAGTATGACCTTCTAGGAATAATATTTTCTTGGGTTCCCAACCCTCAAAGAATATCAATCCTCTTTCCTACTCTTGTCTTGGATGCCCTACACATCCTCAAAGAGCATCAGATACCAGATGATTACCCAATCCTCCATTCTTTCTTCCAAAGTGAAGACAAGAATGTTGTGTCCATTTCTCCCTCTCAACTAGGGAAGATATGCCCCTTCCTTGAAGGAATGTACCCAAACCCCCTCTTAATTAGGTACTTGTCAGAGCTCCCTCTTAGCTAGGGACTCTCCTATACATCAGCAACTTCTTCTTCACGGGTCCTTCAGCTGCTTGATCAACTTCTCTCCTTGATGTCATGAAATTTAGTTGAGATTCTTCCTTGTAGGGCAACAACCATCGATCACTTTCCTCCTTAGTTCGTCATGTCATTCCTTTCTTCATGGAAAGTGGCCTTCTTCATATCTGGAACCTTCGTCATATGACTACTTCTTTCTCATCATGCTTCTTCCATCCACCACATGAATGCTAGTTGTACTTGTAAGTAACTCTACATGAACTTATCCAGATATTATTCAAGAAATCAAAACATAATATTACATCAAATCATACCTTACGAGATGGCTCTTCATCATGACATCTTTATGTAGGTATTAACATCCTCTATACATGTTAACATATCTCCCAAAGATTCCATTGTCAAGGGTCTTCATATTTTTCCATCATAGTCTTCATATATTTTCGGGAGATTTCCTAGTTAAGTCTTCTTGGTCTTTTGAATGTTGATTTCTTTCATCATGGTTGCATATCTCATGATATCCTCCTTCCTCACACATTCCTTTCCCAGGAGATTTTTATCATAGTTTCTTAATTGTATTCAACCACCTCATACTTCATATGAGGACATTTTATGTTGATTTCATCTATTGTGACTTATGCATTCCTACATCCTTTCAAAGGAGGAGATTATTTTTCTCTTGACCACGCTTCTCAAGATAGAAGTAATGATCCTTGTTACCTGCAACCATACGACATGACATTATAATATTAAATACATGCATACATACCTCATTTAACTTTAGTTCATCTAGGATTCTTTTAGCAGCTTCCTTGATTGAAGTGTCTTCAACCCCTTGATATGTTTCTTCTCTTATGTCACCATAACATCATCCATGAATTCCACAAGTTGGAATTTTTGATGACACACTTTCTTCCTCTCTAGATTAGTGAACCCTCCGATGAGGATTCCATCAGAGAATCTTAAGGATATTGTATATCCCCATCTGGTAGATGTTTCCTTTCTGACTTGATGTATGACGAACCTTGTCCTGGATGACTTCTTCCCTTCCTTTAGTGTCCAATGATGTTCCCAAGAGCTATATCCTTCATGTTTAGCTGCCATATATTTTTTCCTTCATGATTCCCATGGTGATGTCACGAACTCTTGTTTCTAATGATTCCATGATGCCACGATGCATCTTATTATCTTCATCATATCTATAACACAAGATTTAGGAGCATATGATAGGATCATTTTGTAAGGGATGCCATCTTTGTTGGGATGGGGTCCCCAGGGGAAGAATGGAATTAATTAGTCATTTTTTGTAACAAATTTTGTAAAAGATGTAAAGTCTCTGCAAAATTTGGATGTGGAGCGCGCCGTTAGATAGAGTCAAAGGGGCCTTAGCCCCTTGTTTTTGGTCGGATTTTTTATTCTCCCATGGTCTGTGGACCATGGTATTCTATAAAGAAATAGTATAAATAGTTGAGTCATAGCGAGTCTAAGAGGTAGCGAAGTAAGAAAAGATAGAGAATTGGGTTCATTGAGCAGTTTTGGGCAGGAACTAAGGTAGGAAAGCTCTACTTCATGCGCTTAGGTAGAGAAGGGAAGGCTCTGCAACTAAGTGCGAAGAGGCCTGGGTAAAGTCCACAACTGAGTGAGTGGACCCCTGAAGCTGTGTGCATAGGGTAGTTTGAGTCTATAATCAGTGAATTGAAGATTAATAAAGACAGTTGTCCAGAGAATTAATGAGTATTTCCGTCCGTATCTTTTTATGTTATATGATGACAATGAATGACATGTTTTATACAATAATGATTGAATTGTACGCGAATTTATTGAATTTATCTTAACAATGTATGAAATGAATGCTTAGCCACTTCCGTGAAGTTTCATATCACTTATTTTATGTTTTTTTATGAAGAAAGTAGATCTACACGAACTCCAATCTAGGGTTACTTTCTGATGCACGTAAGTAGGTAAATCCATTATCAAGGGTCCGCAAGGATTGATCGTGGACCTTCGTGAAGGTCTGAGGGTTGCTTTAACTGAGTTGCAGGGACAAGTTTATCGATCTATGTGGAGGTAGATCCAAGGTGCTAGAAGGAATCACACTAGTCTCTAGATGCAGAAACTTGGTTCTTGCATCCTCCCATACTGGTTCAGGTGAGACTACGACCTACGCTATGCGGGTTTTTTCCGAAAGGGCCAATAGTGTAGGGTTTTGTTGGTTGGCACAACTAAATCTAAACTTGGGTCAGGACCCCCTAAGCCTACAAATGGTTCCGTTGCCGGGACTAGGATCTGCTTAAAAGAGGTGTGTTGTCACATCATTGGAACTCGACCAAGAAAGAAATTGAAAAGTGGTTGGATCGAAAGATTCATGAGTTCGCGATGCAAGAAAACAGAAATCTGCGCATGTCGAAAGAGGATTGGTTAAATAGATATATGTATACATAGATACATGAAATCTTCTTCTGCACCTTCCCAATTGAACTATACGAGTGGTTAGCTAAACTGACAGACAGTCAAGGAAGGTGGAAGCTCGATAGTCCTATAGTGTGGACTCCAGAACTAGTGCGACAACTAGAGGCCTCTGAAAACAAGATCACGCGAGTTGTCGAACATTGGCTCGATCGAATTATGCAAGGATTCATTACGAAATTTGCAGTTGATACCTCAGTAGCTATAGCGAAGTGGAGCGAAGATTCTTGAAAGGACCACGAGGTAAGTATTTAAGATCGTTGAATACTTGGATTAAAATGTTATTATGTGAAAAACGGGTAATGTCATTGCCTTGATGTTTGTAGCTACGCAAAGTGGAAGATTATTTAGAAATCACGAAGGATCAGGACCAGAGTATAGTCCATTGATTGGACCTCCTTCAAGTGACGACGAAGGAGCAGGACAGACTATGTTGTTAAGTGTTTTTCAGCTAATAACCCAGGGTATTCCTAGGACAAATCATCATCCACTCCACCTCCACATACACCTTCACCAACACCTCCACCTCCATCATCTTCGTTCAACATGGCGAACGCAATGAAGATGTCGATCTTTAAGGGCATAGGAAGTGAAGATCTAGAGCAGTTCTGGTTTGTTGAGAATGTTGTATGGAAATCACACCAAACCATTGATGATAATATAAAGAAGGCTTAGCTGGTTATGGCCTTGCATGATCACACACTAACCTAGTACATTAAGTATTGCGCTGATAATCCTCTTGCAACGCTAGCAGAGACTAAGGTGGTTTTGAACAAAGAGTTTAGTAAGCCTAAATCTGACTCGCCGTCGATGATTGAATTTAAGGAGATCATGATGAAGGTTGTGGAGATGCCTTGGGACTTCGATAATAGGTTGAAGTGCCAGATCAAAAAAGTTAACATGCATATCACAGATAACCAGCATCGTGACTAGTTTATCGCGTTGCTTTTGCCCCATTTGAGAATCTCTCTGTCACAGCAGAAGATAGCAACATAGGCGGAAGCCCTGGAAATCGCGATAAGGCTACATGCCTCACCTATTCATGATACAAACCTAGGGGTACAGCAGATCCACTCATAGTTAGAAAGCCTACACTTAGAATTACAAAGTTTGAAGAAAGACAAGGAGATTAAGCCCAAAACGCGCTTAGAAATTTGGCGTTTGAAGTGCAAGGGCCATGGGCACGATAAAGATCAGTGTCCCGTGTAAGCAAATTATATTACAGGAAGGGGGCCAATTCCCATGAAGATAGAAGCCCCATCAGGTCCGATCATGGGGTTGTGATATGGTGTGCCATTTGTCAAGTTACTGGACAACATGCGACGGATAACTGCCATTTACTTCAGAAGTTCGTTCGGACACCTCAGCAGTTGTTCTAAATTTATGCAAATATGTGGGCCACGATGAGCACCACTGTCGAAGCTATGAGTTGATGATGGAAAGAACACCTACTTATCGTATGCAAGTAGAGACTCGGCCTCTAGATCAAGGCGTCAGAGGATCATGCAGAGGTTTTCGGGGCCGAGGATGGAGCCAAGGAGGAGGACCTGGTAGAGGTCATGGATAGATTATCTGCTACAACTGCAGACAGCCGGGGCACTTCGCGTGGGATTGCCCAAATCCAACACATCCTTCGTGTCAATATTGTAGGCAATTTGATCATACCATTGAAGAATGTCTGGTGCTGATAGCTAAGATGCAAGAGAAGAAAATGCAGCCTCAGCAGCTTACGTAGAATTTACAAATGATGAGGTCTGAGCCCCGCGAGGAAGATCAAAGCGTTAATATTGTGTTGAGAAGTGGAATGATGACTGGCGTTGATAAAGGTAAATAGCCTGAAGAAGATGTATGGGTTCACAAAGCTCTAGAGAAAGAAGTCGCCTTTGATGTTAAATGTGCAAAGGAAACATTCATGGAAGCTAAAAAAAGCTTCGTTGCGGCCTCCACCTCATGAAGCCAAGACAAGACACAGGAAATCAGTGCAACTCAAGAAGTCGATCCTTCCGTACTCACTACATTTTTGGATACCTACATAAATCTACTGCACGACTGGAAGGCTGTGGAAGGATTGTAGGACTTAATAGACAAGTGAGCCAATAAGGAAAAGAATCCCTCAGAGCAGTGCAAAGTTAGGAAGATTGGAACATAAGGCACGAACAGGGCGTGAAATGCGACTAACAGTGCAGATAGGCGATTATGAAATGGACTAGGTCATCTTGGATTTGGGGTATGATGTGAATGCTCTACTGAAACGGACATGGGAAAGGATGGGGAAACCTGTCCTGCAGTGGTCTCCAATTCATCTCAAGATGGCGAATCAGAATAAAATCATCCCCATGGGACGATTATATGGAGTAACAGTTGATATTGAAGGCGCAGGTGTAGTAGCAGACTTTGAAGTTATAAAAATTGTCGATGATAGTAATCCTTACCCCGCACTCTTGGGAATCGACTGGGCTATTGATATGAATGGGGTAATTAATTTGAAGAAGAGGACAATGTTGTTTGGAAGAAAATCGCTTCGGGTTATAGTATCGTTGGATCCTTCAGAAGGAGCGCGCTATATTGAACAGTCTACGACTATGAAGAAAGTGACAATGAGATGGATCAAATCTACAAGATAACAGCGCGAGATCAAGACTGGATCAATCCAATGGTAGATGGATGGATTGCATGGGACCAGGAGAGTTCTTGTACCTCTGATTTAGACGAGGAATTAGAGAATTGGCAGAATCTCTTACATGAAGTTTCTACATTACGATGCAATATGATGACAAAGTCGTTGCGCTGTGTTTCGTCGAAGGTAAGAAAGTTACCTTATTATGATGGTTTAACTGATGTAGATATGTTTTTAGATGACTTTGAGTGTGAAGTCCTTGAGGACCACCACTTTCAAGCATTGGATTTGGCATTGCGCGCTATGCCTGCACGATGGTGGGGTACACATAAGGATAGTTTTGCTGGATGGTGAGATTACAGAAGAATGATGAAGCTACGGTTTGGGCATGCTAATACTAGAATGATTGATAAGTATAATGGAAAGGATGATTCACGCGATCACCTGGAAAAATGGACTAAGGCATGGGGGATAGAACTACAGCCAGAATGGGTACACATATTTTGTCATACATTAGATACAATCCCCATGAATTGGTATCTCGAAACAGAGCTCTGCCATGGCACTGTGGAATGGGATGTATTGAAGGAAGGGTTCTTATTGACTTTCAACTTTGAAGATGGATTTGCAAGCATCGATGAAGTGCTGCAAGAGATTAAAGTGGTTATCTTTAGAACACCGAAGGAACCTATGGAATGGAACCAACCAAACTAGAGCACCCATCTGTGCTACGCATTGGAATGTTATAATGTGATCGCTAAAGAGGAGGAATAACACCCGAGGAACATTAATATTCTGGAGGCAGAGGGGCACTGTGAAGTCAGAGGCCCACAAATAGAGAACCCAGGCATCTCCGTACCTTTCAAGACAAAGCAAGTAAACATTGGCACTAAATAAGAACCGAAGTTCACGAAAATTGGAGATTATTGGGACGATGCTACAGTAGATAAAGTTGTTGAATTACTTAGTGAATACCAGGATCTCTTCCCCACCAAGTTTTCAGATTTAAAGGGCATAATTGGTGATTTGGGCGTTATGAAGATCACATTGAAGTCAGACGCGAAGCCTATTAAATAGAGGCCTTATCGCCTTAATCCCAAGTATAAGGAAAAGGTTCGCCAAGAGCTGGATAAAATGCTAGAGGCAAGCATCATATAACCTGTTGAAGAATCCAATTGGGTGAGCCCGATGGTGGTCCAAGAGAAGAAACAAAAGGGCGAAATAAGGATTTGCGTAGATATGTGAAAGCTTAATGATGCATGTGTTCACGACCCATTTTCGATGCCATTTACAGATGAAGTGTTAGACAATGTGGGAGGGCATGAGGCCTATTCCTTTACTAATGGCTTTTCAGGGAATCATCAAATCAAGATCGCGCCAGAGGATCGAAGCAAAATGACCTTCGCAGCGGAGTGGGGTTGTTTTCAGTACACTATTATGCCATTTGGATTAAAGAACATGCCTGTGATATTTTCCTGTGTAGTCATAGCAGCGTTCAAGGAATTCATTCATAAGTTCCTGCAAGTGTACTTTGATGACTGGATGGTGTTTGGCTTAGTGAAGCGCTACGTAGAAAGTATGTGCCTTATATTGGATACATGTCGCAAATACGAGATCACATTGAATTTAAAAATATGCATATTCTGTGTTTGGGATCTTGCTGGGTCATTTTGTGTGCAAGCAAGGATTGATGGTGGAACCTGCAAAGATTGTGGTGATTGTGAACTTGGAGGCCCCTAGGAATGTCAATCAGTTGTGTGTGATGTTGGGACACATGAGATACTATAGAAAATTTATTAAAGCTTGTGCTCAAATTACCACGCCCATGGAAAAACTACTAAAGAAGGATGTGACATTCTGTTGGGATGAAGAATGTCAGTGCAGTTTAGACATGTTCAAAGAAAAGATGGTAACTGTGCCAATCTTGGTATTCCCTGATTGGAAAAAGGAGTTTCATGTGCATGTCGATGCTTCTTGCATTACATTGGGTGCAATGTTAACAAAGGCCAGTGAAGGAGAAATGGACCATCCTATAGCCTTCGCAGGTAGGAAGTTATCGAGGGCTGCGAAAAATTATTCAACAACTGAGCGTGAAGGGTTAGCCATCGTCTACGTGCTACAAAAATTTAGGCATTATCTGTTAGGAGGGCATTTCAAGATGTATACAAATCATTCTGCCTTAAAATACCTAGTCAACAAGACTGTGTTGGGGGGGGAGATTTTCAGATGGATGTTATTATTTCAGGAGGATGACTTTGAATTAATTGTGAAGCCATGGAGGTTGAATGCTAGACCTGACCATCTGTCGCGAATTGAAAGAGACAAAGAATCCAGTAATTTGGAGGAAGGATTTCCAGATGCACAACTCTTTGTGGTGTGTGTAGATGATGACCATTTTGCAGACATTATTCACTTCTTAACTGCAGGGATGGTGCTGGAAGGATATACAAGTCAGCAGAAGAAGGAATTAGTGGTGCGCGCAGTTGACTTTTCAGTGATTGTATGACATTTGTACAAAATGGGCACAGATGAAATATTGCAGAGATATGTGCCGGATTTTGAGCGTGATAGCATTCTCGTAGAAGCTCGTGGGGGAGCTACGGCAGGCCATTATGCAGGTAAAGAAACTACGTAGAAGATTTTTCATGCAGGACTATGGTGGTCAACATTGCACAAGGATTCCAAGGCATATTGTAAGGCGTGAAATGCGTGTCAAAGAACTGGCAGATTGTCGCGAAGGGATGAGCTACCACTACATCCTCGGGTATCTTTGCAGGCATTTGAAAAGTGGGAAATCGATTTTATTGGGCCCATTCAGCCCCCTAGAAAGAAAACAGGCACGCGCTACATTATCATTGTGATAGAATATCTAAACATATGGGCAAAGGCACAGCCCATAAAGGATTGTAAAGGGGTTACGGCTGCAAAATTATTGTTTGAATATGTCTTAACAAGGTTTGGATGGCCGAAAGTGTTGATGAGTGACAGGGGTACGCACTTTCTAAATGAAACGATTAGTGCATTGACTGATGAATTCCAGGTCTACCATTAGAAGAGTACACCATATCACCCGCAGGCAAACGAAACTATTGAAGCTTTTAACAAAAATTTGGAGAACGCGCTGACAAAGATTTGCAACGCACAACATAATGATTGGGATGTACGCATACCTGCAGTGTTATGGGCTTATAGTACTACTTGTAAGAATCTGACAGGACAAACGTCATTCAAATTAGTATATGGGGTCGAAGTTGTAATGTCGATGGAATACATTGTGCCTAGTCTGCACATAGCAGCTTTAATAGATATGGTGGATCACAAGGCCCTGGAAGAATGGCTCGCACAGCTCATGGAGCTTGAATAGGATCGATTTTTGGCAAGATTCCATCAACAAGTACAAAAGGAATGCAAAAAAGCATGGCATGATCACCATATCAAGCTTCGCACATTCAAAGTAAATGATCTTGTATTGTTATATGATAGTAAGTTCACTAAATTTCTGGGTAAATTCCAGATGCATTGGTTAGGGCCATTTATTGTCAAGGAAATTACAGATGGTGGCACAGTTCATCTCGCGAAGCTAAATGGGGAACCCTTCCTGGAAAGAGTGAATGGGATCAGGTCTAAATTGTACACAGGGGATCCTACACAATGACTATATGGCACAAGGACAGTCTTAGTGCTCCAGGCAATTGCAAGGGAGCACAAGACTATAAACTACACTCCCCGGTTTGGAGAACAAGGAATTGGTCAGGATGTAGTGCAATAGCGAAAGGTACCGCGCAGCCCAACAGGAAAATGACCGTTAGATTTACTATTCATGATGAGGCGATAAGAAAGTAGTTAAAAGGAGCAGGGATGCAACAATTAAGGTGAAAATATTTGAAGATATGCCGCTAGAACAAAATTTATTATCCGAATTTGGGGGGAACATTCGGATTTGAATTCAAATCCCCCTATAAATTGTGCATATTGATCCAACAGAGAACACTTTGTGCTCTAATACTTGTTGGTGCATTTTGTTTTCTGTAGCATATGAGCCGAGCGTTCTGGGAATAATTTCTGTCGCTCGTGAATTGTTCTCCCGCAGCCCGAAAGTTCTTTATGGAAATAATGACTGCCACTAACCCCATCGAAGCCCTTAGGTCAGAAGCAGTTGTGTTCAACAGGCCAGGACCGGAAGTGTCTAGTATCAAGGCTACACCTGTTGTGCCCACGGCACTGAGGCCTCCTAGGCCGAAACAAATTGGGGCTAAAGAAAAGCAGCCTGCTATGAAAGAAAAGAAACTAGCCGCGAAGGAAAAGAAAAAGAAGCCAGTGTTGGTGTGCATTTCACTGAGGAAGCATACCGAGACACGGGCAAAGCAGAAAAAGGATAAGCAGCCAGAAAAAGTACTAGACCTAGAAGAGGAAGAATTCCAGGATATTGAGGATGTTGATGCCGAAGGAGTGGAGCCTATCCCTCTATAGAAGGGAAAAACTAAAGTCACAAAGGATCTCGATACAGGGAAATTTTTAGTTTCGACACCTTTGCTGCTTGAGCAGGTTGCGTTCGAGGGTCCTAGGCTGGCGTACATTCCGTTGCTCAAAATGGAATATTGGGACCTCGCAGACCATACAAATTTTCCGCACTTGGCAATGCACAAATATATGCAGAAAATCTACTATGATGACACAGGGGTTACAATTTTGGAGCCCATGAAGTGGTCCACAGTGTTGAGTAGTCAGGGTTGCTCAATCTATTATTAGTGCCACATTATCATCACTCCCCCATTAATATGATCTGTGTGCACTATATCCTCGCGTTGGTGCATGATGGGTGCCTATAGCTAGGAGAGCATATCCCCATCACCAAAATGTTGATCGACAGGATCATAAAGTTACCTTATAAAGGGGTGAACCTTGCCAAGGAGTTTGGAGGAAAAACCAGAGAGAAAGAATTGGCAGATAAGATGAAGAAGAAGTTTGGTCTGATAAAAAATTTGCGATGGTACTCTATCACGTCCATATCAGACCCGACAGTACAGTTTGTTTCCCAGATTCTAGTAGGAAAAGTAATGAGAAAATCTTGCGCGGATGAAGTTCCGACGTCGGTCATATCACTCGCATCTCAGTGCAGGAAGGGGGTTTAGTACAATTGGACCAAGTATCTATGTTAGGAGCTCCTTGTGAACTGCCGGGAGACCTAGGAGGAGAGAAATTTGTTTCAATATGCCTGGTTGTTGTTGTCAATTCTTTTGGTTACTTGGAGGTTTCCGGAGGATAGCCAATTTCCTCTGCACAAAGAATAATTGCCTAAGGCAGCGCGGTTTGCCTCGTTATGGGCCTCAAAAGATACAGAGTATGTTAAGGATAAAAAGATCTTTTAGGTTTTGATGGACATGGACATGCACATGGTGGTTAACCAACGGCCAAGGTTGTCTCCCACCTTGTACACGCATCTATTGACCTATGTAGAATTCAAAGCCCATTTTCATAGGGTATCAATCAAAGCGCACAAAGACCCTGAGAATAAATGGCACATGCTGCCTTACATGGTAACAGATACATATATACAGGAAGTTGTGGGGCTTTGGCCACAGGAGTGGTGCACACCTACGGAGTTAGATGCTGCAACAAGCACATGCACTGAGAGCTCTCTTGCGCAAAAGCAGAAGGAAGCCTCTCAGAAAGCTCTGCACACCTTGACAGAACAAAAGAAGAAGAAAGTTGTTAAGGCAACTACCGAGAAGGCATGTATCGAGGAGGAGCGTGCTGCCAAAGCACAGGCATAGAGAAAACATAAGGATGCAGAGGAAAGCAAAAAGTATGCTTCCCATGACACTGATGACCAAGAGTTATCAGAGCAAGGAGGACGTGGCGGTGAGGAGAAGACCACTCCTTTCATCCCGAAGAAGCACGCACAGGAGAAAAAAGGTGGGCAGTGAAAGAAACAAAAGTCTGATAAGAAGATGCATGTTGATCCCATGGTGCTGACAGAGGGCGATATCGATGAGATCGGTGACAAAATTAGGGACACAACGACAAAAGTGTTGCAACAATTCAAGCAGCAATACATGTAGATGCTCGGGAGCATCCAGAAGGATTTGCACGAGTTGCAGATCCAGGTGAACAAGATCCAACAGGATGTTGGGAAGGCGAGTGGCACGCAAGCAAGCCTGACGCAAGTATGTAGCACTATCATGGAGATTTACTGGCCTTTGGATCTTAGAGTTTTTCCTCTACCAGAGGGGCCGGTCCGCATGGATTCGGATGAGGATCATGTGGTGCTTCGCGCAGTAAAAGATATGGGGCTCAACTTCACCATGCTACCACTTGAGTCCCTTCATGCGCTACATCAGGGGGTCTCTAATGAGCTAAAGGTCAGAGAGCAACGCGCACTCTCTTTTGCCAATGAGTACAAAGTCAAAAACTAGCAGCTTTTCATAGAAAAGACTCAGGCCCTTAAGGAGCAGGAGGAGTTGCGGACACAATGATAGAACCTGGCCATAGTGATTAAGCAGACCTGCAAATCCATAACTAATTTAGGTATACCCAGTGATGTTGAGGCTTCAGCCAAGGTAAGGAAATTGGCTGCTGCAGTGTGCACTTCAAAATAGAAGGTCAACAAGGTGACTTTCGACCTATGGATGCAGATAGCTGAGCTACAGTTGAAGTTGCAGCCGACCACATCGTCGGAGGTTCGGGAAAAAAGAGGAGCAACAATAAAAGAATCCATTTCTCACGTGGAGGTCATCGTTCAAGGATGTGATGAGCTCTTCACTCAGACACTGGGCCTATAGGATACACTGTAGGAGGATCCTATGTTGTAACAATTGAACACAAAACTTAGGGAAGTGCAGCGACAATACGATGAGCTTAGTATGACAGCGCGGATGTTGGCACCAAACCAATGCTTCACATGCTTACAGGAAGGAAAAGAAAAATTGTTGCAGATACAAGAATTGCAGAAGAAGAAGTTTGTGCTCAGCACATGGCTTGAGCCTTGGACAGAGGAAGCCAGCCAGTTTTCACAGACCATTCATGAGAAGCTGAAGGCAATGCAACAGACACAATAGACTATGCAATTGGAAGTAGAGGGGGTAACCATAGAGAAATTGATCCAAGAAGTACAACAAGCAGCAGAGCAGAGTACCGCAGAGCTTCAAGTGCTAACTAAGGCATTCAGCGAACTCCACCAGAAAGTCGAACAACCAACGAAGTGACTCAAGGGTGAGTCACAATCTTTGTGTTGGGGGGATGTTGGGATGGGGTCCCTAGGGGCATAATGGAATTAATTAGTCATTTTTAGTAACAAATTTTGTAAAATATGTAAAGTCTCCGCAAAATATGGATACGGAGTGTGCAGTTAGATAGAGTCAAAGGGGCCTTAGCCCCTCGTTTTTGGTTGGCTTTTGGGTTCTCCCATGATCCGTAGACCATGGTATTATATAAATAAATAGTATAAATAGTTGATTCATAGCGAGTCTAATAGGTAGCAAAGTAATAAAAGATAGATAATTGGGTTCATTAAGGAGTTTTGGGCAGGAGCTAAGGCAAGAAAGCTCTACTTCCTGTGCTTAGGTAGAGAAGGGAAGGCTCTGCAGCTGAGTGTACAGAGGATTGGGAGAGTCTGCAGTTGAGTGCGCGGACCCCTGCAACTATGTGTGTAGGGTAGTTTGAGTCTATAATCAGTGAATTGAAGATTAATAAAGACAATTTTCGAGAGAATTACTGAGTATTTCCATTTGTATCTGTTTAATATGTTATACAATGTCTATGAATGACATGTTTTATGCAATAATGATTGAATTATACGTGCATTTATTGAATCTATCTTAATAATGTATGAAATGAATTCTTAGCCACTTCTGCGAAGTTTCAGTTCACTTCTCTTATGTTTTATGATGAATAAAGTAGATCTACGCGAACTCCAATCTAGGTTTACTTTCTGATGCGCGTAATTTGGTAAATCAACTATCAAGGGTCCGCAAGGACTGATCGTGGACCTTTGCGAAGGTCTAAGGGCCTCTTTAACTAAGTTGCAAGGACAAGCCCTAGAATTTTATCGATTTATGCATAGGCAAATCAAAGGCACTGGAAGACATCACACTAGTATCTGGATGCAGAAACCCGGTTCTTGCAGCCCCCCATACTGCTTCGGGTGAGACTTCGGCCTACACTACGCGGGTTGTTACCGAAAGGGCCAGTAGTGTAGGTTTTTGTTGGTTGGCACAACTAACTCTGAATGTGGGTTAGGACCCACTAAGCCAACAATATTACCCATAGTAGAGATTTGTTACTCCTTCTTGGCCCCTTTTCTTCAACTTCCTCCATCTTTCCAGTGATATGATCTTCTTTCTATAATCTTTCCATAGAATTGAATCTTAGCCATACTTATTATGTTTTGCTTGAGGACCAAACTTGCCTTTCCTTTCTGCACATGTTTGAGTTCTTTTGACCTTCAATACTTTTTCCATCAACTTGTCTTTCTCTATTTAGCATAGAGACCATAAGTTTTTGAATGAGGTAACTTTCTTATCCCATGGACATTTGTTACCTTGATTATTTGTTAATTCATTATGAATCAATGATGGTTATATTCCTTCCTAGATCTTGTAGATGGGACCTTATGAAGATATCCTACATCCTTTGATACCCTTTACTTTCATGTAGATCAGATTTCATGTGACCTTCTTCAATGCACCTTCAGAGAATGAATTTATCATATACATTTCTTTGATGTATCCAATATTGCTATATGAGTGCATCTTTCATAAGTATCCCTTTCCATGAATTCATAGGAAACCTTTTGATATGTTCAATTACTTCATCTACTTAGAGGACTATGTCTATCCTCCTTTTTCATGCAAGGAATCTTTGATGACCCATCCAACCTATAGATCTCCTTGCAATTATGAAGTCATTTTACCAAATTGATTAATGAAAATACTTACTTGAGATGTGAAGATAAAATCTTCACCTTGATCTTGTTGGAAGTAGTTGAAGCAGATGCATTAGATCTTCCTCTTGAATGATCTTTCAAATGAGAAAGCCTTTTCCTCAATAGAAAAAGGTTGCTCCTTTTGATGAGGATGATTTGTTGCTTCCTTGGATGATCTTCTTCTAGGGCAAGGAGATGATCCTTGCTTGATTTATAACCTTGAAGATAATAACAATACCTTCTTTCCTTTAATATGTTTTGCCTTATTTTGGTGGTGTCGATCAGGACTATTGCTAGGGTTTCAACCCGTTCCAAGATGATGTGATCTTTGATTTTGAGGTCCTTTGCTTTGTAGACATCTTGATGAGGGTCTTGGTGGAATTTTGATGATGACTATGGAGATAAAAGCTTCTTGATGTTGTAGACTAATCCTTCAATCTTGACAAAACCCTTCAATTTGCTTTGATTCCCTTCTTGAAGTTGATCATTGAGTGTCTCTTTTTGTTGCCCTTCCTTTGACTTCAACACCTTAGCTCTAATACCATGTTGAAGAATCTAGGGCAATGTAGGTTAATGAGATTCTTCTAGTCATGATAACTATTTGTGAGGTGTTTTAACTTTTTCTTCTTATTCCAATCTTCACTTGTTATTATTAGAGTGTGTCTTCTTTAGTTCATCAAATAGCTACCAAAAACAAAGAGACAAGAACACAAAATGTTGGATTTCTGCCAGGGCCAAAACCTCTCACTCTTTGAGAGGAAAAATCACACAAATTTATTCTTATAGAGATTCCAATTGACAAATACCAAGACCATGGCCCTTGACCTATTAGGACACTCCAAGAACAAGACACCAATCCTCTTCTTTGTCATTGTTGAGATCGTCATCCTCATTATTGCTTCACCGAGATCATTATCATAGTACCACAAAGGTCCTTACAGTTGAACCATTGCTTTTACTTCCACCTAGATCATTGCTCCATCACCATGTCAACGAGGTCTTCATACTTGTATGTGATTTGCACCAGGATATTGACCATGACCTTGTCTTTATTATGACCGAGACCATGATTACTACTTCACCAAGACCTTGAATGTGTCTATAATGCTGAGAATGTATAACTGTGAGATCACAATCATGCCGAGATTTTGACTATGTCTAAAGAGTAATGCTAAGAGTGCATAACTGAGAGTTCATTGCATCAAGATCTTTACCATCAATTATACCGAGATTGTTTAGTACATTGAGACAGTGATCATGATGATCATATGAGAACTGTAGAGCCACTGCACTTCATCTAAGATTCTATACCATTATATCCATCTAAAAATATTGTCCCATTGTGCTTGTCTAATATGTCTGCACCCATGTACTTGACCGAGATTTCAGAGGATCCAAGATTTTGTATGTACTTTTACGAATATCAACAGGGTATATATAGTATTTATGTCTCCATAATAAGTCGACATAAGTGAGGGAACCGTTGTGACTTATTTTTGAGCCGACGTGACTATGTTTTATATCGTTTTGTTGTCTGAATTCTTCAAGAGGATTGTGCTTGTCTTGGAGGGT
Organism: Pinus tabuliformis; assembly: GCA_031772625.1. Lineage (NCBI taxonomy): Eukaryota > Viridiplantae > Streptophyta > Pinopsida > Pinales > Pinaceae > Pinus > Pinus tabuliformis. Next base: position 155,080,521 of record CM062805.1, on the reverse strand, counting down.
TGATCTAGACACTAGGTTGACTCGTATACATCTTATATATGCTCAAGAAGAGCTCTTTAACATGAATTTGAATTTTATCTATTATGACAAATCCTAAAGACATCAAAAAGAAGTCTTTGACCTATGAATGACACTTCTTGCTCATGAAACCCATGCAGCAAGGTATACAAAAACAATTTTGTTCTCTTTTATTACATCATTTACATAAATCATAATTACATGTCATTATGAAGACCGAACCTAGTTACATTTTCTTCAACAATTCCCCCTCTATTAAAGGGATATGAATACCATGATTAAACCACAGCATGGGCCCTAAATAAGACTGTGTATTGATCCCACACTAAGAACATTGCTTCTTAAATCCATGCTTGAGGTTACTTAGCATCCAAGTGGGATATATGTGCCATGCATTAGTTGTGTGTAGCGGAAATGTGTCTCAAGGGCTAAATATTTTCAATAGGGAATGAAGGACTTAAGCCTTAAATGCACCCTCTTAAGCTTAGGAGCCATTGTTAGGAGAGGAAAAGACTTGGAGTTAAACCCTAAATGTAACTTCTTATGATTAATCATCATGAATAATACTTCAAAACCACAAACACAAACACTCTATATGGGGTCTTTAGCACCAAATTTGGAAATTGATACCATTAGAAGGCTTTGGACACTAACAATGGGCCATAGGGCCTGGACTATGGTTTAGGAAGGAAGAAGAGTGCCTTAGGATATTATTGAAACCTTATCAAGTTCAATGGCCTTGAATAAGTCCTCAAACCAACACTCAAGTCCTTTGTAGGGATTCTTTTCCACCCTTTGAGTGGGATATGAACAAATTACTAGGTCTTCTGCAATAGAAATGGGTCTCAAGGACTAAACATGGTTAAAGAGGGAAACAAGGGCCTTAACCCCTAATTGAACCTTCATAAGCTTAAGTGCCATGAATAACTCTTAGAAACCATGAGACAAGCCCTCACTATGGGAATTTAACATGGGAGTTGGATATGGCATCATTAAGATTTTTAACATATAATATATGGGTCTTATGGGCTTAATCAGTTCATAACAAGGAAAAAACAAATTTATGTATTTGACCATAATTAGGGGAGGGAAATCCCACATGGGGTAGCTAAATTGGCAATTGCCACATTATGAAGTATTATGTAAACCATGAGATTCAAGGTTCAAATCCCTCATGGGTCAAACCAACAAAGTAAAATAATTAGGGGAGGGAAACACCAACTTTAAGACCTAAACATAGCTTCTCAAGCTCAAGTGGCATGAACATAGTCTCAAATGGCATATTTATCTTATTAAGGGGGTATGGGTGTAATAAATATAGGTCTTAAGCACCATGAATGATTCATGAGTTCTAAAAAACATCAAGGGAGGAGAAAAAGGCCCTTAGGCCCTGAATAAAGCTTCTCAAGCTCAAGCACCATGGAAAATAACATGGAAGCACATACCTATTTGGGGGTTCTTTATAATTTGAGTTGGATATGGATGCGATTAGAAGGTTTTACATGTGATGGATGGGCTACAAGCCCTTGACTATCATCAAAGAATTACTACAAGTGACTATGATCTTTTTGAAGCTTCTTAACCTTAGGAGCCTTTAACAATTCCTTGAAATAACACATGGTAACTTTGTAGGGGCCTTTTGTTTTAGTAGGATATAACACCATGAGTAGGTTTTGTGTGATAGAAATGGGTGTAAAGGCATAAACATGGTCAAAAGTGAAACATTATCCTTATTTCCTAAATGAATATCAAACTCAAGAACTACGAAAAAACAAAAAAATTCCATAACACAAGACCCTCTAGGGATTCTTTGGCATCCAAGATAAATATGGGTGCCATTATAAGGTCTTAGGAATCATGGATGGGTCTAAGTAGCCTCTTACATATAATTAGAAAATGGAAACAAGAGCCTTTGGCCCTAAACCTTTCTTCTTAGGCCCAAGCACCATGGAAAAATAATCGAATCGCCACATATGACCTTTGTATTGTATCAATCACCTCAAAGTTGGATAAAAGCATCATGACTTGTTTAGTTTTGAACCAGGAACATGTATCAAGGTTGAATGTAGTTTAGGGGAGGGAAACAACAACATTATGCCCTAGTAAATCTTCTTGGGTTCAATCACCATTAAAAACACCTAAAACCCTCAAACATGCCCTCTTTTGGTGATCTTTTGAACATGAGTGGTTTAACAAGGGATATTATTATGTTTGCAACAAGATTAATGATTATTTTGGTCTTGACAATGGTCAGGGAGGACTACCAAGGGACTTAGGCATTTAATAAAGCTTCTTGAGCTCAAGTATCATGATAGTTGCACTAAAACACCACATAGGTCCTTTCTATGTCATCTTTGGCCTTTGGTCACTCTTTTTAGGTGGTAGTGATGCGTATAGGGCCCTAAATCAAGTTAAAAAATGAAAACAAAGGCCTAACCTAGGAAACTAAAGCTTTTACATCTCAAGCATCGTGAAAAAGATCTCTAGACATGGCACATGATCTTTTTATGGGTTCTTTCACCTCCTAGTGGTATTCCAAGCATCATTAGGTAATTCTACATAAATGGGATAAGTCTTAGGGCCTTAACTATGGCAAGGGGAGGGCTCTGCAACCAAAACCTAATGGCGACCATGTGGTAAAATCCGGTGGGGAGGAATCAAGAAAGGTAAGGGGAAAATATATGCCATGTGCGGAGGAGAAGCCAAGGTTTGTAATCCCACCAAATAAACTGGAAAGGTACAGAAGCTACATGAACGATCATGCCCTTATCTATAAGTTTTTCGGAGTCTAGCCGTCCGAAAGAGACCTTACCAGATGGATTCAGCAAAAATGGCAGCCCCAAGGACATATCGAGCTAAAGTTGGGAGCTAAAGGCTTCTTTACAATAATCTTCTCTAACCTGCAAGATAAAGAAAAAGTGTTTGAGAATGGCCCTTATTTTTACTATAATGTTGGTTTATTTATGAGATATTGGGAAGAATGCTATAACCCCGATAAGAAAAAAAATTAGCAACTCCAGTATGGGTTCGATTATTTGGGTTACCCATGGACTTTTGGGACCCAGAAATCTTGGAAGGGATAGGAAACACAATAGGTAGTTTTGTGAAAATAGCGGAAACTACGAAGAAAGGAAGGTATACATTGTATGCTAGGATATGTGTGTATATGAACATTGCGAACCCAATCCCAGATTCCGTGGAACTAGAGTATCATGAAGAAGTTTGGCAGCAAAACCTAGACTATGAGCATATACCATTTAGATGCCGCAGATGCCATGAATATGGACACCTGGTTAAGGAATGTCCTATTACAATGGAAGAAGAAGAGAGGAAAAGTAAGCAGCAGAAGAGAAGGCCAGCAGACCAGGAAGGATTCCAAGAGGTAAAAAGTAGAAGGAAAATAACCAAAGAAAACTCCAAAGAAGACAAGAAGGAACAACAAATAAACCCAGGGAAATCAAATAGCTTTGAAATACTTCAGGAAGAGGGGGAAGATGAGGATCAAACCATGGAAAATCAGGAAGACAAAGAGTCAGAAAATAGCTCCAGCAGTGAAAGATCCCACACAAAGAGGAAAGCTCCGAGTGATGTCACGGACAAAGGCAAAGAACAGGTAGAATAGGCAGAACAGATGGAGACAAAAATGGAGATAACCAAGGATGTTCTTAGCAAAGAAGAAGAAGTTTTGCGAAAATCATTAAATGAATGGAGAAACTTGGATGAGCAATTTATCCCGGAAGACCAGAAGAGGTTGTATGCGAAAATATTCCAGTAGTATATAGCTAAATAGGAAAAAGGTAAAGTAGTGCCTGAAGAACACCAAGAGAACCGATAGGACATCAAAATAGATCAACAAGGACCAGTCAAGGGCGGGAAAAAAAAAAGAGGAAGGAAAAATCTTAAAGACTCCATCCAACTAATGGGGGAAATGCTAGTGAACACGGGGAGAGTGGTTCCGCTTTTAGTGGTGTTTCAAAACCTAAATCAAACCCCTCAATGATTTTGACATCCTAGAATATTAGAGGCTTGAACAACAAAGGGAAGCAGAGACATTTAGCAGAAAGATTGAGGAAAGACAAACCACAGATCCTGCTTATTCAAGAAACGAAAATTTCAGGCCAGAAGATGGAGGAAATACTCAATAAAATAAGTCCGAGATATGAGAAAGTAACAATAGATGCTAAAGGAAGTGTGGGAGGGATAGTAGTAATTTGGAACCCAGCAGAAGTCCTATCAGACTGGTGGATAGGAATGCCCAGAATCCTGACTGGAAGATTCAGACTCATTGGGCAAAGTGAATGGGTGGTAGTGTCAGCAGTTTACGGGCCCCACACCCCGGTAGATAGAGGCCTATTCCTCAGTCACTTGCAAAAACTAAAGAATATGCACCAGGAGCAAAGGTGGATTATTGCAGGAGACTTCAATATGACAACCTCCAAAGAGGATAAGATAGGAGGAATAAGGAAGGAAGACCCGGAGATGGAAAGATTCAGAGATGTCCAAACAGACTTAAATCTGGTAGACATACCAACAATAAATGGGAAATTCACCTAGAACAATAGAAGATGTGGGAACAAACAAATAGCATCAAGATTAGATAGATTCTTAGTCTCTGAACATATAATAGGTATGGACATCTTCTACAAAGCCTCCATCCTCCCTTCTATTGGGTCAGACCACTGGCCAATTAAACTGGAAATCGCTATGAACAATCAGAATAAAAAGAGACCATTTCGTTTTGAGTCCTTTTGGCTAAGAGATCTAGAATTCTTACCCAAAGTAAAGAACTGGTGGCAAGAAAGCAAAATGGGAGTGGAAGGTAGAAACAAAATGCACACATTCCAAATTAGACTCAAAGACATAAAGGGCAAAATAAAGAAATGGAACAGAGAGGAATTTGGAAACATTCAAAAAGAGAAAGGGAAACTACAGTCCAGAATGGAAGGAATCCAACAACAAATCATTGAAGGAGGAAGAAGTGAGGAGTTGGCCGAGGAGGAAGGAAGGATAATTAATCAATTAGAGGAAAGACGAAAGCAAGAAGAAATTCTGTGGAAACAAAAATCACGAGTCCAATGGTTGAAAGAAGGGGAGAAGAACTCCAAATTCTTTCACAAAGCAATGTTGAACCACAGACAACATAATAGAATCTTTTCACTAAAAGATAGTCAAGGAAATAGAGTACTGCAACAGGAAGAAATGGAGAAGCTTCTAGTGGAGTATTTCAAAGGGATCCTAACAGAACCAAACATTAGCAGGGAGGAGGAAATCACCAGAGTATGTCAACATATACCTAAAAAAGTAACCAGAGAACAAAATCTGGCTCTACTCAGGGTAATCACAAAAGAAGAAGTGGAGGAAGTGGTTAACAGAATGGCGAAGAATAAGGCCCCGGGACCTGATGGTTTTACCATTGAATTTTACCAAGCCGCCTGGAGTTTTATGAGTAATGACCTGGTGGACCTAGTGGAGGAATCAAGGTGTACAAAGCGTATGCATCCGGGCCTTAATGCCACCTTCCTGGCATTGATTCCAAAGACTAGAAACTCGGATGAACCTCAGGGATTCAGACCAATATCTCTATGTAATGTAGTGTACAAAATCTTAGCTACAATTATGGTGAATAGACTTAAGCCAATTCTGCCTGACCTCATTGCACAGGAACAAACTGGTTTTGTAAAAGGAAGGCAGATAACAGATGGAATTATAGTCGCCCAAGAGGTAATCCACTCTCTGAAAAACTCTCGAAATAAAGGCATGTTAATTAAATTAGATCTGGCAAAGGCTTATGATCACCTTAGTTGGGAGTACCTAGCAGGCATCCTCAAAGCCCACAGATTTGATGAGAGATGGGTGAAATGGATCATGTCAATGGTGAGCACACCGGTGATGTCAGTGATGTTGAATGGAACCCCTTCCGAAGCATTTAACCCTTCAAGAGGGCTTAGACAGGGAGATCCCCTGTCCCCGTTTCTATTCATCCTAGCAGCAGAAGGACTGGGCAGGTTGGTGAAAGCGCGATTAGCCAGGGAACAGCTAAAGGGACTAAGAATTTGTGGAAATGATCTCCCCATAACACACCAGCAATTCATGGATGACGTAATGTTATATGGCCAGGCCTCGCTTAAGGAAGCCCAACAGATCTTAAAAATCCTCTCTGAGTTCACCCAAGCATCTGGGACAGAGATCAATAAAGAGAAATCAGAAATATTTTTCTTTAATACACAGGTAGCGGCCCAAAGATTTCTGGCTCGAACAATGGGATTCAGAATCAGAATTTTCCCAGCGAAGTATCTGGGCATTATGCTTAATGAGCACCAATACAGGGTCACTAACTGGGGACCTCTAATAAGTAAGATCAGGAAAAAGATAGACAATTGGACATTCCGGTCTTTGAACACTCCCAGTCGGATAATTCTTCTAAAAGCAGTAATTCAATCCATCCCAATTTATCAGATATCTAGCCAAGCCGTTCCCAAATCCATTAGCCAAAAACTAGTAGCCATGTTCAAGAAATTTTTATGGCAGGGAACCAGTAAAACTAGAAAATGGGCTCTACTCTCGTGGGATTGGCTAAGCAAGCCAACCAAAGATGGAGGCTTAGGCTTGCGGGACCCCTACATACTCAACCAAGTGATGGGGGCGAAGCTCTGGTGGAGGTGGACACAAGGTGGCCAAGACCTATGGAAGACAATCTGGGAGAGGAAGTATGAGGCTGCTGAGAAACCAGAAGACAGGATGAGAAGTCAGACAGAGGAAAAAGGCTCCGCAATATGGAATTTGGCGAGAAGTAATAAAGAGTTGATAAGAGAATACAGTTTTTGGGAGATAAGAGCGGGGGACAAAGCTAAGTTCTGGGAGGAATCCTGGCAACAACGAGAAAAGCTCCTCCATAAGGAAGCCCTTCAAGTCATCCAAGCATTCACCTCCTAGGTAGAGGGGGATGTGGTCAGAAAATTTTGCAAACCAGGTATAGGGGAATATTAGCGCAATTGGAAGCAGAAGGAGGATTGGGTAGCGGCCCCCAACACTGAAAGATGGGATGATTACCACAAAGAAATGGCATCCCGAAAAGTGGCGGTAAAAACAGGGCAAGATATCCTAAGATGGGGAACCCGAATACAAGGAACTTTTTCTATAGTAGAAGGGTATTACTTAAAAGCAAAATAGAATCAAAAGACAGAGACAAAGAAATGGAAAAAATTATGGAAAATAAAACACTGGCCGAAAGTCACTTTCTTTTTATGGATCCTGTTTCATGGCAGGGCACTTACCTGGGATCAATTACAGAGAAAAGGGAGGCAGGGACCCTCACGATGTGCGCTCTGCAACGAACAGGAGGAGACGATGGAACACCTTATGAACAGATGCACTGTCAGCAACACCCTGTGGAGCAGTCATTATTAGATGTTTGAGCGTTGCTATAGAAACTTCCAAAACATCAAAACCACCTTGGAAAACTGGCTGAGGAAACCTTAACAAAACCCGGTGTTAAATCGTGCAAGGATGTTGTCCGCTGGGTCCTGCTTTGGAACATCTGGAAGGAACGAAACAGTGTGATCTTCAAAGAAGAAAAGCGAACCCCGGCAGAAATATGGAAACAAAAAATCAAGAACATGAGAGAAACAATTTTAACAGAACGATGGAAGGAAGAGGACTGGAAGGTTATACAAACAGAGGTGAAGATTTTGCAGCGGCTAGAATTAACCCAAAGCATGATAGACAGTTACAGAAGCAAGGACCAATTCAGAGAGGTTGAAGAAATTAAACAGTACAGGCATCCACCACAAGGATTTACAAAATTAAATTTCGACAGGGTGGCAAAAAACAATCCAGGCGAAGCAGGAATTGGGGGGGTCTTTAGGAATGACAGAGGAAAAACCTTGAGAATTTTCTCGATGGACTGTGGGGAGGAAACCAATAACGAAGCGGAACTACACGCGCTGAAGCACAGCCTTGAAATTGCGATTCAGGAAAAGTTCTTGAGCCTCCAAATTGAAGGAGACTCAAAACTGGTGGTGGACATGGTAAAGCAGCTGCAACAGAAAAAACCAGCAGAGAAAATAAGTAGGAGTTCGTGAATAGCGTGGCTAATCAACGAAATAGGGAAACTAATTACCAGAATAGACTATCTGATCCCCACCCATGTAAGATGCTCAGGCAATCAACCAACAGACTAGTTAGCGAACTGGGGGAGCCGGAACAGGGGAAAGTTGATAGACAGCAGAGGAATGGATCTCCTACTCCTAGAGGAGAGAGAGAAATTGCAGAAACTTCTCGACGTCGATAAGGGTGGCAATAGCAATTCTGAGGAGAACTGATATGAAAAGTTAGTAAGTGGCAGATGCGGGGAAAGATCACAGCAGGTGGTGACAGATAGGATAATCATGAGAAAGGACAGGGGTGGTGCAAATGACGGAGCAGGGCAGCTGACAGGGCAGGGCAAGGTAGGGTCACTTGAAGGGGCAAAAGAGAGAACCGAGACGCCATTAAGAAAGGAATTGGAGGGAGCATGGGGAGTCGGGACAAGAGGCTGCGAAGGGATGGCAAGTGGCAACGGTAGTACAGAAAGGGTACGGCAGGAGCAGCCGGGAGAATGTAGTAGTTATGACGAGTAAAGGCGGTCAGATAGGTAGAGACAAATCTCGAGGAAAGGACTCGGGGACGAGAGCCGAGAAAGAAAAAGGACAGGTGGCGATAAGGACAGAAGGACGGAGGGGATTATACAACCGAGGGCCTGAGGTGGCATCAGGCTTTTACATGCAAAAGAGCACACAGCAGGAGGGAACGACGAAAGGTGGCAGCAAGGCACAGAGTTCAGACCATAGCTCCGGTACAGGCGAGGAAAGGTGGTATGTAAATTCATTCTCCTATCCTGATGCTCTAGAGATAGATAGACGTAGGAATTTCTGTTATTCCTCAGATATGTCCATGAAAACGAAGTCGAAAGGTAGATGTAGGCAGGTTATAGGCATTCCCAGATATGGGAAGAAATGTCTTTACTCCACCAGAAGTGCTGGTGTCCCGGGAAGAAAGAACTATGGTTCTCTGAGGAAGGAAAAACCCAAGCCCAGGAAAGGCTGCAGGGTGGGGAGGGTAGCTAAGTCGGGAAGATTAAGGATTCCTGCTGGCCGTAAGAACCATGACATTGTCTGCCATATAGGCAATTCAAGAAAGGCCAAGAGTAGAACTCCACCGGAAAAAAGGTGGGAAAGCAGTTTCCCCCGACAGTCGGGGAGAAGAGTTAGTATGGCTAATTACATGGAAAACCATCAAGAGGGGCATCGAGGGAAGTACAGAGAAGCAGAGAGTGGAGGGAAGGAAAAGGGCTGACTTGTAGGGCAGGTCGCGGAGTGGTCCAAGACCTCTTATCATAAGCAAATTTGGGATCACCAGATTAATGCAAGGGGGGTAAGTGAGTGGGTTGAAGTAGAAATTCTCAACAGAGTTACTGACTTGTGGTCTCTTGTCTTGATAGGTAGGCAAGACACAATCAAGAACAGGTTCCAGGCAAGCAGCAAGATGGCTCCGAAGAAAGAGAAACAAGTTCAGACCCAGGAAGAAGGATTGAGCAGTAACCCGAAGCGGCGTGGAAGGAAACCAGAGGCCGAGCAAAGAATGGATATGATAAATGCTTACATGGCCGGGAATTCCCTCGAAACCCGGGAACAGATAAATGGGTGGGAATGGGAGCTGAGATCCATCAGCTCGAACAAGGAGATTCCACGGGGTGAATGGGAGGATTTAGTACCAGATCCAGGAAACACTTGGAGCCGCAATTCTCTGTTTAATAAGTCGATCCAACATTATTGGATTATGAAGCATGTAGTAGCTTGTGCTATGGAAATGAACCAGGTAGTCTGGGAGGAAGAGGAGGAGGAAAGGAAGCAGAGGGAGGAGCAGCTAAGGAGTCAGACACAGGAAGAATTGGAAAATATAAAGTCCACGCTCCTGAAGGAAATTGCTGAGGTCCAGACCCAGGCCTCGCGCAATAATCTAATTCTGAAAAATGGAACAAATGTTGCAGGAGATGAAATGGGTTTTGGAGCATAAGAACGTGACTCCTGGTACAAGTGCCATGGCGCCCGCCCCGGTTAATTCTTCAGATGAGGACTGATGAAGCAGGTTTCTTGGATAGTTTTGTTTGAAGTACCATAGTAAAAGAACTGTTTCTGGATGTTTTATTATAGACTAATAGATAGAATAATTAGTAGAGTTTGAAAGAATGATAGAACCAATGATATGAACATTTTCAAATTTGGTCTCGATATAATGATGACAGGTGGTTGCCTGGTTTCCTGCGGGCAGGTTAACCACCTGGAACATAAGAAAGATGTAAGAAATTTTGATATCGTAATATAGAAAGTAGTAATGCCTAAGTTCACAAAAAAAAAACTATGGCAAGGGGAGGAAAATGTGTCATATTCCCTTAAAACAACTTTTTGATGCTAATTATTTTCTTTTTAACATATCTGTTTCAAGAAGTTTTAATGGTTATTATTTTATGTAAAAATAATATGTGTGGTTGAAAAAGTTTTACATGGTCATTATTTCATGCAAAAATAATGTGTGTGCTCTTTAATAACACTTGTGCTCTTTTGTAACTATATATTTATTACTAAAGTACATGTGCACTTTAATAATGTGTGCATGTTCTTGTGAGTTAAAAAAGAAAGGCTAGATTGTCTCTTTCCCTCTACATCTTAGATGAGTTGGCTTCTTTGGCTGAGCTAGCTTCCTTGATTTTATCTTAGGAGAGACAAACCTAGTGGTTCTAACTACATAAACAAAATCAAACCCATATTTCCAACTCCCTATTATTATCTCCATTTTTTATCAGGTTTTAAAATATGGACCATTATTTATTATTGATTAAACTTTACACATTATAAAATTTTGTTTACAAATTCAAAATATATTGGTTTTTTTTAAACAAAAATAGAAAACAAATAATAATTTGCATATGTACATATGAAGACCTATACACTAAAGAAAATAAATCAAAAAATTATATGTTACATGTTTGACCTAATAATTAATTGACTTTATTAATTTAAAACTAGAGTAGCCATATAAATTAAATGGTTGGTAGATGTTTATAAACATCAATCCTTAATAAGCATCAAATCACTTCAATATGTTCCACTTTCTTAAAATAATAATAATAATAATTTAAAAAAAAAATTACAAAGTTATTTCAAGAAATTATATAATTTATTTACTAAACTTATATATCAGTGGGTATATCAGTGGGAACATATGCATTATGCATTATATTTTAAAGGAAAAATAACATGAATTTTTATGATTGAAGCGATTTTTTCTTAAATAAGAGTTATATATTATGTTAGTTTTTTAAATTTTACTCTTTTTTTATGATATTTCAATAAGTCTTTTTAGTCAACATTTTCATGTTTTTCAAAATTTTCATTGCAACTAACATGTCAAAAGAGAGAAGCATGAGCTTACAACCAAATTATAATAAAATCCAAATGAAATCAAATTATCTCATTGTTGTATTAAAACTTATAAATCTATATTAAAATTCATAACTTTTACTAAGAAATTAAAATTAGTATTAGCCCTTGCCAAGGCAAGACTATAGTGATAATTAGAGATCGCTTTCTTGATGACTACTATTAGTTTTACATTGACAAGTGCAAGTTATAATGTTTAACTTTGAAAAATAAATATTTATTTTTCAATTATTGATAAACTATTTCTCAAACAATTGATTGGACCATAACTTGAAAGTCTTAATGCATCACACAATAAAATGTTATGTGGATAACTTCTTCACAATATTTTTGCCATAAATTTTGGATATAGTTGAGTATTTATACCATGATTTTTAGATATGTACCATCAATTATTGCCCACTATAATTTAAGCAAGTCTATGGATAGGAATAAGATGTAAATAAATATTATCACCAAGAATTACTATCAATCAGTATTTATGTGTTCTTTAGCACTTTAATATGTAGGAATAAAAATGTAAATGTGACTTGTTAGAGATTACTAACCAACAAAATTTATGTAAGTCCTTGCACCTAAGTAGGCAATTAATTCCTCCACTTGAGATATCAATTTATTAGTCCCTATCAAAATAGGGTTATAGAAATCAATTTGTATTTAGACCACTATTAATTTAGTATTAACTAATGCAAATTAAATGTTTAACTTTGAAAAATAAATAAAAAATACATTTTGACATTGTGTCATGATTAACAAATATCCATTTTATATTTTATTTTATTTTTCTCTTTCTGCCATATCTACTTCCCTTATTCATTCTTATTAATTACACCTCAACCTCAAATTTAATAAATCCATCAATAATTATTGGTTAATTTAAAGCATGATTTAAAACTTAGATAGCAGAAACTAAACTACCTTGTAACATTTATTTTATTTACATATACTAAAGTTCTATTAAAATTTATTTCACATATGTGCATTAATGTACATGAATAACATATATAAGCGGAAATAGTCAACACATTATATATGCTAAGTAATGTTCACTGAGAGAAACTTAGATACGATGTGATCTAGAGGGCCAGACGTTGTCAACACATCACTACGACATTAGCCCAGGGTGATACGGTATGTCATCTGATTGGCACGCTGAGCAAGCGTGGAGTAAGGTATGGAAAAGTACTGTGTCATGTAAAAGTCATGTGCGAGAATGTGTAAGTGAAGTATTGATTGGCCTAGTTAACGCGAGAATGTGTTAGTAAAGTATTGATTGGCCTAGTTAACGCGAGAATGTGTTAGTAAAGTATTGATTGACCTAGTTAACGCGAGATTGTGTTAGTGAAGTATTGACTGGGATAGTTAAGTCAAAGCAATAAATTATTTTAATGGAGTTAAGAAAATTATTGCAAGTAAATTGGTATATTGTTGGTATATTGTTGTAAGATATGGTAAGGCAACCTTATTTTTAGGAAATTGTAAGTAAATCTTAGTGTTAGATTTGGATGATGAAGGCATACTCAGTTAACGAAGACACTGAGTATAAGTTTTGAGGGGTGAAGGGGAGAGTGAGAGGGGGTGACTAACTTGGCTGGTTTTAACTAGATTTGGTTAAGGAAAACCCAAGTCAAGCCTTGTTTAAGGGGGAATTGTTAGGTAAACTTAACTCGAAGAAAGAGTCAGAGTTGACAGGGTTAATAGTAGTGGTTTTGGGTCAATGGTTCTTTGGTTGGCCATGGTAATTTTCCCATAGAATTCATGTGATGGAACCTATAAAAGGCTAGGAAGACTTCATTGTAATGGACTAGGGTTTTGGTTAAGGACTAATGGAATTCCAATGGCTAGGATTTTTCAAGAGTTGGGGTTTTCCCACAATAAATTGTGTGCATTTTATTGTGTTTCATGTTTATGATTGTTGTTGGTTATTATTAATATTCTCTCGGTAATTTTTTAATATCCATGGAGTAAATTTTAACAATTCATTATATGTATTTGTAGCAATTATGTTTTATGTGTTATACTTTCTCTCCTACAAAGAACTCTATTTATGGGGATCATTTCATGATATGATTGTTGCATCAATATGGTGTGGATGAAAATTGGCCATATTGGGAAAATTTGTCCAAGATTGGGAGTTATATCATATGTCATCATTATAAATATTGAAGGATGGTTGAGGCTTAGTACAACTCTCGCTAGTATTTGGCTTCACGAACAATTTTTCCTTACCTATCTCATGTGGGAATTGAAGCTATGAAGGACCTTGTTTCACAAGAAATTTGATGCAGGTGGTAATCCCCTTCTTTATTATTTATTAGCTCATTGTGTAATTGGTCTAAGGCTAAGAGACATGTTGAGAGGTTCGGATTTAGTATCTCTTCTTTTTTCTCTCTTTCCTAGTTTGATTTGGGACAAGGCCATAAGGATCAAGGCTTGTGTTTAGACTTTAGGTTCATTTTCACACTTTTTGGATTTTGATGCTTAAGCAACCACTAAGAATTGGATTCAGAGCAACCTTTAAAATCATTGGCAATGCTAGGGCTATTCAGAGGCAAATGATGGAGTAGTTGCATTATTTACAGATAGAAATCATTGATCTTCAAATAAAATATAATAAATTGTTTTTTAGTGTAACCTCTACAATGGAGGTGCTCATTGAACATGAAACCCTTATCCAGAGGACTGAGGACAAGTTATCAAGATTATTTCAACAACTAGAGGAATTGCAATTGACCTTTTGACAAAGACAATCAAGTCCTTCCCCTCAAGCAATTCAATCAACTTTTCCATGATAGAAATTCATGATCATAATGTTCCATCCCCTACTTTAGAGAAGGAAAAAGCTCAATATGGTTCTTCTCCTCTTTCTTCTATAAGTGGGTATGTTCACAAAATATTGTAAACTTGTGGTTGTCCTCTACAAAAATTTTACTACTAGACATTATAGGCATGTCATCATTATAAAGTAGCTTTTCTAGCATTTTGGTAGTTGGAAATAATTATTTGAAACAATCTTCCATTTAGTTTTTTTCCAATTTTTTATGTGAGGTTTCACCCAAAGGTAGAATCTCTATGAATACAAATCATGGTTATGGTTACAAAAAAATAATTACATATGGTGTTTATATAGGTAAGTTTTATAAAATTGGTGAATTTTAACATGGTATATATTACTCCTTGTATGTGGTGCTTACTTTATACAAACCATGAGATACGTTACTTGTCTTGTTGCAACTACCTATCCATACGCGCGATTCAAAGACAAATGGTAGGAGAGGAAAATGATTGTAACATGCAAGTTCTAAGTTTGATGGTTTGATTTTTTCTAGCCATTATGAATCTTAAGTGGTGGTTCACCTCCAACTCATTGAATTATTTTGCTACTTCCATGCAACCTCGTCCTGCTATAATCCTCTTGGAGATGGGAAATAAGAAGCATGGTTATTTCAGGAAGGGATCTTAGCATCATGGGCGCTCTTCTCAATTTTTTTAGACGTTTTGGTTCATCCCTTTG
Source organism: Pinus tabuliformis (assembly GCA_031772625.1). Classification (NCBI taxonomy): domain Eukaryota; kingdom Viridiplantae; phylum Streptophyta; class Pinopsida; order Pinales; family Pinaceae; genus Pinus; species Pinus tabuliformis. The sequence continues at coordinate 155,065,512 of CM062805.1, read as the reverse complement.
CCTTTTCCTATTCATGGTATTTTTATATGGGTTTTGGTAAAAATTTGGTGCTAAAGTCCCTCTCTCTATAGTACCCTCGCCTCCTCAACCCTTGTAGAAATTTCACCTGTAGATCAACCTGATATATGCAATGTACTAAAGCATAATACTTGATCTAGTTCTACAAAACATTAAGCGGAAGCATAATCGAATTCATGAGCAACATCAAGCATAAACAGATATAACTGAGTAAGAGAAATAATCAGCCATAACACAAGATATATCACTGGGGAAAGCACCAGCATAAAACCCCAACACTGTATTATTAATCAAGTGGAAATCCTCTTCAACATACAAAAAGAATCAGCTCAAAAGCTATCCTACTCTCTCTGCAATCAGAAGATGAAGATCATAGACTACCTAGGCCTCAATATATAGGCCACAAGTCCTCCAATCCCCTATTTCCTTGCGCAATTTTGATTGGGGTCCAATTACATAACATGTGGGAATTGGCCCCAATCATACTTGTTGTCAACCTCAGGTCCAACTATGCAATCCTTGAGGACTCAATTTCCTCCTGCATGCAAGGAATATTCATAAGGAAGATCCTAGCATTTGATAGTACACTATCCCTCATCTGATCTCAACTAGGTCTCTGTCTGAACTGCCATGCATCAGTTATCCATGAGAGAATACTCAGTTATCTGAAAATAATAGTTGTCACATGCATGCAAGCATCAACAAACTATATCTCATTAATTTAACAACTTGTTAAATTAATCTAACTGGACTTGACTAAGTTAAACTAAGTCAACTAATCCTCTCATTATAGAACTCATACTTGATTCCTCAATCAGTGGAGAAAATCAAGGATAAATTCCTCAATCAGTGGGACAACTAATTGCATGTTCTCACAACGAATTCAAGTTTAATTTTCCATAACTAATTAACTCATGGAGAATTAATTAATTAATATTTAAACTGTTGGTAAGATCAAAATCGAATTTACTTCCTATAGTTAGACCAGGGACTGCTAAAAATAGGAAGGGACCATGAAATGCTATTTTTAGAAGGTGTTATTTTTAGTAGTTTCACCTCTCACCCAATGTGGCCAAAATCCACACTGGCCAAACTGCTATTTTTAGAAGTGCTATTTTTAGCAATGTTATTGTTGGCAATTTCTAAATTTAGCATTTCTTATTGCACACTTTTCAACACTCCCTCTCAACAAGAAAGGGATTATCAGCAACCCCAATCCTGTCTCTATGGAACTCAAACTTGCCCTTTGACAATGCCTTTGTCAAAATATTTGCATCCTATTCCTCGGTCGAAATGTATAACAAAATCATGATCCTCATGACCACACAATCTCGTAGATGATGATAGCAGATATCTATATGCTTGGACCTGTCATGAAACACTGGATTCTCAGAGAGTTTAATGCAACTCTGATTATCACAATATATCACGGTAGAATCCATCATCTGACCAAACAATCCCACTAGAATCTTCTGCATCTAGATGGCCTCACATGCAGCCTGACTAGCAGCCATGTATTCAGCCTCCACTGAGCTAAGTGAAACTGATCTTTGTTTCCTGCTATACCAAGAAACCACAATTGACCCAAGGTTGAAGATTCCTCCAGAAGTTCTCTTCTGTCTGATGGGCTACCTTCCCAATCTGCATCTGTGAAGCCTTGGAGCTTCACTCCCTTTGTTTGCTTGTACCATAATCCATACTGTGTAGTGCCTCTAAGATATCTCAGCACATGCTTTGCCACCTTCCAAAATAGCTTGGTTTGTTGAACCATAGCTTGACTTAGCTGGTTCACCGTAAAGCACAAATCCAGTCGTGTGTTCACCAGATACATGAATGAACCAACAAGATGCCTATAAACAATAGCAGCTACTACCTCACCTGAAGTAGCATCCTCCTTCCTCCAGTTACCAGCTATAGGAGTCTCCATGGGCTTGCACATCTCCATGTGGAAGCACCTGAGTATCTCATTGGCATACTTGCCTTGAGACACAAATACTTCCCCATCTCTCTGCCACACCTCCATGCCTAGAAAGTAGTACATGAGACCCATGTCCTTCATCTCAAACTCTCTTTCAAGGTCCTCCTTGCAAGACTTGATCAACTGATCATAACCTGTCAAAATCAAATCATCGACATAAAGTACAATAATCAATAGCTTACCTTCTACCATGATGTGGTAGAGGTTCGCATCCGCTTCACTCTTGGTGAAGCCCAACCCGGTGAAATAGTTGTCGATCCTGGTATACCAAGCACAGGGTGCTTGCTTCAACCCATACAATGCTCACTTGAGTCGGCACACATGTGACTCGTGCTCAAAGGTCTCAAATCCCTCAGGTTGCTCAATGTATACCTCTTCCTCAATCTCCCCATTGAGGAAGGTTGTCTTCACATCCATCTGATAGATCTTCCAACCCATCTAAGCTAATAGTGCTAGAATCGATCTGATTGATGAGTACCTTGCAACAGGAGCAAAAGTCTCATCATAGTCAATCCCCTCAACCTGTGAGAAACCACAGGCAACAAACCTTGCCTTGTGTTTCTCAATACTGCCATCAGTTGCCTGCTTTACCTTGTAAAGCCATCGGGAAGTAACCACTGACTTGTCCCTCGGTCTAGGGACAACATCCCACACACTGTTCTGCATGATAGAATCATACTCCTCTACCATCGCATCCACCCAAACTGGCTGCTGCTCAAAAGAAGAAGACCGGTCGCTACACACTCCCCAACCAGGGCCATGTAGCCAGTGTATCTATCGGGAGATCTCCTCTGTCTGCGCTGGGAGGATGGCTGCCCCACATTCTCTCTCGCATCCTGTATCAATCTGTCAACTTCCCGCGAGTGTTTCCGCCCATATCTGGAAGAATCTCTGGCAGTGGTGATCTCCAGTACTGGAATCTCTGCATGCAGCTGATTTGCATCATCAAGAGGCTCCTCCTCCTTAGGAACTAATAGTTCCTCATCATCACCATGCAACTTGAGCTCCCTCTCAAGTGACACTCACATGGCTCGCTGCTCATTGAACTTCAAATCCCTGCACACTACGGTACTTTGACTGGCAGGTAGAAACACATGATAGTTGTGAGGTGTATCCATGTACCCCACAAGTATTCCCAACTCAGCTGTTGGGTCTAGCTTCTTCCGAGCATCTTTGGTCACATAACAGAAAACTAGTGATCCAAAGATGCAAAAGTGACTCACATATGGTCGCTTCCTTGAAAAAGCCTCCATAGGTGTCTTCATCCCCAAAATACGATGAGGAGTTCTGTTCTAAAGATACACTGTTGTATTGCATGCCTCAGCCCATAGATGAAGTGGTAGGCCTTGGTCATGCAACATTGCTTGATCTGCTCCCATAATAAACCTGTTCTTCCTTTCGGCCACCCCATTCTGTTGTGGGTTATGAGGTGCTGCGAATTCCCGTTTAATTCCTTCTGAAGCACAGAAGTCCTTAAACTGCTGGGAAACATACTCTCCACCGTTGTCACTCCGCAAGGCCTTTACTTTCATCCCTGATTCTTTCTCTTCGAAGGCTTTGAACTCACAAAACCTCAAGAAGGTTTGATCCTTCTTTTTCATGAAGTAGATCCAACATCTACGAGAAAAATCATCAACAAAAATAACATAGTACCTATGCCTTGCCATGGAGGCTGTAGAGAAGGGCCCACATACATCTGAATGAACTCACTCTAGAATTGCTCCAGCTCTACCATCCCGATCTTGAAAGGAAGATTTTGCATACTTACCCAAAGTGCAACCTTTGCATGTGCTCATTTTCTCCAGCTTGCCCTTGGGTAATCCGGTAGAAATATGTTGCATGATCTTCAAGGCCCCATGATGCAAGTGGCCTAGTCTCCTATGCCATAACTCACCAATATCTTGGCCATGCACCACCTCTGCTTTGGAACTCAGTGCAGCACAGTCATCTACCTGTAACTTATAGAGATTCTTAACTCGAATCCCTATCTGCTTGGTTTGTCTAGTGTCGACATGCCTTAGGAAAACCTTTCCCATACTAAAGACTACATCATAGCCTTTATCCTCAAGCATAGCAATAGACACAAGATTCTTTTTCAGCCCTAGTACATACATAACATTAGAAAGAGTGAGGGGAGAACCATGCTCCCTCTTAAACACAACCGTACCTTCACCTGAGACACGGTACTTTCCATCATCGCCCATCTCAATCCGTATCTGGAGATCCTTCTCCTCCAAAGTGCTGAAAATATTCTTGTCACCTGAAATGTGGAAAGAGGCTCCACTATCTAAGTATTAAACACATCCCATGCTAGATGAAACCATGCATGTGATAAGAGAGAAATCCAACTAAAACTGTGAAGCTAGTGCCTCACCATCAAATTCCTTGGAGGAACCTTTCTTGGACTTCTTCCGTGGACAATTAGTAGCATAATGGCCCAACTCATGACAATGAAAGCATCTTACCTTCGATTTTTCAAACTTCTTCCCACCTTGAGAAGACTTGGATTGGGATGCTTTCCCTTTCCCTTTCTTACCTTTAGTTTCTAAAGCTAAATTCTCTTCATCATCATGTTTTGATGAAGAACCATCCCTGGTGTTCTATCTGATCTCCTCCTACATCAAATCCAACCATAGTCATTCCCAATCTGGAAAATTGTCCCTTCCATTCACTAAGTCCTGGTAGCTATGCCAGCTCTTAGGAAGGCCAAGGAGTGCTAGACTCACCATATCATCATCAGCAGTCATGACCCCTACACTTGCAAGCTCATCCCTGCAGGTGGCGAGCTTGTTTAGGAACGTAGAGATAGTGTCACCCTTTTCGCACTTGATCTTGCGAAGTTTGTCCTTCAGTGCCAGCTTCCTCTGATCACTGTTATTCTGATATAAATCTTTCAAGTTTTTCCACATCGAAAATGGAGACTCCTTCCCATGGAGGCTCGAGACTATGTGATCTCGAACTCCCTCCAAGATGATTCTCCTAGCTCTAGCCACACACTTTTTCCATTCCACCAGCTTAGTATCATCAGTAGGCTTAGGGACTTCTTGATCAATGAAGTCCTTAAGGCCATTATCTTCCAATACTGCCTCCATGCGATCCTTCCAAGCTATGTAGTTTGAGTTGCCATCAAGGGCATACTCAAGCCTCAAACCATTGAACGCCATCAATGAAATAGATGTGATAAGAACTTGAGATCTATATCCTGAATAATAAACTTCAAATTTCTCTTGCTTGTATATTGTTCTTCCTTGATCACCTGTGCTCTAATACCATGTAGAAATTTCACCTGTAGATCAACCTGATATATGCAATGTACTAAAGCATAATACTTGATCTAGTTCTACAAAACATTAAGTGGAAGCATAATTGAATTCATGAGCAACATCAAGCATAAACAGATATAACTGAGTAAGAGAAATAATCAGCCATAACACAAGATATATCACTGGGGAAAGCACCAGCATAAAACCCCAACATTGTATTATTAATCAAGTGGAAATCCTCTTCAACATACAAAAAGAATCAGCTCAAAAGCTATCCTGCTCTCTTTGCAATCAGAAGATGAAGATCATAGACTACCTAGGCCTCAATATATAGGCCACAAGTCCTCCAATCCCCTATTTCCTTGCGCAATTTTGATTGGGGTCCAATTACATAACATGTGGGAATTGGCCCCAATCATACATGTTGTCAACCTCAGGTCCAACTATGCAATCCTTGAGGACTCAAGTTCCTCCTGCATGCAAGGAATATTCACAAGGAAGATCCTAGCATCTGATAATACATTGTCCCTCATCTGATCTCAACTGGGTCTCTGTCTAAACTGCCATGCATTAGTTATCCATGAGAGAATACTCAGTTATCTGAAAATAATAGTTGTCACATGCATGCAAGCATCAACAAACTATATCTCATTAATTTAACAACTTGTTAAATTAATCTAACTGGACTTGACTAAGTTAAACTAAGTCAACTGATTCTCTCATTATAGAACTCATACTTGATTCCTCAATCAATGGAGAAAATCAAGGATAAATTCCTCAATCAGTGGGACAACTAATTGCATGTTCTCACAAAGACTTCAAGTTTAATTTTCCATAACTAATTAACTCATGGAGAATTAATTAATTAATATTTAAACTGCTGGTAAGACCAAATTCGAATTTACTTCCTATAGTTAGACCAGGGACTGCTAAAAATAGGAAGGGACCATGAAATGCTATTTTTAGAAGGTTTTATTTTTAGCAATTTCACCTCTCACCCAATGTGGCCAAAATCCACATTGGCCAAATTGCTATTTTTAGAAGTGCTATTTTTATCAGTTCTATTTTTAGCAATTTCTAAATTTAACATTTCTTGTTGCACACATTTCAACAACCCTAAGTACTAAAATCTTATTTCTACTTGGCTTTATCAACTCTCACTCTCTTCTCTTAAGATTTCTCTCAATGGAATCTAGGGGGAGTATACTTCTTTGTCAATACAAAATTATCTCACTCATCATCCCTATGCAATCTTCTTCATGAGTCATTTAGGATCTAGCTCCAATGGAAGGGGACGTAGGGTTTGACATGGCCACCCAATCTCTCATACTTAGCAAGGTGCAGAGGCCTTGGCTATGGTTTGTTGGGAGCACACCCACCCTATGGCTCTGTTGAAATAAATATTGTTGAAGCTTGAACTAGAGTAGAACAAAGATACTCTCAAGATTAAAACATTAAGGAAAATGTGGGACACTAGGCCCTAGATACAAGGAATAGGAGGAGCGAGAATGTCAAATACTTGCAAATTGTGAACATGTACTTTCAAATCAAGACCATATTAGGAAAAGTTTTTGTAGAAAGGAATGAAGCACAACAAGAAATTTTGGTGTGTTTGGATGCTCTCTAATTTCAAGTCAAGTAGCTAGATCACAAAGTTTCTACTCTAGCAAAAAACATTGTTGGGTTGGTGTTTGTAGACCCTGAGGGGAATGTTGATGGCCCCTATCTAATAGTTGTTGGTTCACCCTCTCCTTCATATGCACAATTTCATGCTATTTTTGTTTAAATATATGAGCAACATTAGTGTTCTTACTCATAAGAATAATCATAATAAGTTTAGTAAGCTTGTCAAACACCTTAATTTTTCTGTAATGACTTTCTAGTTTAATCACCACTATTTAGCTTTATGGACAAAAGACTCATATGATTTCCCTAATAATATGCCATGAGCATATAGTTTTTGTAAAATATTTTCCTTAGTTTCATATAATGATGCATAACTAACTTACTTATTACTCATAAGAATAATCATAGGAAGTTTAGTAAGTTCGTCAAACACCTTAAATTTTTTTAATGGCCTTCTAGTTTAATTACCACTATTTAGCTTTATGGACAAAAGATTGGTTTGATTTCCCTAATAGTAAGCCACGAGAATATAGTTTTTGTACGATGTTTTCCTCAATCTCATATAATGATGCATAGCGAACTATAGTTTTTGAAATTTTGTTGTGTTTGGATGCTCTCCAATGGCAAGTCAAGTAGCTAGATCACAAAGTTTGTACTCTAACGAAAAAAATTGTTGAGTTGGAGTCTGCAACCTTGAGGTGAATGTTGTCAATCGTGATGTGATGCCTGTTAACTCACCCTCTCTTTCATATGCACGAATTTATGTTATTTTTATTTATAAATATGATAAGTATCAATGTTCTTACTCTTAAGAATAATCATAAATTTAATAAGCTTGTCAAACACCTTAGGTTTTTTTAATGACCTTTTAATTTAGTCACCTTATTTAACTTTATGAACATGTTCTAAAATATTTTCCTCCAACTTACGTAGTGATTTTTTTCTCCAAATCTCATTTCATATAATAATGCGTAACTAACTTACCTGATTTAGTATATAAGTAAAATATCCCACTCATATAATACTTCCATTTTATTATTTTTTATTTTATTTTATTTTATTAATTTATTATTTATACTATATTTTTTAAATACAATTTTTTTTTTTTAAATGAGTCCCGAAAGAACCAGCGCAAAAAGAAAAAGAGAATATTGTAAAGTTATCATATTATTTCACATGTACAATGCAAATATCATATATAAAGGATTTGAATAAACCTGTAATATCATATATATAAAGAATTTGAATAAACTTTTATGGTTAGACTAATTGAAATAATCATAATTATATATAAAATTATTATAAATAAATTTATTTAATATTTAAAAATAATTTAAGTAATATTTTCTAGATTTAATTTAATTTAATAGTTTTATATTAATTGAAATTGAAATTATTCATTAAGTTGTATTTTAAGTATTTGATTTAATAGTTTTATATTAATTGAAATTGAAATTATTCATTAAGTTGTATTTTAAGTATTTGAGAGAAATTATTGTTATTTTTCTTGCTAAGTTTAATAAGTGATATATTACACATATTTATGATAATGGATTTGAACTTTGTTATTAAATATATTATTATAATGTTGGGGAAGCAAGAGCAGGAGGGGTTATTTTCTACCCCGATGAAGTAAAAGAGATTCAATATGCTTGGGTTTTGGGTATCTCATCTAATAACCAAGCTGAATTCTTAGCCTTGTGGCGGGAATTAGAATTGGCAATATCAAGTAAAATTCTGCAATTAATGGTCTTGGGAGATTCGATGATATGTAAGCTCAAAGAGGAACTTGCAGAAATCCAATCCTCCATCCTGCATAGAATCAACTTGCAAATTGAAAAGTTTAAGAATGTTGAATTCTTTCACATCAAGAGGCATCTAAACTCAGTGGTAGACCCATTAGCAAATCGGGGCGTCTCCCTACAACAAGGAGTGGTGGTTCAAAATGATAGCATTACAGTTATAAAACATATACCATGATAATCCTAATTACAATTTAGATTATAGGAGTCTTAAATAGAATTAATGAACGATTAGAAGGGTGGGTTTTTCGTCGTCCTAATGTCAGACTTCATCATGGATTGTCGATCATCCAATTATTTCTTTCATGCTCTTGTGGCCCCTCCACTTAGCTAAAGGTTGGGCTCATGCATACACTTGGATTCCCTTGATGTTCGCTACCATCACAATGGGCAGGTGGATGTTGATTCAACCCATCAATAAATTTGGATGGATTTAGAGTGATGGCATTCTCATACTCAAGATGTATCATACACACTTGTGGTATTTGACTTTAATGGAGTTGGTTGCAAGTTACAGAGCTATTAATATAGTGATGGAACGCTTTGTTCAGTGAATGCGGGGGAATGATTGTCATATGGAAGATGTCATGAAAAACGATGGGTTGGGGGAGACTGCCTTGAATGGTTATAAGAAGAGGTCGTGTAACAGTGTTTCTCCAAGAATACAATTTGGGTTTATTACTCGTCTTGAAGTAAGGAAGGTGTTGAAGCCCCGAAAATCGGGTCTACAACAAGGGGGATACCCACCCGGTCCGGACCTTGGTTAGAAGCTCCTTTTCTGTTTGGTGTAGTGGGTCCGACTAGGGATATGGGACCAGTGTCCCAATTTATGTGTGTGTGTGTTGAGAATTGATATTTTCTTTCTAATAACTTCTAAGTAAAATGCTTTTATTCTAAGTCTAACTTAACGACATGCAATTGTATTCTAATAAACAGAAATATCTAATTCTAAAACTACCCCGGGATTTGATCTTTCAATTATGCGATCTAAAATAGTTTCTACAACAATTGGTAATAAAGATCATTCAATTGCTATAAGAAAAGAATTCAATAAAGATAAACCATTTCGTATAAAAAGTTAGATGAAACAATTGTGAAAAACATATCGCATAATAAGTTACTCATATATTAAAGCATAAATAAATAGCTATCACCATACATAAGTGCCAAATGATAGCTCAAGCATTCAAGCATTCATATATAAATAAGTGAACATGAAGATCACCATAACACATAAGCAGAAACAATTAAGAGATAAAAGTACCATTTATAACTAGTTATACTCATGAGCTGCAACAATAATGATCTATCTCTTCTTAATCCAACATCCACTAAGAGTACAAAAGTGCAACATCAATAGTAGATATTAAACGCAGATATCAATAAATCTCGTTCCATTCATTCATCAAAACCTCCTCGGAGGGTGCAAAATTGCATGTTCTGAGGACAAGTTTTTGATAAATTTCAGGACCCTTCTCTAAATGCATGAGAAGGGTTTAAATACTACTAAATAAACCTAAAAATAGTTTATTACAAAAATGTAGGATACAGTTTAAATGACCATCCTCATTTTAGGCAAAAATAAAGAAAAACTAAAACTAAAATTAATAACTAACTATCTATGTATCTGTTCCTTGTAGTCGCAAGTGTTCAACATTTGCTTGAGGAGAGTTGGTTGGCCGACTTCCGACTTTAGCTATCCTGTGAAAACGGAATCGGCAAGAGCTAGCGCCATCTTCTCGGCAGAATTAATGATACATTTGAGAGTCATGCACTGGCTGTGTGGTTTTACCAAGTATGTCCAGTAAGAATCCCAATTCAACTTGGTTAACCTTTTGATGGACTCTGCTTTTTCTCGAGCCTTCTGTCTCCAGCTTGTTTGTAGATGCTGTACATTTGGTAGATATTTACATACTATTTGAAGATAAATACCACTGGTTTTTTGCGTTTAAGTTTTACCTTCCGCCTTTAGCACTTTTTCCTACAAATTTTCGAGCTTACAGGCGACTGAGCGATTAGAGACTTTTGATTTTAAGAGGTTTTGCCTGCCTAGCTCGCGCATCGGAAACTGCCTCAGTTTCTTGATCCGGGCTTCCTTGATGCTATTTTTTGCCTCTTTTGTGCCTTTAAACCTTAAATTTTGTGGAAAGAACGACTTCGTATGTTCTTGGCTCTAAGTCTTAAACTGTCTATTTGTGATATCAGCGCTATCCAGTACCCATTTGACCATGTCTGTGTATGGAAGAATTTTGGGCTTCGCCGCTATCCGGTGCAAGAAAGAACATGCTAGTTCTGTAATAGACGCTTCAGATGACCCGTGTGAGCCAGTAGTAGCTGTAACCTCCATTACCCTGGGATTTTCTTCCTCAAGTAGACTGTACATGCCTTCCCAAGTAGTAATACCAACATCTTTGTTACAGGTGGTGTCTGTGTATAAGGGCGTCATCTCTTTATCTTCAGAACTCGGAGCTTTACCCTTCTTTCCCATAATATTCTGAACACTGCTATGTACACTTCTCTGCTTTTCGCTCCTGCAGTTTACAAATGAGGCAAGAGTAATGATAAGAAAAAAAGGTGACAGGAAAGCTTTAAATGCCAAAAACATATAAAATATATCACCCTACGTGAAATGGCTCCTCGATCAGATCAAAACCATATTTCATTAATGATTTCCAACTAACTCATTAATTATCATTAACATGCATAACTGGGCATCAGTTTATGGAAAAAGCTTTCTCGAACAACAAGCCCTATAGATCTGCAATAAGGTGATTTGCGATTTGCTTCGCAATATCACAGATCGCAATATTGTAAATTCGTTTCATGTGGCAATTATCTGTTACAATGTGTTTTCTGCGAAATGCGATTTGCAAGATGCGCCATCGCATATCGGCGGTTTGAGGTATTTCAGCTTTAAGTGATATTTGAGGCATGCGATGCGATGAGGGTCTTTTGATGTGTGATTTCGCATCATGATTTCGCAATCTTAGGATTCCGCTTGTAGGAAGGCATCCATTACCTTTTTGCAATGCGACGTTTTTTATTAAGGGAACGGTTTTGTTCGAACTTATCATAAAACTCAAGTCTTTTTGGGATTTTCGGGTATTCTCCTAGGTTTTATGATAGTAAGATTTATTCAAAAATGAAATACAAGTCCTAAGTTATTTTTTGAATTTTATGGATAAGAGTCCCCACTTATTTAGTATTAGAAATAAAACTAAATAAGAAGGGGGGTTGTTGCTGGCCACAACAGAAGGTCAGGGTGTGGATGTTCAAATGGAGCGCCATTCCAGTATCGAAAAAGATGAAATCATTGATAAACTAGCTCAATTGGCGGCATCCATAAATTTCACACTGGCCATGCTTTCCGGGCAAGGATAAATGGTGTTAGAAGAATCCCAAACTCTTTTTTACACTCTTGAACCAGAGAATTAGACTATTGAAGACCAAAATGGATAAATTGCAAGTGACATTTTATAGATTGAATCTCAAGTTGGACAGAATGACATCCTTGTTTGATCTAGCGACAATTGGGGAGAACAATAAAGGGCTCGCACAGTTTGATGGGCAGCAGGGCATGGCACAAAATTAGTAGGAGATGGCAGCAATGGAGGTAAATGTGGAATTAACTTCTTCCCCTTATCAGCCAAGGCCTGGAAATGATGGAATTGAAGCCAATTATGTTCTTGGGGTTAATAATGAAGGATAAGTTTCATTTTCACTTTTAACTTATGTTATGCAAGTATACATTTATCTTAGGAGTGTTTTGGCAGTTATAAGTCAATCCAACTTAGTACAGTTGTATGTAGTCAAAAAGTTAAAAGCTCCAATCTTTTTTGGACATTTTTTAAATTTAGAGGATGAATATTTTATCAGACATGTAAAAAGTTATTTTCCTTCAAACCAGATTGAATTAATAGAAAAGCCATTTCTTTTAATATATATATTTATAATGCAAGAAGCATACACTATCAAATCAAAGAAAGTGGAAAAGCAACAAGCTCTTATGGAACATGGATCCTCTTCTAAATCCACATGGAATAAAGTTGGAAAGGCAACTTCTTGGTAAAATCAAGCGGATGAGGAAGAATTCAAAAATAGCAACACTTATTTGCCAAAGAATGACCCATTGAAATTAGTAGAAAACAAGGGTTGGATTCAAGTTGGGAAGAAAGGAAAAAGTATTTTGCTAAGGAAAACAAGAATTCAGACTAAATCAAATCAAAAGTAGTGAAAAATGGAATGTAAATGTCTTTGGATATTGTGGTTTTTTGGAAAAAAAATAGTTGGAAAGAGACTGAATTTTTTGTATTATGGGGTACTTTCTTGAGAGTTTGGATTGAACCTTCGTACTCAATATTAAACCTACAAGGAAGATTGGAATATGTAAAGGTTCTAGCCTTAAAACCAGATTAATCTTTAATAAAAATCTCTACCCGTTTCTTTCTCTATATATATATATATAGAGCCTTGGATCTTAAAAAATATACTTGATCTGTAAATTGTTGTGGATATTCCACTAGACAGTTCATCACAACATATCTTATAATATTATATCAAAAATTTGAAAAATTCTACACTATTACAGTTTTATTAAACTTTAAGATTTGTATATTTAATTGTTGTTAGTGCATGCATGTAATTGGAAATTATACATAAAAATAGAGAATGACAAAATAAGCTCTCACACACACATAAGACACTAGATATGCTCTTGAGAACCCTTTCGGGAGAAAACTCAACTGGAAGGTGAGGTCGCTTTGCTCTCTTTATTTGTCTGGAAATATGGTTATAGGTTCAAAGAAGTAATCCTTGTGGCTCTTGGGCTGCTACAGTACACATATACTCTCCATATGCTCTACCTCCTATCTCTCGTGGCTATCTTTTCTCAGCTATGGAACAAAATTCTCTCGAAAGAATGGAATGGATCTTCCTTCTAGTGGCCTCGTTATAACACAACCCAATAGCCTACCACTGGTTAAGTTTGACTCTACATCAAATCTGAACCAAAGTTACAATATAGACCCCTTTAGAGCCTTTTACATCACAAACACATGGCTAGCCTCTTTTCCGTGATTAGTGGGGGCTGACGCGACATCCTCTTGAACCGTGGTGGTGAAAACAAGAAGGTCAACTTTTGAGTGGCATAATTGTCACATACGAACTCTAATTAATGTGATTATTGCATCGCCAGACATGTCTCTTTATGTAGAATAGCATGAAAAGTTTTTGCGCTAAAGCAGTAAAGCTTTACCCCCAAAAACATTTTTTATGCCTCAAAACACTCCTCGAGGTTTTCAGACCTCGTTTTGCCAAATTAGGTCTCGCCAATAAAAATGGTCCCATGAGCTTATTCCTCCACTTGTTTCACTCTGAATGCATCAAGATGGATGAAAAACAATATAATGATCCAATCTGGATCAATATTACTCTTGTTTACGAACTACAAAGTGCAATTCTTTATTATATTAAAACACACACACACACACATATATTAAGTAAACAGATAGACTAGGTTATATGAATAAAGTTGGGTTCTGGCCCATAACCATTACAATTCTCCTAAAAACAAAAGCTACTAAAGTTCCTTGGGGATTTGGAATAGAACATACAAGATCATTCCAAATTCTTAATTAAAAACTCCATAGAACATAATATTTGTTTGCATTCCAATTAAAAAATTCCAAAAGGCACCTAAAATCCATATATATTTGCAGCCCATTCTTGACTTAGAGTTATCCTAACTTGGATTGGCTTATCGTCATTCTTGGAGAGTTATTTTTATTCTTTTTTTCAACTTGAGTCCATCCCAGTTTTTCTGGTGAATATGTCATGTTGTCATTCTTTAATCAATCTCTATTGGCTATTGTGTTCTTTTTCCCCAATGGAGACTCTTCCGCATCAACCTATTCAGCCCAAGAAGGATATTTTTCAATCTTATTTTTTTTATGAAACGTTCTCTAAGGCAATGTCTTTGGATGCACACATCCTGCACTTATCCATGAATGGAAGAGCAGCTCTGGAACCAATTTCCTAGAATTCTTCATCAATGAAGCATTTGGATAACCCGAATTTCCTATGTTGTCAAGAACCTCTACACTATCGCCAAACTTCACTTAATTTCCTACTGAACTTTGTTCATTAGAAGGGTCTGATGTGATTTCTAAAAAAAAATAACCTTTTGCAAATTTGACTCCTTACAAATATCTAGGGGAAGACCCTCTTTAAAAATTGTATAATGGTATGACTTAGCGTCATCCCGTAATCTTGGTTTATGACTATTTTTCTTGGATTTATTCTTTCTAGCTTTAGGACAATTTTTAAAGGAATGTCCAGTTTCAAAACATTCTCTACATCTGAAAGAAATGTTTTGGTAGTCAAACTTTTGCACCCATTGATAATCATGACCAATTAACTTAATTTTAGTTGGGAATCCTTTCTTGAAATCCATCTCATGCATATGCATGCATATGTGGGTTTCAAGTAATATTTTGTATCATCACAACGAAAATAAAATTTGTCTAAGGCATTACCAATTGATGTCAAAGATGCAAGATTCCACATCTGGAAAGGAAGGTTGGGGAGCCTTACCCAAATCAGAGCAGTAGATATAGATGTCGAAAGAGGGATACCAAGATTGTAATGAAAGCCCTTCACTGCCCCATAACCATGGTCCAGAATCACATATCACCATTAGGGAACTTTTGAGGTATAAAATGGGGCTCCTAAGAAAAATGTACAACCAAAATAAACTTTATAAGAACCAATAGGATTCAAGATGATGATGTCAACCATGGGGGGATGATTCACCATTTTTGGGCTAAAAAATTAAAAAGATTAAAAAATAATAAAATAATACAACTACTTTTTCAACTATCTCCCTAAGGTTTTACTCAAATTTCAAGCGGGAGTACTCGCTGGATGCAAAATTTAATTCCTCATCCAAGGAGTACCCATGTTGCATACTTTCGATGAACCCTACTACACGAAAATGAAATATACATGAAAAAACATGATTACAAGGTCCATTGAAAGTATGCAACATGGATAATCCTTGGATGAGGAATCAAATTCTACATCCAACGAGTTTTCCTGCTCGAAATTTGAGTAAATCCATTGGGAGACAAGTTGAAAAAGTAGTTGTTTCTTTTTTCCCTCTAAAATTTGATGATGTAATCTAATCTTATTTTATTATTTCCACTATTATTTTATAATTTCCTTAGGAGGCCCATTTTAGACCTTAAAATTCCCCTAATGCACACGATCTTCAGGTCTATGAAATACTGCGACAAAGAAGTCTCTCGACAGGGGATAAATATTCAATTCATTTGAAATTAAGGGCTTCCAATGCTCAGAAATCCATGAATGAATATCAACGAGCCACATCCACAGTCCATTGAATCTACAAATCAAACCAACTTCAGAAAAGAACTTCGCTTCACTCAGAGTTTCATTCACTAAAGGAATCTCAATCGATGGGGTTCCTAGACAGGCAACCTAGAGAATGAGAGACCAAAGACAAGTTTCACTATGTCACAAAAGGAGAGGGTACCCAATGTGACATTACCGGAGCCATTGGTCATTTTCTTCATCATCGAAGAAGGTGGAGAGGGTGAATTCCAAGAGAAGGAAGCACCCATTTCATCAAAGGAACTAGTGGTGAAGGGCGAATGTAGGTCAATCGCCAAGGAGAAAGACTAAGACACATGTTTGACAAAAGTTTTAAAGCGAGACACTATGGGAGCCATAAAGAGAGTTGAATCATCGACAAGGGGCGAGACAAAGGAGGATGAACGCCCCACAACTGAAACGACTATAGAAGGAATCAAAACTTTATTGTATGAGGAGATCTCCATTTAGGTGGGATTAGCAGGATAGGAGGAGGAGAGGCAAACAACTAGGATTAAATCCTAGCTGCCGTAGTAGCACCTCCACGCGCAGGAACAATAGTTCTTGAACAATTAAGTAAATATTAATATAGATATTTTAAACGCATTTTATTTCTTTGAATATATATATATATATATATATATATGAGTAATTGGCAATTGGATTGGGTTATACTTACATGACAAATACTTTCATAATACAAGGTCGACTATAAAAACTACAACTATAATTTCTAGGCGAACTCACCCACGACTCACATAGTAAATCAAAAAATTTAAACCTTGAACCTCAGTGTCACAAATACTTCATATCATGATTAACTACACTCATAAAAACATAAAATTTTATTTTAATTAAATATACATTTTAAATATAAATTTTAAAAAATAATTTGTTTTTGTTAAATATAAATAATATCAAGGAATTAAGCCTTGAACTTCGAATTTTCTCAAAAACTTCATAGCGTAGACAACGCAATTACGCCCCTAAAAGCATAGAGAATTATTTTAATTAAATAAAGACATTATATTGAAAAATAATTTACTTACTTAAATATAAAAAATATACACCCATATTAATCTAAAATTAATTAAAAGCTTACACAAATATTTGGATACCCAATTATATGATTATATATGTAGAAAATCAAAAAATTTATAGTAACAAACGAGTGCACGCTGCATTTCGTTATCACGATAATGTGACTAAGGAAAGAAACCCGTGTGAAATTTTTTAATTAAATTAAATTTTTTTGAAATTTAAAAATATTTTTAAAATATTAAAAAATGACCAATAGTTACGAAGTTTGATGGAACTATCAAACCAACTTCCTCATCCACAGGACTTTGGCAAACACTCTATATGAGCATTTGGCAGTTAAACAATCCAATCATGGTTTTCTAACATATTTAATTTACATACCCGGACTAAACAGCATTAGTGGATTACATAAAACCACGTTGAGCGGAACCTATGCAAAACCACCTTGCAGTCAAAATTGCATTGCGTAGCGTGCATGTTTGTTGAGGAACTCGTATTCCTCTATACATCTGGTCAGGAATGGTGTGATTTGTTAAATTTATATTATTGAAATTTTTACTAAGAGAATGTGCTATATTTCACTGGTTTATGAGTATTTATTCTTCATAACGTAAGTTGTAATTGTTTTTTTTGTTTTTGTTTTTTTTTTTTTTTTAAAAGAAAAAGCAATATATTTATATTGAGGTAATATAAGCAGCTCTGTTGGGATACAATTGTAAATCTTTCTTAATTAATTATGAACAATTCAAATTAACAGCCCAAAGATCATCAATACCGAATATTTTACAAACAAAACTTAATATGATCTATTGTTTAAGATGACATACCTTGATTAACAGCGGAAGATGTAATGGCTGCCATCTACTTTCTTCTGACTCCTACTCTTCTTCTCAGATCGGTTTCTCTTTCTAGCCCTGTTTCTTTATGCGCTTCTTGATGGAGAAGAATGCGACTCTTGGCAGGGGGAGAGAGGACCCAATCCTTTTTTTATATTATTTAACACTAAATCTGGTACGTCCATCATATACCAATTCAACGCTTTAATGCTTTAATGCTTTAATGCTTTTAACGCTTTTAACGCTTTAATGCTTTAATCGGGTCACATTAAGATTTAAAAACTGCAGATTTCTAACATTCTCCCACTTGACCCGACTATTCATAATATTAAGTGTTGAACATCATACTATGATAAATTGCTGAGAGTTATGGCGGTTGTGCACTATTAATTCAATGCATTTCCTTCCATATACTACAATACCAGCAAACCATCAATTCATACTCATAATTTATATAAAACAGCATAATGGTCCACATAATGTCTTATATCATAATGATTAAACATAATATCTTTATAAGACTCTTTTTTGTTTAAAATTACATAAAATACGTACTACTATATTAAAACAAGAGACACATAATTGTATATCAGAAACACATAAAAGAGCTCAGAATGTCACACATAAATTATTACTAATACAACCAAGACCCATTCTTTGAACATGTTCCTTAAATTGTCTTGGTTGTAACCCTTTCGTCAAAGGGTCTGCAATCATAAGATCTGTCCTGATGTGCATGATTGACACTCTTTGTTTCTGAACCTCATCTTTCACAACAAGATACTTCAGATCTATGTGTTTGGCACCTTTAGAGTACTTGTCGTTCTTTGAGAAAAAATACTGCTGCGGAGTTATCACAATAAATTTTCAGCGGCTTGCTAATGGTGTCGACAACCGCAAGTCCTGAAATAAAGTTCCGCAACCATAATGCATGAATTGTGGCTTCAAAACATGCCACAAATTCTGCCTCCATAGTGGATGAAGCAACGATAGTCTGTTTCGCACTTTTCCACGATATGCCACCTTGAGCAAACATAAACAGGTAACCAAAAGTCGATTTTCTAGTATCGATGCATCCAGCAAAATCTGAATCGCTATATCCGATCACCTCCGATTCATTGGATCTTCTATACATGAGCATGTAATCTTTCGTGCCTTGTAAGTACCTCAAAACTTTCTTTGCAGCTTGCCAATGTTCCCTTCCTGGATTACTTTGATACCTCCCTAACATACCGACCGCAAAGCTGATATCCGGTCTAGTACAGGTTTGAGCATACATCAGGCTACCAACAACAGATGCATATGGAATTGATTCCATTTCCTTTCGTTCAACATCATTCTTAGGACATTGCATGAGACTGAATTTATCACCTTTCTGTACAGGAATTGTCCCAGGTGAACATTTACTCATTCCAAATATCTCTAGAATCCTTTCGACATATCCTTTCTGAGACAATCCCAATATTCCTTGTGATCGATCACGGAATATTTCTATTCCAATCACATAGGATGCCTCTCCCATATCTTTCATTTCAAAGTTCGTTGAGAGAAATTCCTTAGTCTCATGCAATATACTTAAATTATTTGCAGCAAGCAAGATGTCATCAACATAAAGGACCAGATAAATAAACTTGCTCCCACTAATCTTTTGGTATATACAGTGATCAACCGTATTTTCCTTAAAACCAAAGGATGTAATAATGGTATTGAACTTAATATACCATTGCCGGGATGCTTGTTTAAGCCCATATATTGACTTCTTAAGTTTACACACCAATTGTTCTTTACCTTCTATAGAAAAACCCTCAGGTTGATCCATGTAAACATCCTCATCAAGATCTCCATTCAGAAAGGTTGTTTTCACATCCATTTGATGCAACTCCAAATCATAATGAGCTACTAATGCCATTATTATTCTTAGTGAGTCCTTTTTCGAAACAGGAGAAAATGTCTCCTTGTAATCAACACCATCTTTCTGAGTGTAACCCTTAGCAACAAGTCTAGCTTTATACCATTCGATATTACCACTAGAGTCGTGTTTGGTTTTAAAAACCCATTTGCATCCGACTCTTTTACAGCCATGTGCTAACTCAACGAGATCCCAAACTTCATTCTGTTGCATGGATTTCAGTTCTTCTTTCATGGCATTAATCCATTCCTTTGACTCTTTACTTTCTACAGCATGTGAAAACGAAACTGGATCCTTATTGATTCCAATATCATAATCTGATTCTTGCATATAAACCACATAATCATCAGAAATAACTGACCTACGATTTCTTTGAGGTCTTCTTAATGCTACTTGTTGTGGTTCATGCATATCAGCATTATGTAAGTCATTTCCTTCAGGAAGTACTTCTTCATTTATATGTTGTTCATTATCATCATGTTGTTCTACAACAGCTGGAACAACATTTGGAGTAATAGTAGATGGAGGAACTATTCTAGGCAATGTAACATTTACCCTTGTTTCCTTTATTTCTACTATTTCTCTTCGAGTACTCCCACTGACTTCACCATTCTCAATGAACCTTGCATTACCAGTTTCTACAATTCTTGGACTATGATTAGGACAGTAAAACACGTACCCTTTAGATTTCTCAGGGTAACCTAAAAAATACCCACTGATAGTTCGAGAATCTAATTTCTTTTCATGTGGATTATAAATTCTCGCTTCCGCTGGACAACCCCAAACATGCAGGTGTCTTAAGCTAGGTTTCCTGTTAGTCCATAACTCAAAAGGAGACTTTTGAACAGCTTTACTAGGAACCCTATTCAACAAATAATTAGCGGTTTTGAGAGCATACGACCACAAATTCTTAGGTAGTGTAGAATCTGACATCATACTCCTAATCATACCCATTAACGTCCTATTGCGCCTTTCTGCTACACCATTTTGCTGTGGTGTACCTGGCATTGTGTATTGCGCACATATGCCATGACTTTCGGGGAATTTTGCAAATGGACCTGGACACTGGCCTGACTCATTATATTTACCATAATATTCACCACCTCTATCAGACCTTATGATTTTCACCTTTTTATCTAATTGCCTCTCAACTTCCTTTACAAACGTCTCAAGGACATTCACAGATTGAGATTTTTCATGAAGCAAATAGACATAACCATAATGGGAAAAATCGTCAATAAAAGTGATGAAATACTTTTCTCCATTAAAGGCTGGAGTGTCCATAGGTCCGCAAATATCAGTGTGTATTATTTCAAGAAGCTGGCTGCTTCTGGTGGCTCCTTTCTTATTATGTTTGGTTTGTTTACCTTTAATACAATCCACACATAATTCTAGATCACTAAAGTCCAAATTTGACAAAATTTCATTACTTACTAGTCTCATCATTCTTTCTTTGGATATATGACCTAGTCTTTTATGCCACAAGAAAGCAGAATTTTCATTCACCATGCTACATTTACATCCAACATTATTTACTACATTCAACAAGGAATTTGCATAAGTGTCATTCAGTTTCAATTTATATAAACCATCAATTAGAATACCAGAACCAACATTATCAGTATTCTTATATAAATCAAAACAGCCAGATCCAATCATACATCTAAAACCAGAATTATCCAACTTACTTACAGAAATAAGGTTTCTAGATAATGAAGGTACATAAAGGGTACTGTATAAGTCTAATACATATCCACTTTCTAGAATTAGACGATAAGTCCCAATGCCTTCAATTGAAGATTTCATTCCGTTTCCCATAAAGAGAAAACGATCTTCATTTGGATTTATGGTTCGGATCATAAGAAATCCCTGCATATTATTGGAAACATGATTTGTAGCACCAGTATCAAGCCACCATGTATTAATGGGAACTTCAACTAAATTTGATTCAAAACATACGAAAGATAGATAATTACCTTTCTTTTCGAACCAAGCTTTCCTTTTCGGACAGTCACTTTGATAATGTCCTTTCTTTTTACAGAAATGACATTGAACATCCTTTAGTTCCTTCTTTTCCTTATCCTGCC
The DNA here is from genome assembly GCA_031772625.1 of Pinus tabuliformis. Taxonomy (NCBI): domain Eukaryota; kingdom Viridiplantae; phylum Streptophyta; class Pinopsida; order Pinales; family Pinaceae; genus Pinus; species Pinus tabuliformis. The sequence continues at coordinate 155,043,563 of CM062805.1, read as the reverse complement.
CATTCTTAGCAGGTGCCTTTTTCTTCTTGAAATGACTTGATTTTCCTTTCTTTTCTTTACCAGCTTTATTACTCACAAAACTTACTGAGTGATTCACTTGATTTTTCAAACGTCCTTCTTCCTGAACAAGTCTACTGGCCAATTCATTAACATTCCACTTATCCTTTATAGTGTTATAGTTAATCTGAAAAGGTCCATATTCAGAAGGTAGCGAGTTCAAGATGAACTGGACAAGAAAAGAATCCTCTACTGTAAGTCCCAGGGAGTTTAACCTTGCTGCAAGATTAGTCATCTCTATAATGTGCTCTTGCATAGTTCGCGACCCATCAAACTTCATGGTCGTGAGTTCTGCCATAAGAGTACCAGCGAGTGACTTATCAGCTGAACGAAAACGCTCTTCCACAGACTGCATATATTCCTTAGCACTTTCTGTTTGTGGAATTGTTGACTTGATGTTGTTAGCAACAGTCATCTTAATAAACATAAGGCTCAATCTGTTACTACGTTCCCATGCTTTATGGTGTGATTTTTCTGCCTCAGTACTATCTTTTGTAAGAGCAGCAGGTTTATCCTCAAGGAGTGCCAAGTCAAGATCCTGAACACCTAAATGGAAATTGACTTGTTCTCTCCATTCAGAAAAATTAACACCAGTGAACAATGTAACAGATGAAGCATGCGTATTCATGGGAACTCCTGCAAATTAAAAAAAAAAAATGAAATAACTGTAAGCTCATAACTAACGCGATTCAAATGTAGACATAATAGCATAATATAGCACTCCTTTGGGTAGATACTATCTTATACTTAACATAATTAAATACCAAAACATAAGTAGGTAATAAATATATTCAATTAAATAGAACTGACATCTTTGGATGATCAATATTTATTTAATCAAAATATCTATTAAACCTCATCATGTCAACTAGTTATAGAACAAGACTTTCCTTTGGGTAAGCTCTCAGGTTCTATCATTAGTGACGCCAGTGTTAATTGGTATTATTATAACTGGCAATTTCTATCAATAATCATTATGTCACTTATGCACTAAATGACTATTCTGATTTTGACCACTTTGGTGATTAACAAAATCATAAATCTCATGTGCATAAATGATTTATAACACATACTTTATGCAAAACAATTTCAATCCCATGAAGTAAAAATTCTGGTCGATTACAGGCCCCAACAAAACCCAATGCAAAAATCTGGCAGAATATGGGAAAAGTGAGTTTCGCTCGCACTTTCCTTTCAATGAGGAAGGCGAAAGGAGCAAGCACAACCGTAGTGGCGGCATTCCGGTATACTACAAGCACAAAGTGATTCATCCCTCTATTAAAAGAGACTTTCGAGATAATATTCATGCCCGCATATTCAAACTAAATTGATCGCAATAGGTTGCGAATACGTGGAGAATTATGAATCGAATTATGAATCAAAATTCCAGCGAAAAAATTCCTGAGCTCTACATTTCACCAACGAATCGGATATGGGCAATCGCCGGTATCATATTCGTTATTATATTTTATCACGGAATGACAGAATTATTTTACTCAGTAATAAAGCAGTGGATGATGGATCAATTAAAGCAGATACGCGAAGAAAGCAAATCACTTGATCAGAAAATTGTGGGCATGCGGAGGATTTGATTAACATCATGAGTAAAGCACAGAACAGATCAATTGCAATCATAGGAAATATTCAGTTATTGATTGGTGGCTCTGATACCAAATGTAAATCTTTCTTAATTAATTATGAACAATTCAAATTAACAGCCCAAAGATCATCAATACCGAATATTTCACAAACAAAACTTAATATGATCTATTGTTTAAGATGACATACCTTGATTAACAGCGGAAGATGTAATGGCTGCCATCTACTTTCTTCTGACTCCTACTCTTCTTCTCAGAATTCGGTTTCTCTTTCTAGCCCTGTTTCTTTATGCGCTTCTTGATGGAGAAGAATGCGACTCTTGGCAGGGGGAGAGAGGACCCAATCCTTTTTTTATATTATTTAACACTAAATCTGGTACGTCCATCATATACCAATTCAACGCTTTAATGCTTTAATGCTTTAATGCTTTTAACGCTTTTAACGCTTTAATGCTTTAATCGGGTCACATTAAGATTTAGAAACTGCAGATTTCTAACAACAATAACATATGGTTCCAAGAATCGGAAACCAGACTGTGGAGGGTCAAAATTTTACAGATATTGTGAGTGAACATCACCATAAAACATAGAGACAACCAAATTGACCCATTAAGCACAAAGAAATACACAGATCCATGCTACAAGGAAGTCTGATATCCAGAAAATCAGAAGAAGGCATACAAAAAACCAAAACTGCATAGATGATACCAAAGCCTGCGAGCACTCAAGAACACTGCAGCCTCCTTGGGATCGACTCATAAAGAGCAGAGATGTTCATCATAACAGACTTGAAAGGAAGCTTAGAGTCATCGAAAATCTTGCGATTCCTCCAATTCCAAACACTCCATAAAGCAATGGGAAGAATGATTCGCTTAGATTCTTCCTGCCTTCCCCACCACGCGAAAGCTGCACGAGTAGAAATAAAACCAAGGTGAGGAAAATGAAAGGAAAAAAGCCAAATCATACCATATTTGTTGGGTTGCCTCGCATTTGAAGAACATATGAAAGTTTGACTCCTCATCAGCTTCACAAATCACACATCTACTAGGGTCGTGCCACCATCTCTTCCTCAGGTTTTCCCATGTTAAGTTTTTATTGTAGAAAACTAACCATGAGAAAATTATCATTTTGAGAGGGCATCGCTGTTTCCAGAACACCATCGGAAATATCTGTCTTGCAGGCATATTCTTTTTGGAAACAAGATCGAAATAGATATCTTTTACTTTTGTTGTTGAATGAGAAGGGGATAAAGACCAAACTAGGTGATCTTCTTGCCCATCACGACTGATCCCTCCTTTCCTAATAGCATCCTTGACGTTATCCCAAGTTGAAAGCAGAGCAACAGGAAGTCCAATATCATCCGCATTCTTCAAAATAGGCAGAGAGCCCCGCCATTCCGCAATGATCTTATCCCAAGTGAAAAGGCCCATTCTGTGAAGAACGGAAAGAAGATTGTGTGTGATTGGGAGGATCCCCCTGTAGCCTGCAAAAGGATCGATGCCAATAAAGATGTTCCTACCAGAGTATATCCTCCATTTTAGGTTCTTTAAGAAGTATGGCCCATTTTTCCTGAAGCTGTACCAAATGGCGGAGCCCTGTTTTATTCCCATTGAGCCGGTTCTGAACCAGTATTCCAAACTTCTTCCTTTCAAATACTTCTGGTGGATGATAGCACTCCAATGTCCATCTCCAAAGATGCCTCTCCACATAGCTTTGCAGACCAGAGCCTTGCCGAACAATCTTTGATCCATTAGACCCCAACCCCCGAGCTTTTTTGGCATCAAAATGCTTTCCATTTTGGACAGGTGTATTTTGCTGCAATCAGCCTTGGCACCCCAAATAAATTTAGCAGAGATTCTGTTCATGGAGTGAATTATGCTAGCCGGAATAGTATACAGATGAGCCCAGTAGACCGCTAATTGCATTAAGACAGATTGAGTGAGGATAGCTCTGCCTCCCATAGATAAAGACCTGTGTTCCCACATCGAGATCTTCTTAAAAAATCTATCAGTCAGCCAATACCAGTCATTCTTTGAATAAGCTTTCGCTTTAAGGCGAAACCCCAAATATTTAATTCCGTCTTTCAAAGATCTTGATTCGATACCAAAGAGCTGAGATATCCAAATAATCATATCCCTGTTGGAATCATTGTGGTAAAGAAAGGATTTTGCCTTATTTATATTTTGCCTTATTTATATTAAGTTGTAATTGTTATTATTCAAGATACTAATTAGTTGGATTGAGGTTAAATTATATTTGAAATATATAATTTATGCCATAGAGTTTGATTATGAATATAAAGTATTTTGTTTTTTTTTAATATTATTTTGGTTAATAAATTTAAAATTAATTGTTTATAAATTAGTTGAAAATAAATTTAGTGATTATGTTTTTCTATTTTTTAATTTGGTATGTGAGATTATCTACACGATTTGAATCATTGACTTTTACATAAATAGTATCTTAACAATGTACATGATTTGAATTATTGAACTTGATATAAAGGAGTATCTTAATCATGCATATGATTGATTTGAATTATTGAGCTTGATTTAGAGTATCTTAACAATGCACTCAACCATAATATATTCAAGCATTATTGGCAATCTATTGATTACATGTTATTTATGTGGATATATGATAATTATTTCAAAAAAACATAAACAACATTTCTAAGGCAGGGACTCACTGCGTTGCAACTATTGCTCTTGTTTCATCAATCACTTGATGCAAGTAAAAGAAGACAAAAATAAATGATTGTGGAATCGGCTTTAAAAAAACTTATAAAGAAATTGTATGGGATAAAGGATAACAATCATTTGTTACTTATAATCACCATAAATTACAATCATGTGTTACTTATAATCACCATAAATTTATCTTTGTTCTAGATTTATCAAGTATAGACAAGGATCAAATCTTTCAAGATGCAAACCTCTTTTTGAATACAAAACTTGAGAAAAGAATTGCACCTTGAGAGATTTGATTCCTCTCAATGATCAGTACATATGGAGTGAAAATTGGTCTATGATGGTTCCCAACTATTAGATACCTTCATCTAATCTTTACTCAATCCTAATGTATGTCTTCATTTTAGCTTTAGTGTCGTTGATGATGGGTGAAGAGTCATATAATCTACAGAGTTTTTCTTGAAGAAAACTTCAACAATATTATTTATGTTTATATAGTTTTTTCATCTCTTATTTTTAGTTCTATTAAAATCATAATAAAACATGTTCATTGGATACAAAGCATATGTTGAGAGTGTGTTTTCTTAGGCCTCTCCATGATGTGAAGGTCACCATTTTGAAAATTTTATTGTAGCTTAAATAAAAAGTTGAATTTGCATATGTTCATTAATTAAATTTAAATATGAAGTTATGAAATAAAGTGTTTAAAAATATGAATCTCTCTCTATATGTGTTTATTTGTGAATTTAGAAATATTTTTATTTTTCATTATACATTTATTAATTAAATTTAATAAGTTTTTATGTTCGTTAATTATATTTTCTGAAATATCCTAGTTACAAAAAAAGAATCATTATTATTTTAATTTATTTTAATGTGATATGCATATTATGTTTTTTCTATTAAAACAAAATTGTTTGTAATTTTATTAATAAAAGCAAAATTATAGTATAACAAATTGCATTGAATCCATTTTTTTTCTTACTTTTTAAACATTTTATTTAATGTTTCATTTTACGAACACTATAACATCTCTCTCATATTGAACCTACATTTAAATGTTTACCAACACTACAACATCTCCCCCATATTGGCTAGCATCTCTCGACTCAATGAGTGTTCTCTTTATATTGATAATCTAAAAAATTAACTATAATTCACTTTAGAATTAACAACTCACTACAAGGATGTTTGTTTTACGGGAGAAAAATAAGATTTATTATCAAACATTAAAGTTGTGGGTAAGCCGGAAAGTATCAGGGGGTTTACAGTTCACGGACTCCTCAGATCTAGGGTTCGAAACTGGAAAAGAACAGGGTCAGAGTGGTAGAGCTATTCAGAAGAGGACAGAGCCTGACCCGACAGATGGTAAACGAGGGGTCCATAGGGACCCCTTCTTACAAACATATAATGATGCACAAACAGACAGCACAGGAAGGTGTGCAAATAGCTAGGTATGAAAGGTCATAGAAAGAGGACGGGACTAGCAAGGGAAGGAAAAGAAATGAGTGCAAGGAGGAACACAATACTCAAAAGCTGAAAGGAAAGGAGGGCGGAGGTCGAACAGAAAACAGAGGCAGGGAGAAGGCAATGCAAGCACAACCCGCCCATGAAAACAAACAAGAAAAGAAGCAAATAGACGAAGAAGAAGGGGCTCTGAATAAAGAGAACGAGGAACAAGGAGACGAAACAGAAACATTCAAGGGCAAAACGACTCAAGGCCCATGCAAACCTAAAGCGGCAGAAACCCTAAGGGTGGTGATAACAGACCCAGAAATTCAAGCCTACTGGGATCACATGACCGAACACGAAGTGATCTGCAAGTTCATGGGACTCTGGCCAACAGAAAGAGCGTTGTGCCAATGGATAAAGCAGCAATGGAAACCCAAAGGTGATGTTAGACTACACTTAGGAGAAAAAGGTTTTTTCACTGTTGTTTTTTCAAATCTAGAGGATAAGGATAGAATATTTGATGGCGGACCTTACTTCTTCGCTTCGGCGGGCCTATACATTAGGCCTTGGAAGCCCAATTTCGTGCCAGAAAAAGAAACCTTCAAGCAGGTGCCAGTCTGGATACGCCTCTTCTCCCTGCCAATAGACTATTGGGGATATGCAGCTCTAAAACAGATAGGTGACAAATTAGGAACATTCATCAAAGCTTTAGAATCCACTCTACAGAGAAGATACACCTCCTGTTCCCGAATCTGTGTGGAAATGGATGTGTCGAGGGCACTGCATGAGGGACTGTGGCTAGAATATAGGGATGAGGACTATTTCCAAGCCATTGATTATGAGCAAATCCCATTTCGTTGCAGAAAATGTCATGAGCATGGACATTTAGTCAGAGAATGTCCATTAAATAAAACAGCGGAAGCCTTTAAGGTAGATAAGGCAGAAAAGAACAGGGAAACCTTCATTCGGCCAAGAGCGAGACAAAGAGCAAACAGGAAACGCCCAACCAAAGCAAACACATCACAAGGTAATACTAGTAATGCTTTTGAAGCTCTGGAAACTGAGACCAAATTAGAGGAAAATAACAAGGAACAAAACACCTCTGAAGCAAACAAAACTACAACAGAGCCTGAAACTAAAACAATTGAGAAAAATCCTCAAAGCATTATACTACAGAATCAAGAGGTAACAGAAGGGGTAGATGAAGACTCCGTAATGCTCATAAGTGACATCGGAAGTGATGAGATGGATCTTAATGACATTCTAGAGCAAGAAGGAGTTAACCTACCAGACATGGTGGAAAACTGGAAAAAGAAGGGGATGGAACACATATCGGAAGAGGAAGTTAGGAGAATAAATGATATATTAATAGCACGACAGAGAGCAGAAATTGATATGCAAAGCAAGAACCTAGGCGTAGCCAAAGGAATGGGACTCCGAACAAAAGGTCTACTTCAAACCTCCACCAACTCCAAACAAAGGAAAAAGAGAGGGCGCAGGTCCAATAATGAGGCACTGCAGGAACTGGGACAAATGCTTTTAAACTCTGGTAAGATGAAAGCTCTAGAAGCTTTTTCTCTGAACTACTAATTTTTGTTTTAAAATGAAAGTCATCTCTTGGAATGCTAGAGGGCTTAATAGCCAAATAAAACAACGACTTTTAAAGAAGAAGGTCCAAAAGGAAAAACCAGACATTATATTTGTGCAAGAAACCAAATGTGCAAGTAGTACTATTCATAATGTCAACAAAAAATTAGGCAAACATATGGAATACCTGGAAACCGCCAGCCATGGATGGGAGGGAGGTTTAATTACCTTGTGGGATCCGCAAGTAATCAAAATCCTCTCCTCTGAAGCAACCAGATCTTTCATAGCTATAGAAGCTCAGGTGGTAGGAAATTCGGAAACCTATTTGTGTACCAATGTCTACAGGCCTCACAAGTTAGAAGAGAAATTTATTTTTCTAAGAACTTTGCAGAATCTGAAGCTAAGATATCCCAGAGCGAAGGCAGTCATAGGAGGGGATTTCAATATGATAACCAACCTAATGGAAAAGAAAGGAGGGACAAGGAAACTCAACAAAGATTCTGAAGCCTTCTTAGATTTCATAAACACTGCTAAACTAGTGGATGTCCACCCCAAAAGTGGGGCTTTCACTTGGAATAACAAAAGGGGAGGTGAAAGACAAATTGCTTCTCGTCTTGACAGATTTCTAATCTCGGAAAGTATTCTGTTGGAGGGAGTTATAATAGAATCAGATATACTCCCTAGTGGAGGGTCAGACCATTGGCCCATCTCTCTGGTTGCTGCTATCCAGGGCACTCCTAGAAATAAGCCGTTCACATTTGAGAAATTTTGGCTTACCCATCCGGACTTCATTCAACTTATTGAAAAATGGTGGCATGAACCGGTGGACATCAGAGGAACCAAAATGTACAGGTTACAAGGCAAACTGAAATACATCAAAAATAAGATCAAAATATGGAACAAAACAATCTTTGGGAACATATTCAAAGAAAAAGCCAAATAAGAAGAGCAATTAGAGCAGATACACAAAGATTGGATCACGGGAGACATTAACCCAGAAACTGTAGACAAAGAAAAAATGTTGGTGCAGCAATGGCAGCTTCATTTCCAACAAGAGGAGACCCTCTGGAAACAAAAGTCCAGGATTCAGTGGCTCAAGGAAGGGGAACAGAATACAAAATTTTTCCACAGATCAGCAATGGACCACAGAGGAGCCAATAAAATCCTCAGTCTCAAGAATGAACAGGGAGCCATTCTATAGACACATCAAGAAGTTTCAACCTGCTTACCACGCATTTCAGCAGCATAGCTCAGGAGCCAGAGGTTGATATGACAGAAGCAATTAATGAACTCATCAAATCCATTCCCAAAATAATCACTAATGAGCAAAACCTAGCACTAACTCGAGAAATTTATTTGGAAGAGGTGGAAGAAGCGGTGAAGGATATGCCAAATGATAAGGCCCCTGGGCCTGATGGTTTTACCATCAACTTCTACAAGGCTTGCTGGGACATTGTTAAAACAGAGGTCTGGGAAGTGGTGGAAGACTCTCGGCGTTCTGCCTCAATCCTCAAGTCCCTAAATTCTACGTTCCTTGCCCTGATTCCAAAAGAAGAGGAGGCCAACACCCTGGAAAAATTTTGGCCTATCGCTTTGTGCAATGTTATATATAAAATTATCTCTAAAGTCATTGCGAATAGAATGAAACCTATTCTTCCGGGCCTCATCTCTGAAGAGCAATCGGGATATGTTGAGGGGAGACAAATTCTGGACAATATTTTACTAGCTCAAGAAATGATTCACACGCTTCACTCCAGGAAAATTGCAGGCATGATGATGCAACTTGACTTATCAAAGGCTTATGATAAAGTCAAATGGAATTACCTCGAAACAATTTTAAATACTTTCGGTTTTGTCAATCAATGGATAGTGTAGATTTTAGCTCTGATCAAATCTACTAAATTTTCTATTCTGGTAAACGGTGCCCCTGCCGATCAATTCTCCCCCTCACGAGGGCTCAAGCAAGGAGACCCATTATCACCTTTCCTGTTCGTTATCCTAATGGAAGGTTTAAGCAAACTCATACGCAGCGCTAAAGAGGAAGGAAATATCAAAGGATTGCAGCCCCTACCTTCCATTCCAGTGACTACTCACCAAAAATTTGTTGATGATACAATGTTACATGGTACTCCCACAGTCAAATAAGCCTTGGGCTTTAAAAGGATCCTCAATCTTTTCAGCAAAGCTTCAGGTATGGAAGTTAATCTAACTAAATCCACCATCTTCTTTTTCAATACGCATTTAGCAGTGCAGAAAAATCTCTCTACCATTCTAGGCTTCCGGAGAAGCAGCCTGCCCTCTAGGTACCTAGGAGCGCCTCTAATGGATAAACCCTGGCAAAAAGCTCATTGGGAGAAAATCCTAGCTAGCATGGAGAAAAGATGCCATCATTGGACCCACATGGCCCTCAATTTTGCTGGTAGGCTAGTCTTAACCAAAGCAGCCCTGCAAGCTATTCCTCAATATATGCTCTCCATAATTCTTGCTCCCAAAGGAGTCCTTCAGCAAATGAGGGTGATCCAGAGAACTTTCTTATGGTCAGGAAATGCAAACAAGAAAAAGTGGGCACTAGTGGCATGGAATAAAATGTGTAAACCCAAACAACTGGGAGGGTTAAACCTGCTAGACCCCTCCACTATCAACAGGGCCTGTGGCGCTAAGCTGTGGTGGAAATGGCTGAAGGAACCCAATCTTCCTTGGGCTAGACATTGGAAGGAAAAATACACTCCAATGCATAGCATTCAGAACCTGATTAGAATGCAAGAGAATCCAGAGAGCTCACCGATATGGAACCTAGCAAGGAAAAATCAAGACATTATAGAGGAGAATAGCTTCTGGGAAATTTGCAATGGAAAAACTGCCTTTTTTTGGGAGGATGCCTGGCAACAACTCCCCAAGTTAGAAAGGCCTGAGTTTGCAGGTCTTCAGAGAACTTACCAGGAGCTTGGGAGAAAAACGGTGAATCACTATTGGAATCCTAGTAATAGGGACCCAGACTGGAGAACTTGGCCAGTTAATGAAACAGAGAACATGATCGATGCTAACAATGACATTAGGGATTTGCAAACACTATTAAACAAAAGAAGAATTAGAATGGCGGAAGGCAACGACCAACTAAGATGGGGAAAGCAAGGGGGGGGGAATTTCACACTCAAAGAAGCCAGAAACTGTATCGAAGATTCGGAGCAAGAAGAAAAGGTGAAATGGTGCAACAAGGTCTGGGATTCTTAGTTCTGGCCGAAAATTAAAACCTTCCTCTGGCTCCTAATGCACAAGAAAACTCTCACTTGGGAGAATCTCTGAAAGAAAGGGTTCTGTGGCCCATCTAGATGCCCCATGTGTGAAAAGGAAGAAGAAATGATGAATCATATATTCAACACATGTGATTTGGCAAACCTCCTGTGGAATTGGGCGGAAACCACTTTGCAGCAAACAGACAGAACAAGAGATTCCATTCAAGAAACCATCGAAAATTGGCGAGGCAATTTCTCCAGTAATCAATTGGTCAACATCATTTGGAAAACCATGCCAAGGTTTATTACTTGGTCGATTTGGAAAGAAAGGAATATGGGAGTATTTTTGAACGAAACCAGAGATATAAATCACTCTATAGAAATTATCACACAAAATATCAGGGAATTGGTTCTTGTCAAAGGCAGACCAGAAAAAGATAATAAAGCATCAAATGGGGACTTACAAATCTTGAAAGCTTTCAACCTGGATAAAGGAACCTTCGCGGCTACCGTGAATCGCCAACAGGAGATAAACACCACTTTAAGCATCTCGAAACGACCACCTTCAGGCTTCCTCAAGCTAAATTTCGATGGTGCGTCGCGGGGTAATCCAGGTCTGGCCGGCATTGGAGGCATTCTTAGGAACAACGAAGGAGAAATTTAGTACATCTATAGCAGAGCCTTAGGGGAAGGAACCAATAATGAGATGGAGTTCGCAACGATGGAACATGGTCTTAGAATTCTTAGGAAAATATAGGTGGGCGCGGCAGTGGTAGAAGGGGACTCCCAGCTCGCAATTACAACAGCCAGAAGGATGTATGCAGGAGCTAAAGCAAGAAAAGTTACACAGCATTGGCGACTGGCAAAAGTAACAGAGAGTATAGCCGAACACCTTGGGCATCTGAAAGGTTTAATTTTTCAGGCCGTTCGCCGCAAAGCCAATACAGTCGCGGACCATCTGGCAAATTATGGTATAGAGAACCCCACCAACATCATGGACAGCTGTTGGCAAGACGTCACCTGCCCGGAAGTAAGAAACAAGTGTACCCTGCTCTCGAGGCAGGATATGGTGAATGAAAGGTAAGGACAGAGGGACGACGCTCCACACAGGTATTGAGATATGATTACGATCAATCGTACTGCGGGGAGAATTAAGGGACGGCAGAAGAATGAAGGACAGGCAGGTAATGGGAATTCAATGCACAAGCAGGCAGGAGTCACTCCCATCAGCTCCATGATCGAAAAATATGAGCACCGCCGACGCCCTTATAGAAGTATGGACACTTGGCATGCTTTGGAGAAGTTCAAGTGAGGCAAACGTAAGAGAAGAAATTCGAGCCATCATCGGAAGTATGAACCACGAAGCAAGGATAATTATGAAGGGATTTTCGCGCAGAAGGTGATAAGATGGAATGCAGCAAATGACTCACCCACTCTCCCCTATATATCTTCAGTTCCCAGCAATGGCAGCGCCACTGTGTATTCGGTTAGCTGGCTGAAACTCTTTTCCTCGGCCCTTAGAACACGGTGTTGTTTGGTGTTTGAGTTTGAGATAATGGCGGATGAGGGAAGTAGAAATGCGTCGGCCAACCGAGATCTTAAGCAGGCTCGAGAAGCCTATGAAACAAGGACCTCTCAAAAGGAAAAACGCAAGATCGAGGAACTGGAGGCCATCGTAACTGAGGAAGAGGAGAACCTGGAAGCACATGATTTGGAGAAGGATATGGAATGGGTACAGGACCCTGGCACATCCACAACGCGAGCCACCCAATATGTCCGCACGCAAGAGGAAATGTGGAGAATGAAAACAATGTTGGCCAAGGCCATAAGTATTCAGGGTGACTACATCAGCTAGGATCGACAAGCGCAACATGCAATTGCGGTAACTTCTGCCGAACATGCGGAGATCTTGGAAGGCCTGGACTTCAAAATCAACGGCCTGGAGCAGCAATTCGACAGCACCTCCAAGAAACTTACAGTCTTGATCAGTCTTCTGCGCCACTCCATATGTCAAGAAGCCAAGAATGCTGGGGAAAGGGTGGAGGGGAACATGGGCAACAGTCAGAGCACACTTCCAGCGCCATCTCAGTCGGACAGAGCCAAGGCTCCGACTGGCCAGGAATCCTCCAAGAATTATTTTGTTCTCGAGATGTAACGGCTCTCTGCTGCAAGCACTGGATGAGTTCCTAAGGCATGGGTCTGTATATGCGATCGTTGACCTTGGAAGTCATCTGTTTTATTAGTTTTTTCTGTTTTCTTATCTAGCTGTCCATGGCTCTGTGTGGGTCTCAGTTTGGTCATTGTTATTTTTCTGTCAACCCCTGACTGTCTCTGCCGCCCTGCGTGGTGTGCCCGGGAGTTTTGTTGAAGTCCATTTTGGTCATGACGAGGTGTATGTGGATTAGGAAAGCAGTCCTATGTCTACACGAGCAGACCTTTTGTAAAAATGTATTATTGTTTTAATATAAAATGCTGATTTACACAAAAAAAACAACTCACTACAATGATATGTAGAACTAGTTTGTGTATATCATGAAAAGAATTGTTATGAATTATAAGGTCAGGGATTCTAAACTTGGATGGTCATATGGCATCACATTTGGGAAATCTCACTATTTTGAGGAGTTCCAATCGGTAGACTACTCAAACGATACATTATCTAAGAACCAAATTTTTACATAACTGCATGCAAAGGATGTGTGATCTTCCTATTCAATAGATCCAAAACATTTTTCCATGGGAGTCATCCCTCTCTCACATGGCACATCAACATGGTACTTTTTTTTGTCACCATGTACTAATAACCTTATTGACTCTAATGGTGCATATGGAAAGTTGGAAGAAATTGGTTTTTCCTCATCCAAGGGTTTTGTTGAAATTTAATCTTTAGTATGTGTTAATGTTAATACCATGAAGGAGGAAGTTATCTATGCCATTCATTCGGAGTTTGAAGCCTATTCATCTTCTATATCATCAATAATGCTAGAACATATGGCTCAATCCCCCACTGGCTTAAGGTTTATTGGGACTAGTCTTGGTTTAAAATAATTTACAAGGTCAAAACAACCACAAAAGGAAGTTGGGGAAAAAATTATAGAAGAAAAAAGACTGTGAAGTCCATGGGTGGGGGAATATTTATTATTATGGGCGAGGATCTTCATCTTGAGAAAGTTTGTGACTTCATTGGAAAAAATTTCATGGGGAACTTAATCAGTAGATATATCAACATGGTACACTTAAACCAGTGGATGTAGGAGGTTGGTCACCCCTTCTGGGGTATGGATCTATAGCTTTCAAGGGTCTATATTGAGTTTATTTTTTACTTTGAAGAATATGCATGGAGGATGTTGGCAAAGTGTTGGTTCTTGGAGCAGATTTTACTTCATTTAAAACCTTGGCATTCTCTATTCAAAGATAGGGATGTAGTAGACTCCAATGCCCCAACATGGATGAATTTACCCATTCTTCCCCTCAAATTTTGGAATGATGTCGTGATCTGTATTTGTATGATTAGTTTTTTTGTGCTAATAACAATTACAGATTTATAAACTGTAGAAATTCCCACTGTAGATCAACAGATTATGCAATATACTAAAACACAATACAAGATCTACTTCCTCAACACTTTGCGGAAGCTTAATCGAATTGAGCAAGATCAAGAGAACACATATAACCGATAAGAAGAAATCAATCACACATAACATAGAAGAAATATCACGGGGAAAGCCTCAGCCTAAAACCCCATCTCTGTATTATCATACAAGTGGAAATATAGTCCAGATTACAAAAAGAATCAGCTTTCAAGCTATCCTGCTCTCTCTGCAATCCCTTTGCTGCTCATAGATAGTCAAAGGTCTCTCTCAAACCTTCTCCTCTACCCTCCAAGCCTCCTATTTCTTTTTGCAATTTTCCTTGGGGTCTATGCAGCCACTTGTGTGAATTGGCCTCTTCACACACTCACCAACCTCTGATCTACCTGCACAATCCTGAAGGAGATAAATCCTTCTCCATGGATGAGCTTCCTTTATATGAAAAATCCATCCAACTGATAGTACATTGTCCCTCCTTTGATCTCAACTGGGTCTCTGTCTGAACTGACATGCATGAGTTATTCATGAGAGAATATTCAATTATCTGAAGTGCAGCAGTTATATGCAAGCATGCATTAACTAACTGAACTCACATTAATTTAAACAAACTGTTTTGGATTTGACTCTGTTAACTGAGCCAACTAATTACAACTCAAATTAGAACTCATCCTTAGTTCTTTAATTGGTGGATAAATTCCTCAATTAATAGAGAAATTGTTGCATGTCCTCACATAGACTTCATGTTTGATTTTCCTTAACTAATTAACTCAAGATGAATTAATTAATTAATTTACAAACTGTTGTTAATATCAAATTCGAATTTTACTTCCTATTTTTAGTCCAGGGACTGACTAAAATAGGAATCCATCCTGAACTGCTAAAAATAGAATGCTATTTTTAGCACTTCCATTTTTCATTCCCTGTTGCCCAATCTAGCACTGGTACCCAAACTGCTATTTTTAGCACTTCTATTTTTAGCATTTCTTGTTGCTATTTTCAACACTCCCTCTCAACAAGAAAGGCATTCAACTCGAACCTGATCCTATACCTCTGGAATGTTCTGCATGCAACACTTCTACCAAGTGTGGTTGCTCCAGCAACTCTCAGAACAAAAAAACTCCCCACTGACCTCTCTGTTGGGCTAGAAACATACTCTGATGTTGAAGCTCTACCTGCTGCTGACAAGTGCTCCCTCTCTGACCTCTGAGCTGCTGCAACACTCCATGCATCTCACACCATTGCATACCTCTCTGTGCCATCCTGCACTGGTGCAACACTCCTGTGTCTCTGGCATCGTTGCAGCCTACTAGCTCTACACAGGCCTGCGAATCCTGCACTGTAGCTCTCTCTGCCGCACCATCCGCATCTATCTCTACCTAATCAATCCGTCCTGCTACTCCTCATCGGGGTTCCTGTAGCAAAGTCGAATCAAAGAGGTTGGGTACCTCAAGGATCTTGCCCCTCCTCCTTGGGACGTTCACTCCACATTACCTCACCTCCTGCCTGGAGGTATGGTTGCATGTGATCCCTTTTCCCACCTGGATCGAAGTTTCCCCCTACTAGAGGTCTCTGCATGAGTAGATGTCTCTACTCGATCTCCTCTCAGCTTCTCTAGTTGTGGCTGCTCCACAACCTCCTGAAGTTGCTTCACCAATCGTGGCTCCTCCACAATCATCTGAGACTTCTTCTAGCACTGCATGTTGAGAGGTAATGTACTCTCCCTCTCAACCACTAAGTCTCCATTAGTTGCCTTGCTCCTTAAGGTTTTTCATGCATCTTGAACCTCAATAGCATAAAGGTTCTTGACCTGTGAACTGATCTGCTTCACCTGTCTAGTGATGATGTGTCTAAGGAAAACCTCTCCCTTACTGAAGACTACATCATAGCCTCTATCTTCCAGCATCATGATCGACACCAAATTTCTCTTCAGTCCTGGTACATACTTGACATCGGTCAAGGTAAGGCGAGCTCCATGCTCCCTCTGAAAAATAACCGTGCCTACACCTGAGACACTATACCTTTCATCATTGCCCATCACTATGAGTATTTGGAGATCTTTCTTCTCCAAAGTACTGAACAAACTCTTGTCGTCGATCATGTGGAAAGAAGCTCCACTGTCAAGAAACCAACCACTTCCCACCATGGATGAAACCATGCATGCGAACAATGTGAAATCCAACTCAAACTGTGAGGCCAATGCCTCACCTTCTGATCCTTCCACAGATCCCTTCTTGGATTTCCTCAATGGACAATTTGTAGCAAAATGGCCCACCTCATGAAAACGAAAGCATCACACTTTCGATTTGTCAAACTTCTTCCCACCTTGGGAAGAACTGGATTCGGAATGATAAACCTTCTCCTTCCCCTTCTTCGACTTACTCACTAAGGCACAGTTTTCTTCATCCTCCATGGATGAAGAACCATCTCTGGTGCTTCTTCTTATCTCCTCCTGCATCAAATCCGACCAAAGTCTTTCCCAATCTGGCAGTTTCTCTCTTCCATTAACCGAGTCCTGGCAGCTATGCCAGCTCTTAGGAAGACCGAAAAGTGAAAGAATCACCATGTCATCATCAGTTGTCATGATCCCTACACTTCCAAGCTCATCCCTGCATGTGGTGAGCTTGTTCAGATACGTAGAGATTGTGTCACCCTTTTCACACTTAATCTTTCGAAGCTTGTCTTTCAGTGCCAGCTTCCTCTGATCACTTCTATTTTGATATAGATCTTTCAATGTTTTCCACATTGAAAATGGTGTCTCCTTCCCATGGAGACTAAAGACTATGTGATATTGAACTCCCTCCAGAAGGATTCTCCTTGCTATAGCCACACATTTCTTCCATTCAGCCAATTCAGCAGCACCAGTCGGCTTGGGGACTTCTTGATCAATGAAGTCCTTTAGACCGTTATCCTCTAGTATTGCTTCCATGTGATCCTTCCAGGTTATATAATTCGAACTTCCATCAAGGGCATATTTGAGTCTCAAACCATTGAATGCCATAGGTGAAATAGAGATGTGATAAGAACTCGATTTCTATATTTAGGAATCACAAACTTCAACGTCTCCCTTCTTGTATATTGTTCTTCCTTGATCACCTATGCTTCGATACCATGTAGAAATACCCACTGTAGATCAACAGATTATGCAATATACTAAAACACAATACAAGATCTACTTCTACAACACTTTGCGGAAGCTTAATCGAATTGAGAAAGATCAAGAGAACACATATAACTGATAAGGAGAAATCAATCACACATAACACAGAAGAAATATCACGGGGAAAGCCTCAGCCTAAAACCCCATCTCTGTATTATCATACAAGTGGACATATAGTCCGAATTATGAAAAGAATCAGCTCTCAAGCTATCTTGCTCTCTCTGCAAGCCCTCTACTGCTCATAGACAGTCAAAGGCCTCTCTCAAACCTTCTCCTCTACCCTCCAAGCCTCATATTTCTTTTTGCAATTTTCCTTGGGGTCCAGTGCAACCACTTGTGTGAATTGGCCTCTTCACAGACTCACCAACCTCTGATCTAACTATGTAATCCTGAAGGAGATAAATCCTTCTCCATGGATGAGCTTCCTTTATAGGAAAAATCCATCCAACTGATTGTACACCATCCCTCCTTTGATCTCAACTGGGTCTCTGTCTAAACTGACATGCATGAGTTATTCATGAGAGAATATTCAGTTATATGAAGTGCAACAGTTATATGCAAGCATGCATTAACTAACTGAAATCACATTAATTTAAACAAATTGTTTTGGACTTGACTCTGTTAACTGAGCCAACTAATTACAACTCAAATTAGAACTCATCCTTATCTCTTTAACTGAGGGATAAATTCCTCAATTAATAGAGAAATTGTTTCATGTCCTCACATAGACTTCATGTTTTATTTTCCTTAACTAATTAACTCAAGATGAATTAATTAATTAATTTACCAACTGCTGTTAATATCAAATTCGAATTTTACTTCCTATTTTTAGTCCAGGGACTGACTAAAGTAGGAATCCATCCTGAACTACTAAAAATAGAATGTTATTTTTTAGTACTTCCATTTTTCATTCCCTGTTGCCCAATCTAGCACTGGTACCCAAACTACTATTTATAGCAGTTCTACTTTTAGCACTTCTATTTTAGCATTTCTTGTTGCTATTTTCAACATAAACATGTGCTTGCTTCTTTCTTTTTGTGCTGAGGTTTCCTTAGTTGTTGGTGCTTACAAACAGGCAAATTTCCTTAAGTTAAACAAGACATTCATGAGAAAAATAGCTTCAAAAATGAATAATGAACAACAAAAATGTACAGTGCAGCAAACCATCAAAGAGACACATTAACACAATGCTTTGATAAAGGAATTCACCCCTCCTGGGCTACATCTCCTTGGTCGAGCTTCCATGGCTTGGGCCTCTGTATTAGCCCAATGTGGAAAAAAAATGTGTTTACAAAGCTCTATGGCTCTTGATACTTGCACCAATGTATTCAGAAGGTCCAAATTAGCTAACAACCCTTCTTTATGATCTCAATTTGGTCTAAAATTGGGTAAGTTATGCCTCTTTAAAGTTTTCCTAGAAAACCTTCACTAAATCTGGAGAGCCCCCAGTTAAGTCTGCCAAGTTTGGTGGCGGTCCCTGATTTGGTGGCTCCACCATAATTCTGCCAACTTAATCAAGGGATTAATTAAATTTAATCGTGATTAGTGGCACACTAATCGCGCTAGCACTAGCCCCTAGCTCCTAGTTTGGGCACATGGTCACATGGGGTGGGAGTTGGCCCGCAGGGCTGGCCCCACCACCCCCACCGTCAACAACAAACACGTGTTTAATTAACAATTTGCGGCAACATATTTAAAGTCTTGCTGTAGTGGTACGTTGCTAATGTATGGTAGTAATTTGGGGGAGGTTGTGGGTTCCATTCCCCCTCCCTCTGCTCCTCATTTAATTTTGCCAGCCGAAACATACCATTTAATACATGCCTCTTTGGTTAATGTAGCCATAAACTTTTGCATTTAATTCGGGAAATGCGCATATACCTTTGGTTTAATATATATATAGTTAAAAAATCATATAATATAAATAATAATTATATATATATATATATATATATATATAAACCAAATTCCACTTAAAGGCCAATTAGGCAATTTCACCTTCCCTGAGACAAACTGGTGAATCTGGAGGTGAAACTTGTCACAACCCCATTGGGAAAAAACTGAAGAAGATTCCGCTTGCTGACTAGAATGCTTACTGGACTGCCATGTCATCATTTTGTCCCATTCTGCAATTTTTTTAGTTATTTAGGAAAATATACAACAGGCCTTTTCTCCTTCATCTGGACTCCGTTTTCAATGAGACAAATTATGTTGTGATTGTCTTGACGAGACGGACGCAACCATACAATTTTCGAGCCAATCTAAGAAATTTGAATTTTGGGCTAAATATTGAGCCCCTGATCATTCCTCCCCACTAGAAGCCTTTTGGACCCCAAAAGAAACTATCATCTAAAAAGTAGATGAGGGTACAACTCCCTCACCTTTCAAGCTCGATCCAATTGGCTTTTGATGAATTTTTTTCCTTGAGCTCCTCTCTAAGGAAACCAACATTCACTTGCCTTAGGACCCCGTTCTATACCTATACTTGTCTTTGCCCCTTTCAAGCTGATCTTGCACTGTTTGTTGCACCACTTTCAGTCGTTCATAGAAACTCATGGTTTTGTCCATGTCGCCATCAAAAGAAACATCCTTCTTACCAAGACGACTTAACAAAATGTAATTCAAATGGATGACAAATTTCACTACTTGGTTTACATGACTCAAGCCCGATTGTACATCTTGAAAGTATGAAATTTTCTGAACATAACTTTCATGTAAAACATAGCGACGCTTGAATACAATAGTTACATAACCAATAGGACTAAAAGGCATAACAATGAACTTGTTGCTTATACCTATTTTGTATCTTCGAACCAAGTGAAATTTTTGACAAATATCCATCTAATGAAAGTGCATGGATTGCTGCAACTTAATCTTTACACCATGGAAATATTTTGAATGAAATAAGATGGTGAAGTAGTTTGCATAAACCTGAAACTCAAATGAACCTTTCAAATTTGAAAGAGCATAAAAAATATTTTAACTAATCGTTTGGTTTGAAGCAACACATGCCTCTTGTTGTTTGCCTCCCCACTAGAAGACTTTGCACACACATAACAATGCATGCCAAGGAGTTTTGAAAGAAGAAATGTCAACAACTTTCCTCCAACATTGGGCTACTCCCAACAAACCTCTTATCAAAATGATGATATTGGGTGTTGACCAATCAACAATGGCATCCAACTTGGAGAGGCTTTCCTTCAACATACCTCCTCCAATATCATGGCCCAAATGCATCAAAGAAGTGAAACTCAAATTGTACTTTGATATCTTCAAAACATCAAACAATTTCTCTTCATAGATGACATGTGCATAAGAAAACTTTTATGTCACCCAAGTGGACCATTTCTTCAATAAATGACTCTTTTTTGCCATAATTCAAATACATGTATGTAATAGAAGTGCTACAAAGAACATGCAACATTAAAATCCATACAAACCATTCTTGTTTGGTGGTATGTATATTCTTGCACTAACCTCTTTTACAACTTTTCTTTGGCGAAAACTACTCCTTTTGTCCTCTTTCTTGGAATACTTACCATTCCTCTTTGGCCCCATAACCATCGGTGCACAACATGGCATAAGGGATGATTGAATGAGCCCATTGTTCAACAAACTTTTGCATTTCATTGGTGTCTCTACACTTTGCAATTTCATCAAACTTTGCATGCTAACATCACAAAGAGAAACCTCTTGCTGAAAAGATATTTCATGTGAAGTTTCTTTCTCCTTGAAGGACGATTCTTTCACAACCTGAAATACTTCATCACTCTTCAATTTGTTGCAATGAGATTTGCCTGCGATCATGAGTCAAACAAAGCATCAATCTTCGTCTTCTTGACTTGTATCTTTACATGGAAGAGTTTGGTCATTTGTTTCTCTTCCTGTTGTTGAAGGCTACTCAGATTCACCTCCTTCTGCACTGATGTATAGACGATCTTCTCATCCACATCTAATTTGCTTTCAACTTAATCAGTGGCCATCAGATTCTTCTTATTATTATCTTTCTTCTTGTTCTTTGGGTTTAGCTCTGGATGCAACTTCCAGCACTTCTCCTCTGTATGTCCATCAATGTTGCAGTGGTTGCTAAGATATTTGCATTGGTATGTTGTGGTTGTCGTCTTTTTATCTTTTCCCCCTAATTTCTTCTTCTTCCCATCCTTAGAAGCGTCTTGTTGCTCCTTTTTCTTTGATCCACTTGATTGCGCTCTTTTCAGGCCTATGTTCTCCAGGTATTGTGCCTGTACACAAGCCTCGCCCACCATTTTGGGCTTGAACAACATCACTTGCTCATGCAGATGGCGGTGGAAACCCCCCAAATACTTGAGGATTACATCTGAGTTCTTTGGAGAGATACCAAACATTATAGCCATCTTTATTAATTGTTTGTTGTACTCCTACATGCTTTGACCCAACTTTTGCCTGAAGTAATGCCACCGGATCCACTGGTCTTCCATGTACCCAATGGGATAAAAATGTGACTTAATGAGGGTTTTGGAATTCTCCCGCTTAGTCACTGGAGGTTCTCCCTCCAA
The DNA here is from genome assembly GCA_031772625.1 of Pinus tabuliformis. Lineage (NCBI taxonomy): Eukaryota > Viridiplantae > Streptophyta > Pinopsida > Pinales > Pinaceae > Pinus > Pinus tabuliformis. Next base: position 155,021,667 of record CM062805.1, on the reverse strand, counting down.
CCTCAGGGTTCTGTGTGGCTCGCCCACCAAGTCAGTGCATGACCCCCGTTTTGAGTTGTGCGAATGAGATCTTTTGCCCTTCCTCAATCTAATGGACACTGAAATAAGATTCTAGTTGTTGCAACCAATGGTTCAGCTTCAGAGCATTGATATCGTCATGGTATGGATTGATATTGACTTTTTATTCCACTTTAAACAAGGATTGGTTCACGACACTTGAACTAGGCTGATCTTTTCCATGTTCTTTGTTTGGTTGGTTGTCTACGTCTTCCTGATCTCCTGATTCCCCTTCTGATTTTTCCTCTACATTCAAACCCCCTTCTTATCCAAATATCCCCAAATTATTGCTTAGAGCCACCATGAGGAGGTTTACATTGCGGCTTATATCCGTGACTTGTTCTTTGAGCCACGAAAACCTCAACTCTACATGATCACGAGGTTCGTTTACAGATTCGTCGCCCATGATTAGGGTTTTAAGATTTTCGGCCTCGCCAATCTATATCCCTGCAATCTCCAAAAAATACCCAAAGAAGCCCGCTCTGATAACAAATGATCCATAAACTTTGTGGTTATTCCACTAGACAACTCCTCACAACAGATATGATAATATTATATTTAAAATTTGGGATTCTACACTATTACAGTTTTATTTAATTTCTAGATCTGTAAAATTAAATGTAATTAGTGCATGCATGTAAAAGTAAATCAAGAAGAAAAGTATAGGATGAAAAAATGAGTTCAAACACACATAATACACAAGATATTCTCTCTGGGAAACCCTTTTGGGAGAAAACCCAGCTGGAAGGTGAGGTCGCTTCGCTCTCTTTCTCTGCCTTGAAATATGTCTTCATATACAAAGAAGTAATGTATGTGGCCCGTGGGCTACTACGGTGCATATATCATATTTGTGTGCTCTCCCTCCTATCTCTCCTGGCTATCTTTTCTCAGCTATGGAACAAAATTCTCTCGAAAGAATGGAATGCCTCTTCCTCCTAGTGGCCCGATTATAACACGGCCTGATAACCTACTAGTGTTTAAGTTTGACTACATCAACCCTTAACTAGAGTTACAAAATAGATTCTTCTAGATTATTTTACATCACAAACACATGGCTAGCCCCTTCTCCATGAATAATGGGGGTTAATGCGACATCCTCCCGAACTATAGGTGTGAAAACAAGAAGGTCAACTTTTGAGTGGCATAACTTTAGCATACGGCTTCCAATTGACGCGGTTCTTGCACCGTTGGTAATCTATGTGTGTGTAGAATAGCATGAAACTGTGTTGCTCTTTAGTGGCAAATTTTACCCTAAAAAATGTTGTTTGATGCCCCAAAATGCTCCTGGAAGGTTTCAGACTTCATTTCGCCAAAACTGGGTCCCGCCAATAAAAACAGTCCCATGAGTTGTTTCCTCCACTTTTTCCGCTCTAAATGTATCAAGATGGATGAAAAAAAATATAATGATCCAATTGAGATCAATTCCAAGGGCTCTAAATGGGTACATTGTCATGCCTTCGGAGAAATCTCATAGCTCTCCCATTCTTCTTCATAACTTCTAGCAGTTGAGAAGTTCAACTACCAAATCAAAAATCTAGACATTTAATTCTAGGGAAAATAGGAAACTTCCCCATTCCCCCTTAAAACTTCCCACAAGAATCAGAATCTATGTTGGTTATTCTCTTCTTTAGTTTTTGAAAATATATTAAATAAAATTCATATTATTTCAATTCAATTTATTCAAGATGATCATGCTAGGTATTCCCAACATCATAAGTCTTAATTTGAATTACAAAACTTGGGGTTTATAAAGGGATGTTACAATTCCTTCCCCCTCAAAGGCATACCATTCCTTACATTACACTATTCATAGTACAAGATAGTATACAATGGGTATGCCATTTTCATTGAGTCCTCCAATTCCCATGACACCTCATCTGATCCAAAGCATTTCCATTGCACCTTGTCCTACATGATGGCTTAGTTCCAGAGTAGGGTCTCCCACCTATTGAGTATCCATTGAGGCTATGGTTGAAACTCCCCTTAATGTTCTACCTAAATCAGAGCCCAATAAAGAATATGATTAGAGTCATGCACATATTTCTAAAGCAATGATGCATGGAATACATTATGTATTTTCATGGTAGGAGGTAAGGAAAACATTTATGTTATTGGTCCCACTCTTTTAGGAATCTAAAGGGTCCATAATAATATGGTGCCATCTTGGCACATCATCCCATTTTCAACTAACTTTTTGTCGGTTTGATCCTGGTTTATGATTCTTCCTGGCAAGGAAGAAGGTCAACCTCGTAGGGTCTATTTCCATAATCCCTCTATGTTTTTAAAGAGGTAATTCTCCTCTATTTGAACACATTCATATGAAACTTGGATATCAAATATTAAACATTAAATTCATGCACTTTTGAGTGGACCTGTTGTTCTTTGGAAAGAAAAAATAAAAATATAAAAGAATAAATTAAATTCTTATAATCTCATTCCACATTGACGTCCATAAGCATATGTGAGAAAACATAAATGAAGCAAATTCAATAGATGGAAATAGAAGGGATTGGTCCAAATATACAAATAACTATAAAATGATATCATGCATTTGGAATCACAAGAGCATAGGAAAACATCCATGAGATTCTTACTTCTTATTTGGAAATTAAAGTTTCAAAACCACAAATGAAATTATTTCCCAAAATAAGCTCTTTGCGAGAGTCAAAAAATTAATAAATGGACTTAAAGTTTCATAATAGAGTTAAGTGCCTAAAGAATAGTCACAAAATATTATTACTTAATCATAAAAATAAATGCATTTTCCCCCTATTGGGATCGGGATTGGGCTCCCGTGGACCAATTATAATGATAAAGGGTAACTAGAAGAAAAAGAGAAAATACAATCATGGATTGGCTTTAGAAAACATGCAATAGTTCAATAAAGTTGAAATAGTCCAAGACTAAGAAGATATAAGCGAGTTGCTTCAGAAGAAAATCAACACTCGCAAAATTGCGGAAGGATCAAATGTGGAATGATCTCTCTCATTGTTCAAGAAGCGTTCGATATAGGGGTATAGGAAAGATAATTATCCCAAATGCTTGGGAAACTACTTGGGATTAACGATTGTTGTAGTCATTCTTCAATATATTCTTTCATGAGAGGAATCGTGGTGTCTTTCTTAACAATTAACTCAAAGATATCTTCCTTGATTTATCATGCATCTGATTGTGCTTGTCTAGTCGTGGATATGGTCCTCTATGTCATTATCAAAAGTAACTAACCACTTTTTAATCTGGGCCTCTGCAAAGTTTGTTAGGTTGTTGAATTCATCACCCAATGATGTTTTAATCATTTATATTTCTTATTTTAATATATCTTGAGGAATCATCATGGAATCTATAATTATTTATGGGACATCAAGGTCCTCAACAACTTTAACATCTTTGAGAAAAGTGTTACTTCTACAACCCTCAAAATTTGAACACTCAGCAATAACATCCTGTAACATATTAATTCTAGCAAACCATTTATATTTGATTTGCTTTATTCTCTTCAAATTAAGAAGGTTTTGTTGTGTTCTTTGGAAGTCACTTAGAGTGCTAAATTTATTCACAAAAGTAGACAATTTATTATAATAAAAAATTGTTGATCACCATAAAGATCTTTCTTCAAGTATTCAACAAATGAATGAAATCCTTTGGAATAAGTTCCTCATATGCAAAGCAATTTCCCATATTTATTTAATAATTTCTAGTCACTTGTTTGATATTGGTTGTGACATATACTCTCACACCATTCAATAGCTTTGTTTCTTTCTTAATTCTTTAGGGTTTGCCATGAGTAGTGACTACAACTTCTAGTCCTTAAATATCCAATGGGGTCATAAATAGTGGAGCAAGATTTAGAGCTTATTCAAGCTCATTTATCTACTTCTTAAGCTTTAAAATTTTTTTTTCTTGTTCAGTAATGAAGTGTGCAAGGACGTCTCTTGATGCAGATTTAAGAGACTTGTGGTTCCAACTCCAAAAACATCAACTTCGAACTTCCATTGGCTAGTCACCTTCTTATTTCAAAACTTAACTTTTTCAAATCACAACTTCTTAGTTGCCTTGTCATATTGGGTATTTTGTATAGTCAAAGATTGGTCCTCAAAGGTGACCAGTTCTTCAACACCAATTTCTTCGATCATTTTTTGGGTTTCGGCCATATGTGTTTTAACATAATCAAGCATGGTAGCACTATCAACTTCCATCTCATTGGGTCCTTCTATAATATGGGACCCTTTATTGGTAGAAATCTTAATATTAGATGAATTGGTATTATGTGACTTTTCTAAAGTTACTTGGGAAAGTGGCTCCTCTCCATCTCTTCCACTAGAGTTCCTATCATTACTCACTCCTCTAATCTACACATGATCTCTTGTCCTATGACTAGAAGAGGAACTATGGAAAGGCTACGATGTTGAAGTTGGTTGAGCAGCAATAATTTTTTTTACCTCTATTAGTTTTTCCTCCCATGTTGATGTTGGTTTCCATGATTTCTTGTGGGGTGGGGGTGAATAGTTCGTTTTCTTTGGATGGGCCTATGCAACTTTCTCTGCTTTCTTAAAAAATTCTCCTAAACAAAGTCTCATATCTAACCATGGCCAAATGATTTGAAAATATATCTTTAGGGTCAAATCCCTCGATAGGTTCTACTTTAGTCAAATTTAAAGAATTCGGTAACTCAAAGAATTCTACTAAATGAGCATAATTCCTTATAGTAATCTACCCATTGGTAAATGGTAAAGAAATGAACTAATTTTTCTTCTTTCTTTCAAATAAAATCAAGCATGGGTGGTACTATCTATAGATATCAACAATGAAATATATATCAAGCAAAAAAATGGGTAGTAGGAATGGTTTATCTTGAAATCCATAAGTTATTACCAAGGAATGGTCTTCCCTCTCTTTGTGTATTCCCTTTCCCCAAAAGAAAGTGTGTGCTTCAGTAGAAATCCTTCGAGGCTCTTGCCTAGTCAACTTATAACTGACTTATTTAATGAAAAAAATCTTGAATCTAACAAAAATTAAATGGAGCATTATGCTTCCATAGCACATGATACCAAAATTGTATTGGCTACACATATGGATTCAAATTTCTTTTATGTGATAGTCCATGAAAAATATTGCATGAGACAAGAGCCATTACTAGAAAAGTCATCATGAAAAATATTTTATTTTTACAAAAATTCACTAATTAAAAGGAAATCTCTTTGGAGATGACCTCTACCCAATTGAAGATGGCATCTTTGTTGAAATGTGGTTGTCATTGATGTCAACCCAAGCAGCACCAGAACATGCCTCGCTTAGGATGACTGAAATGTCATGGCAAATAATAGATTTTGGGGTCATGATCATCTTTTATGGATTCTCCTCATTAAACTGATTCCGATGGTATATGGCACGCCACGAGAGCCTTCACGGTTTGGGACTTATGCTTGTTTGAAGCCCCTAAGTTGTTGGCATAAGCTCCAAAAGAAGATGATGTGGCACCTTATCATTGGCCAACATGAAATTAGTATTTTTCATCAAAATTCTATGGTTCAATATTTCATGGAGAGTCTCAAAAATTATTTTTATCCATGAGGGGGTTTTGACTTCAAATAAAATTAAATCATGATCCCTAAAAGCAGACGGTTTCATCCTTGGGCTTCAACTTTTAAAATTTAAATTTTAAAATAATATCTTCCCTCCTCAAAACTATCAAGTCAGGTTCCTTAATTCATGGACTCCAAAAGCTATCTAAATCCACCTTCACTCACCTCTTTGGCATGTAATTCAATACAAAAAAATTGTGTGATTTGGCCTTGATTTCTTCTGACCTATGGGATTTGAGAGGATAAATCTAATGATAGGCCTAAAATACTATGATTTCTGAACAACAAGGGTTTGTAGGAATATTGGTTCGTGTCCTGGATTCGTTGGGGTTATTTCTTCTTAATTTGGCAGCCCAGTCACAAATTCCAACCATTGGAATAGATTACTCATTTTGAGAGGTACAATTTTTACTATTGAAGCAGTCAATTTGGACAAGGGAAACTGTATTTTTGTACTTAATACCACAATGTCACATTTGATCAGGTCGGCACTATAATCAAGAAATTGGACACCCTTGGAAGCCTATAAATACAAGTGACCTCAAGCTCATTTGGGCATCACCAAGCATCCCCTTCTTGTCTTCTTCATTGATTGGTTCGCACAGGTATGAGGCTGGATTGAGGAGATTGGTTTATTTAGGTCTGAGATTACATGGTTTAAAGCTCACACGTGTGTCTAGGGTTTTGGTTCACAATCGTAAGCTTGTCACAGACACAAATCGGTTATAACCACAAGCTTGCATGCTCAACAGTGCAGTTGGGAGCTCTCAACTGCACGCATATCTCTTCCTCCATGTGGTTGGGATATAGGGCTAAAATTTGGCATTTGACCACAGTTGATCGCGAACAGGAAAAGTTGTTTCTGATCTATATTGATGCTGGAAACATGTTTTTGAATGTTGTTGGGTTAATTTTTGGATGATTTTGTATTGGATCTCTATTGAAAATTTTATGACAATCTAATAGAAGAAAAATTACTAAGGCTTTTCCCCGTTGTGGTTTTTTCCCTAGTCATTCACTGAAAATCTAGTGTCTCTTGTTGATGTGTTGATTGTCTTCTTTGTCATTACATTTACTATTCTATCTTCAATTATTTTTGATGATTTGAAATATTAATTATTGATCAAAGATTCGTTAATACAAGAATTGAATTGGGCTAAAGTAATTGAAACAACATAGTGCAATGTCAAATTTAACATGGTATCAGAGCTAAGGTGAAGAACAAGCCCAAAAGGATACAAGAATTGAAGAAATCATCTCTAGAGAGTTTAAGGAGCCTATCTAATCAAATCAAGATGTCTTCCTCTTTCTTCAAGGAACATTAGAAGTTGGGTGATTCATCTAACTTTGTTGCATGGAAAATCATGTTGGAGATCATAGTTGATAACAATGATGTTTTGGAATTCATTCAAGGAAAAGTACCAGAGCCTCTGGAGAATGCTTTTGTTGCTTCCAAGAACAAGCACAAGAAAGGCGAGTTAAAAGCAGCCCAAATTATAATTTATGGTTTACAAGATCATTTACTTGCATATGTTGGAAATTTGAGGAATCCTAAGGACATGTATGATAAGATAGCTAACATGTATGAATTCAAAAATTTGAATGAAATCCTCTCCTCAAAATATCAACTCAAATATATGAAGATGAATACAGGATATTCTATGCAATCCTACATTATGAGGATATCTCGTCTTAGAGATTAATTGCAAAGAGTTGGGGAAATTGTTCCTGACAGGGAATTGGTGATTGTGACCCTTAGAGGTATCCCTTCTATTTGGGAAACCTTCATTACTGCTATAAGCAACAACAATACCTTCCCATCATTTTATGAGATTATTAGAAAGCTCACTCAAGAAGAATCAAGGATGATATCAAGAGGAAGGATTCAAAAGCAAGAAGAAGGAGAGCCTGTTGCATTCGTCACTCAAAACAAGAGGAAGAAAAAAAAAGGAGGTCCATCAAATTCAAGGAAGCCTCCTCTTCAAAGCTCAAAGAGAAGGAATTATACAAAATCATCACATGTTGAATGTTACAATTGTCATAAGAAAGGTCATTATGCTCGATATTACCCCGAGAATAACAAAAGTCCATGCTACAACACTAGAAGCAATAATAACAAGTTTGATGATCAATGAAGAATAGATGACCGAAGGAATGATCATAATGGAAGAGATGAAATAACAAGAAGAGATGCTCCAAGTTATCATGAATAATATCATCATCCTAAAAGAAGCCAGGATACTCCAGGTATGAAAGTAATGTTGACAATCAATCTGAATATATTCTTATTTTTGCTCTCACTAGTTTTTCTCCCCGGATTTGTGGGATAGTTGGTTGGTTGGTAATGGGGACACTCATCATTTCTTTAGGTATGAGTAATTTCTCTATAATTTGGTAAAGAGGGATTCAAATTTTAAAATTATTCTTAGAGACAATACCACTCATCCTATTAAAGGCTTTGGGTCCGTCAAATTTCATTTGAATTATGGGGAATCTTCTTTGCTCCATGATGTGATGTATGTGCCGAGATTTATGAAGAATTTGGTATCAATATCTACTTTGGAAGACAAAGGGATGAGGTTTTCCTTCATTAAGGGAAAGGTTCTTACTTGGCTTGTTGGATCACCTATGAGAGATGCATTTACATTGGGATCGATATTTGAAGGACTCTATAGAGTCATTGGTAGACCTCTTCTAGCATTGGTCCATGATACTAATCATCTAAGTGAGCTATGGCATTGAAGATCGGCCCATCTACATAAATATGCTCTTCCAAAATTTTAAAAATTGGTCTCTAGTATTCCCGATGTTCAAGCCCAACATGGTGGAGTATTTCCAAGTTATGCAAGTGGAAAGAAGACAAGGGGACCATTCCCCTCTAGCAAGAACAAGACAAATGACATCCTCCAACTCATTCATTCTGATATATGTTGTTTGATGCCAGTACATTCTATTTTGGTGGCCATCTCTATGACATCACCTTCATTGATGACGTCTCAAGAAAGATGTGGATATATTATTTTAAGCACAAGGATGAAGCCTTTGAAATGTTCAAGGAGTTTAAAGCTTTGGTCGAAAGTCAAAGAGAGAATAAAATTAAGATCTTCAAGTTTGGAAATGGTGGACAATACATTTCAAAGGAGTTCATCAATTTTTGCAAGAAGGAAGATATCAAGAAAGAGACGATTGTGCCATATACTCCCAAAAAAAATGGATTACTTGAAAGATAGAACAGGTCCATTGTATAATTCGCTCGTGCTATGCTCCATGGTCAAAAGTTGTCGAAGTTCCTTTGGGGAGAAGCAATGAATGCTACTGTATATGTTCAAAACAGGGTGCCTCATCAAGCATTGGACAAAAATACCCCCAAAGAAGTGTTCACAGGTGTCAATCTTAATGTTGGTCATCTTCGTATCTTTGGATGCCCCATATATTTCCATGTGCCGAAGGACAAAAGAAACAAGTTGGAAGCCACGGGAAGAAAAGGTACATTTGTTGGATATTGTGAAAATTCTAAAGCATTTAGAATATATATTCCTGGTCAAAGGAAGGTTTAAATTAGCATGGATGTAATGTTCGATGAAGATGTTTCCCTTGGGAAAGCAAGGGACCTTCCTCCACCTCCTCCTCTTGAGAAGAAGAATGATGATATGGATATTTTAGATGGTCCTACCATGCCTGAATATGAGAGAAGCATTGTTAATGATCCCATGGAGCCCATGGACCCATTAGATCCTCCTCCATGTGATCCTCCTGCCAAGAAGAGACCACTTTGGCTTTGTGACACATTACAGGATGACAAGAGACGTGTTCCTATTCAAGTATCATTTAGAGAAAGCAAGAAGCCATGCAAGTACCAGGAATATGTTGCAGCTATGAGCATTATGATATAAGTCAAACCTCCAACCTTTGAAGAAGTCGTGAAAGAACAAGTTTGGAAGGATGTTATGGCCAAAGAATAGGAATAAATTATGAAGAATGACATATGTGATATTATGTCGAGACCAAAGGGGAAATCTGTGGTGACTTCAAAATGGATATTCAAGATCAAACATGGAGTTGATGAAAGCATTGATAAATATAAGGCAAGGCAAGGTTCATGGCTTGAGGATTCTCCTAGAAAGACTTAGAAGATTATAATGATATATTTGCACCCGTGTCTCTATATATAACCACTCGTTTGATATTTTCACTTTTCGCAAGTTAAGGATGGACCCTTCATCAGATGGATGTTAATACATCATTCCTCCATGTCATGTTATAAGAAGAAGTGTACATTGAGCAACCACATGGATTTGAAGTAGAGGATCGAAAGGCACATGTTTGCAGGTTGAACAAGGCATTATATGGTTTGAAGCAAGCCCTGAGAGCATGGTACACCTGCATGGACAATTATTTGGTGAAGCTTGAATTCACAAGAAGAAATGTCGATCCCAACCTCTACTTCAAGGTAGTCTAAGGTATGCCATTGATTTTAGTTTTATATGTTGATGATCTATTCTTGACAGGTAGTGAGCCATTCATGATCTAGTGTAAGAGGGATTTAGCCTCTGAATTTGAGATGAAGGACCTTGGACTCATGCACTACTTTCTAGGCCTTGAGGTGTGGCAAAGGCCTGGTGAGATTTTCCTTTCACAAGGAAAATATGTCGTGAAGTTGTTGGAGAAATTTGGAATGACATAATGCAATTCCTTACCCACTCTGATGGAAATTAATTTCAAGAAGTTATGTATAGAAGCGACAAGACCCGGTTTGGCGAATCCATCCGAGTACAGACAGCTGAATGGGGCTCTGATGTTCTTAGTGAACATCCATCCAAACATATGTTATGTAGTGAACATGTTGAGTCAATTCATGACCGAGCCTCTCCATGAAAATTGGATTATTGCAAAACATATTTTGAAATATTTTCACGGGAAGATCACCCTTGGTCTGAGATATTCTATCAGAGATGTTCAACTTCATTGATATATCGATATTGACTGGGCCGGAAATGTAGTCAACAGGAAGAGCGTCTAGATGTTGTTTTAGCCTTGGATCTTCCATGATATCTTCGATGAAAAGGAAGCAAAGTTTGTAGCATTGCGTACCGCTGAGGCAGAGCACATTGCCACTAGCTTAGTTTGTGAATCAGTTTGGTTGAGAAAGCTATTTGTAC
>CM062805.1:154810427-155010769 GCA_031772625.1 Pinus tabuliformis | reverse complement strand
AACAATGTAATTTTGTATCAAGAAAATTCTTTTATATTTTTATTTAGTCGTGGCTCCAATTGAAGAGCCTTAGGATGAGTCATGTAAAAGAAATACAAACATGTATCGTTACACGTGTAAATGGAATTGTTCTAAATCATCAATGAAATACTCAAACATGTACCCACGGAATTGATGCAAAGAAACCACTTGAAGAAATTCTGGAAGCCTCTTGTCATCACGTCGGCCCAATAAAGGAACATGTCGGCCTAATCGAAGGATCTCATCGGCTTAGAGATGAGGAGGCAAACCTATTTAGAGGCTACCTTCACATCTCCTCAAGACACGCATTCATCATCATTCATTCTTGAAGAAAAGCGAAGTGAAAGAGTTAACGAAAGAAGGTAGCCGCAGTCATTGAGGAGGTTTGTTCCCTTATGCGAAATCAACATCATGTCTGCAGCAATCTGATCTAGTCTAGGGCTTCATGTTTTATGAGTATATCGTTGGGTTGAAGGTCCATTCTAGCCGCAGTTTGAAGGTAGAAGCCATTGCCAAAAAGATCAAATCAAACAAAGGGCTAGAAGAGCCTAACATGTGCCTAGATTCTGAAACGGAAGACTTTGTTCTCGCTGCACTAGAACAGTGACACCTTTGGCATTACAAAATCTCAGATCTAGCTCTAATCAATAGTTTATCAAATGTATGGAGGGTCTACATGAAGTGTGAGGATAAGAGAAGGCTAGATGAGCCTGTACTAGACTATATTCGCTGACTGTCATATTTTTGTTACAGACCTAGCATATTGTCCAGAACTGCAGAAAGAGACAAACTGTTTGGGTACATGTTTGAGGTATTGTCATTTGATGTTGAAGGCATTTCTGAGTCAATGTTTGGGTCATGTAATTTCTCAATAAAGATTCTATAAGAAAGAGTTCAAAGGGTTTTTCCTCTCAAGTTTAGGAGAGGTTTTTGCCCTGGCTTGGTGCCAATATCTTGTGTACTTGTGCATTTTGATCTTCTTGTTTTGGTAGCTGGTTGATGATAATAATTCGTGTAATCAATAAGAAGCAGAATCTAAAGAAATAATATCACAAGTAGTTATCACAGTTAAGAGAAATCGAATATTTAAATTGCCCTTAATTTCTCAACAGTTAAGAGGGAGGGCATATTGTGACAGTGAATACTTTGAAGTAAGCAAAAGTACTATCGATAAATGTTCATGAAGTTGCAAACAAAAGACTTGAGGAAGATCTGGAGATGTATTTGGTGTTGGTAAAGAAATGAAAGAAGAAAAACTTCTGAATATTTGAATATGAATAACTAAGTGGCATCAAGATGATTGAGAACGCCAAAGGTTTGTATTTACTTGTATATGTATATTTGAAAGTTTATTGTTAATTGGGGTTTGTGTTTGTATAGGTAGATCTCTCCACAAAAAGAATGAACACTTTGGAAGCATGCTTGGACAAATGGATACAAATAAATTTGGGAGGATATATGGCCGGCCTGTGTGTTGATGTCTAGATCCCGAACAGGGAGGGTGGCATTGGTATTGGAGCTCTGACCTTGGATACGCACCTAGATCCCTGGGTTGATGGTTAGCAAGTAAGCCTGAAGGTACCTAGACTAGCTGAAAGAGTCCATCTTAGTCCCACCTGAATATAAAACCATGGTCAAGTTTTTAGTTCACAACATTGAGTGTGTTAGAACTCTTTGTAGTTCATTTTGGAGATCTTCCATGTACCTCTATATATTTGTAATTGAGTGCTTCCCTAGTTAAGAGGGAGTGTTGAAAAATGTAACTAGTGTCAGTCTTCATAATTGTATTCGAGTCACAATGAAATATATTTGTCAAGAGAAAGAAAAATAAATTTTATTACTAAAGAAATTGACTTATTAAAGCATGGGTTTCATGCTTGGGTCAATTGTTTTTAGGTCAAAGCCTCCATTGCAGGTTTCTAGTGTTTATGTCAAATGTCTTTGTCCATGTCATAATGTAAAGAACCCTTCTTGGGATTTATTTGTCAATGAAGAAATTTATTTTATTGTATTTTTGGTCTTCTAGGCTTCTTCCAACAAGTCGGCCTAGAGGAAGGACAAGTTGGCCTCAAACAGGGGAATTCAACCTCACAAGAAGCCTATATATTAGAGCAACTCGACCTCATTTAAAGCACCAACTCAAAAAGTTTGATCTGTAGTTTTTGGGCTAAGAAAAATCGCAAATTTCAAGGGAGAGAAGAGGAAAAGTCTAGTGAAGAAGGAGGCCAACATCTTGTTGAAGAAAGCGTAACTAGGTTCGGTCTTCATAATGACATGATCTTTGTAAATGATGAAATAAAAGGAATAAAATTATTTTTGTATGCCTTGTTGCATGGGTTCCATGAGCAAGAGGTTTATATATTAGTGGCTCCCATTGAGAGCCTTAGGATTTATTATTGAATCAAAAAGTCAAAGTCATGTATGAAGAGCTCTTCTTGAGCCTATGTTAAATGTATACAAGTCCATAGAAATGTCTAATAGCCCTCCAAAGACAAGCATGATTTCTGTTGAAGAAGTCGGCCAGCAAATAGAATTAAAAGTCATGTCAGCTCATATAAGGAGACACATCTGTTCACTCGGTCAAGTCAGCTCATTATGGAGACGAAACTACTATAAATACCCAACTAGGGTCTGTGCAAAAGTACAGTCACAACAACTCAGAGTCTCTGTAATTTTCGAATGGTACAGGTCTAAGATTCTTTGCATTACAGTGAGGTTTAATGTTTCGGATGGAGGAGCATCTCTGTGTTTTTTGGATGGATATCACCGAAGATGATGTCTTGGCCTCCTCACAGTGAACACTGCCTCGGCATACTAAAACGCAGTCACAGTCTCATGTGTAATGAAGAGCAATACACCATTGGCATAATCTCTAGACACAGTGATAGCCTCGAATGATGAAGATCTCGGTGATCTCACAGTAAACACTCTTTGTCTTAGCCTATATTCTAGATGAAGTCATGATCTCGACATAGATGTTATCATTGTGTCTGTACAGATACAGTCATGACCTTGATGGAGAAGATCATTATCTCGGCAGATCTAAGTGCAGCTCTCATACACATAAATATCTCAGATCTCGTTGTTATGGTGAAGATCTCAGTGAGGGTGCAACAGTAATGATCTCTGTGGTGTAGTGGTAATGATCTCAGTGTTTCAGCAATGATGACTTCAGTAGCAATGATGATGATGATCTCAACAGTGACAAAGAAGAGGATTGGTGTCTTGGTCTTGGAGTGGCCTAATAGGTCAAGGGTCATGGTCTTGGTATTCGTCAATTGGAATATAAGAATAATTTGTGCATGTTTTCCTCTCAAAGAGTGAGAGGTTTTGGCCCTAGCTCATAGCCTACATGTTGTTGTCTCTTATCTACTTTTGTTCATGCATCGGTTACTGTTTGATGAAGAAGAATGTTAATAATCTAAACAAGAAGAAGAACCTAATCTAAAAAAGTTAAAAATGCATTCACAAGTAGTTACTAATGAAGAAGAAATCTCCTAATGCCAATGCCCTAGATTTCTTCAACATGGTATCAGAGCTGGGGCTGAAGTCAAAGGAAGGGCAGCAAAGAGACATTCAAGGATCAAGCTTCAAGAAGGATATCAAAGCAAGTTGAAGTATATCAAAGAAAAGGGATCAAGATCTACATTTAAGGATCAAGCCCTAGATCAAAGAAGCAGTCCTGATCTACACTACAAAAGAAGGCAAAGCATATTGAAGGTAAGAAGGCATTGTCATCTTCAAGGTTATAAAAACAAGAAAGGAGCATCTCCTTGCCCTAGAAGAAGATCATCCGAAGAAGCAGCAAATCATCCTCATTAAATGAAGCAACCTTTTTCTATTGAAGAAATGCTTTTTCATCGGAAAGAAGATCATCCAAGAGGAAGCTCTAATACATCTTCTTCAACCATCATCAAAGTGATCAAGTAGAAGAGTTCAACTTCACTTGTCAAGTAGGTACTTTTCATTCTTTAATCAATTTGGTAAAATGACTTCATAATTGCAAGGAGATCTGTAAGTTGGATGGGTCATCAAAGGTCCTTGCATGGAATAAGGAGGATTGTCATAATCCTCATAGATAAGAGAAGTCAGTGAACATATCAAGATCTCCTTTGAATTCATGGGCGGGAACTCTTAAGGTCCTCTCCTCCCATATAGCAAGAAATGAGACATAAGAGAGATATATGAAATGCTAGAAGATATACTCTCTGAAATACAGTGAAGAAGGTCATATCACTTAGACCTGATTGAAGGTATCAAAGAATGAAGGAATATCTTCATGAGATCTCAATTGGGAGATATGGGAGAGATGATAAGAAGATAATCATCATTAACTAGTAAGCAAGGTAACAAATGTCCATGAACAAGAAGGTTACCTCATTCGACAACTTGTGGTCTCTATGCTAGATAGAAAAAAGGACAAGTTGTAGGGAAAAGTGTTGAAGGTTAAAAGACTCAAACATTTGCAGAAACGAAAGGGAAGTTTGGTCCTCAAACAAGACAAAATAGTGCTATGGAAAGATTATGAAAAGAAAGCTCATATCGCCAGAAAGATGGAGGAAGTTGAAGAAAAGAGCCAAGGAAAGAGGGAGTAACAGATCTCTACTATGATCGAGATGGTATCCCTCACAAAAGGGTCCTATCATAAGCTCCTAAATATTTTAGATATGACCATGATAATAAGATGCACTGTGGCATCACGGAAACATGAAAAACAAGAGCTCATGACATCACCATGGGAATCATGAAGGACAAAATCCATGTCAGTCAAACATGAAGGATATAGCTCTTGGGAATCCATGTCAGTGAAACATGAAGGATATAGCTCTTGTGAACCTCATTGAACATTGAAGGAAAGAAAGATGTCATCCAGGACAAGGCTCATCATACATCAAAAAGGAAACATTTGCCAAATGGGGATATGCAAGATCCTCAAGATTCTCTGATGGAATCCTCATCGAAGGGTTCACTAATCTAGAGAGGAAGCAAGTGTTTCATCAGGAACTCCAACTTATGGAATTCATGGGATGATGGTATGATGTAGCAGATCAAGGGATTGAAGATCTTTTCAATCAAGGAAGCTGTTGGAAGAAGCCTAGATGACCTAAAGGTAAAAATGAGGTATGTATGCTTGTGTTTAATATTATAATGTCATGTCATATGGTTGCAGGTAACATGGATCATTACTTCTATCTTGAGAAACATGATCAAGGGAAAATGATCTCCTCCTCTGAAAGACACAGAAAGGCATAAGTCACTCTAGATGAAATCAACATAATATGTCCTCATATGAAGTATGAGGTGGTTGACTACAATTAAGAAACTTTGATTGAAAGCTCCTGGGAATGGAATGTGTGAGGAAGGAAGAGATCATGAGATATGCAACCATGATGAAGGCGATCAACATCCAAAAGACCAAGAAGATTTGACTAGGAAATCTCCCGGAAGGATATGAAGACTCTGATGAAAGTCTGAAAAATGAAGACCTTTCACAATAGATATCGTTGGGAGATGTGTCAACATGCATGCAGGATGTTGATACGTACAGGAAGATGTCATGATGAAGAGCCATCTAGAAAGGTACAATTTGATTTAATGTTAAGTTTTGATTTCTTGAGTAATATTTGGATATGTTCATGCAAGGCTATTGGAACAAGAGTTGTCAGTACGAGTACAACTAGCATTCATGTGGTGGATGGAAATTCCTGAAAAAAACATGATGACGAAGAAGTAGCCATATGACAAGGGTTCCAGATATGTATCAAGAAGGCCACTTTCCATGAAGAAAGAAATGACATGATGAACCAAGAAGGAAAGTGACGGATGGCTAATGCCCTACAAGGAGAAGCTCAACTAAATTTTATGACATCAAGGAAAGAAGTTGATCAAGCAGTTCATGGACCCACGAAGAAGAAGTTGCTGATGAAAAAGGAGAGTCCCTTGTTAAGAGGGAGCTCTGATAGGTCCCTGATCAAGAGGGAGCTTGGAGAGGGTCACCCCTGATTAAGGAGTGATAGTTGTGTTTTCCTACTTCATGTGTCATGCACTAGACTAGGACTAACAGCCGTAAGTCTTAGTGAAGGTCATGAAGAGAAATGTAGCCCCATGATGGATGTATCCTCCCTAATTGAGAGGGAGAGATAGACACAACATTCTTGTCTTCACTTAGGAAGAAAGAATGGAGGATTGGGTAATCATTTGGCATCTGATGCTCTTTGAGGATGTGTAGGGCATCCAAGATAAGAGTAGGAAAGAGGACCGATATTCTTTGAGGGCTGGAAACCCAAAATAAGAATAGTCCTAGAAGGTCATACTCAGTGAACACCCAGGTGGGTATGTACCTTGAGAGACAATGCTGAAGGTGTTTATATTCATTGGTCTCGCCAACATTGTAGCTCAAGATCTCGTGTGGAGAGATGGAGTTGTTAGTCAAGGCCTTGCACAGTGACAATGTTGGTTGATATCATGCTATACAAATGGGATTATCAATCTGATTCTTCTCATAATAAATTCTTCGGATTGATAATGACAAAGTACTATTATGAATACCTCCCTAGTTAAGAGGGAGTGTTGAAGAAAGTGTAACTAGGTTCGGTCTTCATAATGACATGATCTTTGTAAATGATGAAATAAAAGGAATAAAATTATTTTTGTATGCCTCGTTGCATGGGTTTCATGAGCAAGAGGTTTATATATTAGTGGCTCCCATTGAGAGCTAAGTTGCACGAAACGCCGAAACTTTTCAGAGTTTCCGAAACGAGTACGTTTAGAAACGTCACCTCCCAAAAATGGAAACTTCGGTCGAAACGTCAGCCAAAACATCATAAATGTTATATAAAAAAACATATATATAAATAAATACGTGTATAACACGTTATCTTTGCAAGAAAAAGGGAAAAAGACCCATAGATGACTATTTAGAAGGAAAAACAAGTCTATATTAACTCTCATAGATGATTACATGATGGTCGAGTTTCGGCCAAGTTTTGAAGTTTCGGATACAGCCTGAAATGCCGGGTTCCTAGAAGTTTCGTGCAACATAGATTGAGAGCTAGAAATGTCTAACAGCGCTCCAAAGACAAACACAATCCCTCTTGAAGAAGTCAGCGAGCAAATAGAATTAAAAGATGTCATGTCGGCTCATATAAGGAGACACATCGGTTCACTCGGTCAAGTTAGCTTATTATGGAGACGAAACTACTATAAATACCTAGCTAGGGTCTATGCAAAAGTACAGTCACAACAACTCAGATTCTCTGTAATTTTTGGATGGTACAGGTCTGAGATTCTTCGCATTACAGTGAGGTTCAGTGTTTCGGATGGAGGAGCATCTTTGTGTTTTTCGGATGGGTATCACAAAAGATGATGTCTCGGCCTCCTCACAGTGAACACTGCCTCGCATACTAAAACGCAGTCACAGTCTCATGTGTAATGAAGAGTAATACACCCTCGGCATACTCTCTAGACACAGTCATAGTCTCGGATGATGAAGATCTCGGTGATCTCACAGTAAACACTCTCTGTCTCGACCTACATTCTAGATGAAGTCATGATCTCGGCATAGATGTTATCATGGTGTCCGTAGAGATACAATCATGACCTTGATGGAGAAGATCATTATCTCGGTGGATCTAAGTGCAGATCTCGTTGTTATGGTGAAGATCTCGGTGAGGGTGCAACAGTAATGATCTCGGTGGTGCAGTAGTAATGATCTTGGTGTTGCAGCAGTGATGACTTCAGTAGTAGTGATGATGATGATCTCAGCAGTGACAAAGAAGAGGATTGGTGTCTTGGTCTTGGAGTGGCCTAATAGGTCAAGGGTCATGGTCTTCATATTTGTCAATTAGAATCTCTATAAGAAGAATTTGTGCAGGTTTTGCTCTCAAAGAGTGAGAGGTTTTGGCCCTGTCTCATAGCCTACATGTTGTGTCTCTTGTCTACTTTTGCTCATGCATTGGTTATTGTTCGATGAAGAAGAATGTTAATAATCTAAACAAGAAGAAGAACCTAATCTAAAGAAGTTAAAAAGGCATTCACAAGCAGTTACTAATAAAGAAGAAATCTCCTAATGTCAATGCCCTAGATTTCTTCAACACATCCTCCTAAAGAAGCCAAAATTTCTCTCTCATATCTCACACGTGTGAAGTTTTGAATGGTTGTTGGGGACCGAAATTCTACAGTTGTTGCTGAAGCTGGGGCCAAAATTTATGGGTTGATGTTGGGTTGTCTCTGCTGGACAAGAAGAGACTATTGAAGCTTGTTGTATCTCATTGGAAGGCTGACTTGGTGGAGGAGGAAGGTTTGTAGGTCTAAGGTCTTGGTCTATCTCATTTTGATTACTGAAGGAAGAGTTCTTCACTGAGTTTTCCCCTACATAGGGATTTTAGCCCTAGCTAAGTGCCTACATCTAGTGTCCTTGATCTTGGTGTTTAATTTGGTAATTGCTTGATGAGCTAAGATAAAAGAACATAAGAAAGATAACAAGAAATCACAAGTAATTATCAATAAGAGAAAATCTTTTTGCCTTTCCGATTTTCTAACATGGTATCAGAGCTAAGGTGAAAGAAGGAAGAAAAAGGCAGCCTGAAGATCTAGTGAAAGGAGAATAAGGAGTTTCAAGGTTAGGTCACAAGGAGTAGAAGATATCAATATGACAAATTCAATGAAGGGAGAGAACAAGCTAGAAGGAGCCTCTAACTACAGGGCCTGGAAAAAGAGGATAGATCTTATTCTCGAAAAGAACAAAGTTTTGAATCTTGTTCAAGGAAAAATCAAGAAGCCTACAGATGAATCAAGTGAAGCAGAGAAAGCAAAGTTCAGAGAAACAGAAATATTGGCTATGAACCTAATAGTGGATGGAGTTAAGGACAACCTAATCCCATACATATCCAACATAGATTTCGCTCAAGAAATGTATGAGGCTCTTTCCAAATTATTCACAATCAAGAACATTGGTCAAATAGCAAGTCTCAAGAATGAATTGAGGAATATTAAGATGAAAAAATATGAAATTGTGTCATCCTACTTTATAAGGATATCTAGAATCAGAGATGAACTCCAAGCAATAGATGAAGTTGTCCCAGAAAAGGAGCTCATAATTACTTCTCTTCTAGGACTACCAAAATCTTGGAGTGCCTTTGCATCAAGACTTAACAGTTGGAAGGATACTCCAACATTTGAACAAATGTGCATTGTTTGCAGTCAAGAAGAAGCTCAAGTATTGTTAGTAAAAAACAAGGAGGAGGATGAAGAAGAAATCATCTCTAATGCCTATTCTACTCATCACAAGAAGGAAACCTACAAGAAGTTCAAAGGACCAAAGAAGAACGCTAACCTATCCAAGATCAAATGTTACAACTATCACAAAATGGGTCACTACAAAAATCAATGTCTAGAGAATCCAAGGAATAAGAAGAGAGATAGTGATCAAGCAAATGTTACCGATGAAGCTCCACCTAAGAAGAACAAGACCGAATAATTAGAAGTCAAGGACTTATACTACTAAGTCCTCTCTCTCTCACATACCCCTCTTTGTCTTCTATTTTTAAGTTTTCAATTGTTTTCCTTTATATTTTGATTTCTAAATTTAGTAGGTCTAACATGTCTTGTTAGAGCATTTTTTAATTTTTTATAAGTTGTAACTTGTAGGTATCCCTCAAAGAATGGATTAAGAGGGAGCCTTCACCATTTTACCAAAAAAATGATAAGTACCTTGTTTCTTGTTTTCTTTTTTATGTTTAGCTTTTCTCCCGTATCAAGACTTATTTTTGTATGCTAATAACCTTTCTCTTTATATTTTCCTTGGTTAGGAAAGCTTGTTGAATGCTCAAGGTTTATGGAGGAGACTTCAAAGGACAGACTTGAAGCATGGAAGAACTTCCGCCCTTAAAGAATTGATGTCCTACAAGGTTTGCTAAGGAACAACTCAAGGTTTGTCTTAGACTATAAGCTTTGTTATAAAGTTCTCTTCATGTAAAAGGTACGATCATTCTTCTTTTGAAATTTGCTTTACAATACTGACATCGTTATGTCTAGAATTTTGAATCACAAAAATTCTTGTTAAGGTGATTAATCATTAGATTGAACCTACCCTCATGACATTATTTGATCATTCTAGTCTAACCCTAACCTTTAGGGTTCAAGACAAAACTATAGCCTCTTGTTGCGAAGGGTATGTCAATATTGATTATGAAACCCTAGTCTACATAAGGTTGTTGATGAAACCTAGAATTCCTATTCTTTTGACGTTTAGGATTTTGATATTATAAAAACTCTAGCCCTTTACGGTTTGTTGTTAATGTTTAAATTATGTATTGAATCACTAGATCCCTCGGGTTTGGTTAATTAGGGTTTGTGAACAAAACCCTTGTAAGTAAGATCCTAAGAATGAAACCCTAGGTGTGTATTCGTCCGATCAAAACCCTAGCCTGAATGAAATTGTTTTATACCTAATTTTGATGTATTTATGTTTGTGTATTGGGTTTACGTAGTAGATATTGTTGTGATATGCCAATACATGATAATGTGATCCTAGATATGTATATGCAAGTATGCTAACCTAATTGTTGATTCTCTTAGTTTGTGAATTCTAGGGTTTGTTACAAAGCCCTAGTAAGAAGATTGATGTTCAAGGATATTTTCTGATATGATTTAGCTTTGATGATAAAATGTTAAATTATGGTATGTTCTATGCTTAGAGCAGTTTACTTATTTTTCTTCTTATTAGCCACAGATTAGCAATCACATATACATTAAGTAAGTGCAGATAGAACATTAAATGATCAACGAAAAACAAACCAAGACAAGAGACACAAGATGTGGCGACCAGCCAGGGACAAAACCCAAAGCGGGGAAACCCTTTGATCAAATCTTCTTTTATCTTCAATAGTTCAACAGAGAGAAATAGTACAAAATCTGAATTTTGTAATTTTATATCAGCAGCAGCAAACCCTAGAACAGCAAAGTCAAACTTGGTGAAACTAGCTGAAATTGACCTCTAAAATGCTTGGTCAATTTCCAGTCAACTTGTCCTCGAACAGCCTGAAGAAATAGCCCTTGAACAACCCCAAAAGTACAGTCAATTTGTAGATTTCTGAAGTCAACTGCAACCCTAAACTAGGGCAGTCAACACCGGTCAAACCAGAGGTCAGATCACCTCGATTTTCATGCCAAAAATTGCAGCCTGCCTAGGAGAGGCAACCACACCCAATCCGCACTTCTGGATGGTCAATGTTGGTCAAAGAGATGACCTGCTGCCCTAGCATCCTTCTTTCTGCGTCTTCCTTGCCCTAGGACATCTTCCTTTCAGCCACACGTGTGAGAGAGAGAGAGGCTCCTTTTATGCATAGGAGAGAGAGAGAGAGAAGATGAGTGAATTGAATTGTCCAAATGAGGAGAATGCTCCTTGTATTTATAAACAAACGTTGAGGATGAAAAGATGTGAATGTTGGGCTTCTGAGCCTACATAAGTTTGCTGGCCAACCTTGACAATTTGTCCATAATCAAAATAAATTCATATCTCCATAAATACTTATCGGAATCGGATGATCTTTAGATCAATCCTACACCTCTCGATGAGAGGAATCTAGGAAAAATATCAGAAGCCATAAATAAGGTGATCCACATGGAGTTTGGCCCTAGTTGCCAATTTTAACACTCCCTCTCAACTAGGGATAACTTCATCTACAATTCGTCAGACCGTCGCTACTATCCATCCATCAAATGCACTGTCATGTACAGCTTGACCCCACTCTTCTCTGCTCTGCTTTGCTCTGCTCTGCTTTGCTCGAACTATGAAGAAGAAGAAATGATCGAGGATGTATCATACCATCCTCCACTGACCCGAAGTCAATCTCAGAGTGTGAACCACTCTCACTAATCCCAGATCAGTATCATTGATCCCAGATCAATGGAGGTCATCCTAGCATAGGGAGTACGGTAGATACAGCGATGCGTCCATCGATAGTACTACTATGGTCCCTATCCTCATTTCCCTGCTCATTGATCAGATGAGAGGTACTTCCCATGAGTCCCAAACTGCATGGGTAGGATGCCTCGACAGGAGAACTAATCATCCTATCCACAGGAGAACGAATCATCTGTCTAGTGGATGCCATGGAGAACTAATCATCCTGGCCCACAGGAGAACTAATCATCCTGTTCCACAGTCGCCACGGAGAACAAATCATCCTGGCCCACAAGAGAACTAATCATCATGTTCCATAGTCACCACGGGGTGTGTCAGGGGAAGGTTGAACCTTTACCCTGTACATAGTGCACCACCAGGGGATGGTGAGTCACCCTGTGGTTACATGTCGCTCAAGAAGTACCCCGCACCCCCCTGGAGCTCCCAGAGCTCAATACATCATACTCAACCCTCATAAGAGGGTCTCTGAACGACACCAAGTCGTTCTCAGAAAGTCAGGAATTTGACCTTTCCTAGGGGCTTTGTCAAAATGTCGATGACCTGTTCATCTGTACCGATATGTTGGAGCCTTATTGCTCCTCATTGCACCATATCTCGAATATAGTGGTACCTGATATCGATATGCTTGGAGCGATCATGAAATACGAGATTCTCTGATAAACGGATCTCGCTCTGGTTGTCACACAGAATCACAGTGGTATCCAATGTAAATCCAAACAACTCACTAAAGAGCTTTCGCAACCAGACTACCTCACAGGAGGCCATGCTAGCAACAATGTACTCTGCCTCGGTGGTGCTCAAAGCCACCGACTTCTGCTTCCTGCTCATCCAGGATATCGAGGCAGATCCCAAAGAGAAACAGCACCCGGAAGTGCTCTTTCGGTCCACCACACTGCCTACCCAATCAGCATCAATATACCCAAGTAGTCTCACATCTCCGACAGTGTATCTCAACCCATGAGTGATTGTGCCACGAAGATATCTCAACAGATTCTTGGCACCAATCCAATGTGAGTGGTGAGGCTCAACCATATGTTGACTCAATGTGTTGACTACAAAGCATATATCCAGACGGGAGTTCACCAAGAACATTAATGCTCCGACAAGTTGACGATACTCGGTAGCATTTCGTAAAACAGGTCCGGCAGCACTACCGCTTAACTTCTTGAAGTCAAGCTCCATCGGGGTAGTTACGGGCTTGCAGTCCACCATGCCGAATCTCTCCAATATCTTCACCACATATTTTCCTTGAGATAGGAAAATCTCCCCTGGTTTCTGCCAGACTTCCAGTCCTAGGAAATAGTGCATAAGTCCTAGGTCTTTCATCTCGAACTCAGAAGCCAGCTCCCTCTTACATTCGTGAATGAGAGGGTCTGCACCTATTAGAAAGAGGTCGTCAACATATAGCACCAGTATGAGAGGCTTGTCATCTATAACCTTAAAGTAAAGGTTAGGGTCGGCTTCACTCCTAGTGAATCCAGCTTATCCTCTCATACCATGAGATTCTCGATCATAAATTTCAAATCCTTCCGGTTGCTCCACATAGACCTCCTCTTTGATCGAACCATGTAAGAACGCAGTCTTGACATCCATCTGATGTAGGTTCCATCCTTGCGAAGCAGCAAGGGCTATGATCGGACGGACGGTGGTATATCGAGCAATAGGTGCAAATATCTCGTCATAGTCTATACCTTCCTTCTGGGAGAAGCCACGAGCGACAAAACGAGCCTTATACTTTTCCGCACTTCCATCAATTGCATGCTTTATCTTGTAAAGCCATTTTGAAGTGACAACTGCTTTGTCCTGGCGTCGCGGGACCACATCCCAAACATTGTTTTTCATAATGGACTCATATTCCTCAATCATAGCATCCTTCCATACTTGATGCTTGACAGCATCTTGAATAACAAAGGCTCATTTTGGATGATCGTGCTCATGATGGTCAGGTATCCCTAATACCTATTAGGCTTCCTACTTTCACGGAAGGTTCCTCTAGGTGCAATGTGTCCTTCAGCATCATCAAGTGTCCCCCTAAGCCATGAAGGCCTCTTCCTAGAAGAGGAAGGCTCTTGCGGAGGAGCATCAATAGGATCCATAGGTTCTTCCACATCAGGCATCGTCTCATCTTCCTTTTCCTTCGATTCCCCGGTGTCAGCTTCTTTAGATCCCCTTAAAGTAGGAAGATTGTCTACTTTGCTAAGAGCCATATCTTCGTCAAAAGTGACATCATGACTAATCTCGACTTCCCTTTGCCCAGCTACATGATTCTATAGCCCTTAGTATTTTCGCTATAGCCCACGAAGATTCCTTTCTTTCCAGATGCACCCAATTTATTCCTTTTCTCTTTCAGCACATGAAAATATACAGGGCTTCCAAAAATTCTAAAATGAGATACATCAGGTTTCTTACCGATGAACATTTCTTCGGGAGTCTTAGAACCCAATGCTTGATGAGGGCATCGGTTTTAACTTTTGTACATATACGGCGATATTTGCAGCTTCGGCCCATAGAAACTTCGAAAGTCTTTGATCATGGAGCATAGCACAGACAGCTTCCACAATTGTACGATTCTTCCTTTCCGCCACACCATTCTGCTCAGGAGTATATGGTGTAGTAGTCTCCCTCTTAATGCCAGCCTCTTTACAAAAGTCATGAAACTCATTGGTTTCATATTAGTCCCATTATCAGTCATTAAGGTCTTGATCTTCTTTACTGTTTGATTCTCGATCAAGGCTTTGAAGTGTCGAAACCAGGAGAACACTTCATCCTTCCTTTTCAAGAAGTATATTCAAGTCTTGCGAGAATAATCATCTGTAAAAGTGAGGTAATATAAATATCCTCCCAAGGAGTTCACAAGCATCATGCCGGATATGTCTAAGTGAACAAACTGCAATATATCGGAGGTCTTGCTCTGGCTTGAGGGGAATGGTCCCCTTTTGAGCTTTCCTTCAGCACATCCTGGACATACACCTTCTTGCTCTAATCTGAACTCGGGCATCCCGGTCACCATTTCTCTTACATCGGGTAGAGCTTTATAATGAAGGTGAGCAAACCTCCGATGCCAAAGTTCGAACTGAAGAGATGTGTCACAAGACATGACACCTAGCGGAGCGGACTTCCTCCAACCTGATATAATGAATCAACTCGAAACCCAAGAGTAAAAGCATCTGTAAAGTCCTTTTTCCATACATGTACCTTGCCATCGCCGAAAGCCACCTTGTAGCGTTTGTCTTCCATTGCCGAAATGGACACCAGGTTCTTTTTGAGATCAAGTACATATAATACATCTTGTAAGTGGATGGTATTACCCTGATTCAATTGAAAAGTGACATTTCCTACGCTTTTCACGGGATATTTTGAATTATCTCAAGAACAATTTCCAGGTTGGTTTCTCTCTCTATCAGATTATAGAGAGCTTCTTTGTAACTAGTGAAGTGCCTTGAGGCACCACTATCAATAAGCCAATTTCCCAGCGAGTCTAGGGGAGCAGTGGTAGATAGAATCGCCCTAGCGTCCTCCTTTCTGCGTCTTCCTTGCCCTAGGACGTTTTCCTTTCAGCCACACGTGTGAGAGAGAGAGAGGCTCCTTTTATGCGTAGGAGAGAGAGAGAGAGAAGATGAATGAATTGAATTGTCCAAATGAGGAGAATGCTCCTTGTATTTATATGCAAACGTTGAGGATGAATAGACGTGACTGTTGGGCTTCTGAGCCTACATAAGTTTGTTGGCCGACCTTGACAATTTGTCCATAATCAAAATAAATTCATATCTCCATAAATACTTATCGGAATCGGATGATCTTTAGATCAATCCTACACCTCTCGATGAGAGGAATCTAGGAAAAATATCAGAAGTCATAAATAAGGTGATCCACATGGAGTTTGGCCCTAGTTGCCAATTTTAACACTCCCTCTCAACTAGGGAGAACTTCATCTGCAATTCGTCAAACCATCGCTGCTATCCATCCATCAAATGCACTGTCCTGTACAGCTTGACCCCACTCTGCTTTGCTCTGCTCTGCTCTACTCTGCTCTGCTCAAACTATGAAGAAGAAGAAATGATCGAGGATGTATCATACCATCCTCCACTGACCTGAAGTCAGTCTCAGAGTGTGAACCACTCTCACTGATCCCAGATCAATGGAGGTCATCCTAGCATAGGGAGTACGGTAGATACAGTGATGCGTCCATCAATAGTACTACTATGGTCCCTATCCTCATTTCCCTACTCATTGATCAGATGAGAGGTGCTCCCATGAGTCCCAGACTGCATGGGTAGGATGCCTCGACAAGAGAACTAATCATCCTGTCCACAGGAAAACGAATCATCCTGTGTAGTGGATGCCACGGAGAACTAATCATCCTAGCCTATAGGAGAACTAATCATCCTGTTCCACAGTCGCCACGGAGAACGAATCATCCTGGCCCACAGGAGAACTAATCATCATGTTCCATAGTCGCCACGGGGTGTCACAGGGGAAGGTTGAACCTTTACCCTGTACATAGTGCACCACCAGGGGATGGTGAGTCGCCCTGTGGTCACATGTTGCTCCAAGAAGTACCCCGCGCCCCCCTGGAGCTCCCAGAGCTCAATACATCATACTCAACCCTCATAAGAGGGTCTCTAAACGACACCAAGTCATTCTCAGAAAGTCAGGAATTTGACCTTTCCTAGGGGCTTTGTCAAAATGTCGGCGACCTATTCATCTATACCGATATGTTGGAGCCTTATTGCTCCTCGCTGCACCATATCTCGAATATAGTGGTACCTAATATCGATATGCTTGGAGCGATCATGAAATACAGGATTCTCTGATAAACGGATCTCGCTCTGGTTGTCACACAGAATCACGGTGGTATCCAATGTAAATCCAAACAGCTCACTAAAGAGCTTTCGCAACCAGACTGCCTCACAAGAGGCCATGCTAGCAGCAATGTACTCTGCCTCGGCGGTGCTCAAAGCCACCTACTTCTGCTTCCTTCTCATCCAAGATATCGAGGCAGATCCCAAAGAGAAATAGCACCCGGAAGTGCTCTTTCAGTCCACCACACTGCCTACCCAATCAGCATCAGTATACCCAAGTAGTCTCACATCTCCGGCAGTGTATCTCAACCCATGAGTGATTGTGCCACGAAGATATCTCAACAGATTCTTGGCACCAATCCAATGTGAGTGGTGAGGCCCAACCATATGTTGACTCAATGTGTTGACTGCAAAGCATATATCCGAACGGGAGTTCACCAAGAACATTAATGCTTCGACGAGTTGACAATACTCGGTAACATTTCGTAAAACAAGTCCGGCAGCACTACCGCTCAACTTCTTGAAGTCAAGCTCCATTGCGGTAGTTACAGGCTTTCATTCCACCATGCCGAATCTCTCCAATATCTTCACCACATATTTTCCTTGAGATAGGAAAATCTCCCCTGGTTTCTGCCAGACTTCCAGTCCTAGGAAATAGTGCATAAGTCCTAGGTCTTTCATCTCGAACTCAGAAGCCAACGCCCTCTTACATTCGTGAATGAGAGGGTTTGCACCTGTTAAAAAGAGGTCGTCAACATACAGCACCAGTATGAGAGGTTTGTCATCTATAACCTTAAAGTAAAGGTTCGGGTTGGCTTCACTCCTAGTGAATCCCAGCTTCATCAAGTAGCTATCGATCCTCTCATACCATGCTCGAGGTGCTTGCTTTAGCCCATAGAGGGCCTTCTTCAGCCTGCACACATGAGATTCTCAATCATAAATTTCAAATCCTTCGGGTTGCTCCACATAGACATCCTCTTTCATCGAACCATGTAAGAATGCAGTCTTGATATCCATCTAATGTAGGTTCCATCCTTGTGAAGCAGTAAGGGCTATGATCGAACGGATGGTGGTATATCGGGCAACAGGTGCAAATATCTCGTCATAGTCTATACCTTCTTCTGGGAGAAGCCACGAGCGACAAAACGAGCCTTATACTTTTCCGCACTTCCATCAACTGCATGCTTTATCTTGTAAAGCCATTTTGAAGTGACAACTGCTTTGTCCTGGCATCGCGGGACCACATCCCAAACATTGTTTTTCATAATGGACTCATATTCCTCGGTCATAGCATCCTTCCATACTTGATGCTTAACAGCATCTATGAATGACGAAGGCTCATTTTGGATGATCGTGCTCATGATGGTCAGGTATCCCTAATACCGATTAGGCTTCTTACTTCCACAGAAGGTTCCTCTGGGTGCAATGTGTCCTTCAGCATCATCAAGTGTCCCCTTAAGCCATGAAGGCCTCTTCCTAGAAGAGGAAGGCTCTTGCAGAGGAGGATCAATAGGATCCATAGGTTCTTCCACATCGGGCATCGTCTCATCTTCCTTTTCCTTCGGTTCCCCGGTGTCAACTTCTTTAGATCCCCTTAAAGTAGGAAGATTGTCTACTTTGCTAAGAGCCATATCTTCGTCAAAGGTGACATCATGACTAATCTCAACTTCCCTTTGACCAGCTACATAGATTCTATAGCCCTTAGTATTTTCTCTATAGCCCACGAAGATTCCTTTCTTTCCAGATGCACCCAATTTATTCCTTTTCTCTTTCGGCACATGAAAATATACAGGGCTTCCAAAAATTCTAAAATGAGATATGTCAAGTTTCTTACCAGTGAACATTTCTTCAGGAGTCTTGGAACCCAATGCTTGATGAGGGCATCAATTTTGTACATATACGGCGGTATTTGCAGCTTCGGCCCATAGAAACTTCAGAAGTCTTTGATCATGGAGCATGGCACGAACAGCTTCCACAATTGTACGATTCTTCCTTTCCGCCACACCATTCTGCTCAGGAGTATATGGTGTAGTAGTCTCCCTCTTAATGCCAGCCTCTTTACAAAAGTCATGAAACTCATTGGATCCATATTCAGTCCCATTATCAGTCCTTAAGGTCTTGATCTTCTTTACAGTTTGATTCTCGATCAAGGCTTTGAAGTGTCGAAACCAAGAGAACACTTCATTCTTCTTTTTCAAGAAGTATATCCAAGTCTTGCGAGAATAATCATCTGTAAAAGTGAGGTAATATAAATATCCTCCCAAGGAGTTCACAAGCATCATACCAGATATGTCTAAGTGAACCAACTGCAATATATCATAGGTCTTGCTTTGGCTCGAGGGGAATGGTCCCCTTTTGAGCTTTCCTTCGACACATCCTCGACATACACCTTCTTGCTCTAATTTGAACTCGAGCATCCCGGTCACCATTTTTCTTACATCGGGTAGAGCTTTATAATGATGGTGAGCAAACCTCCGATGCCATAGTTCGGACTTCCTCCGGCCTGATATAATGAATCAACTCGAAACCCAAGAATGAAAGCATCTTTAAAGTTCTTTTTCCATACACGTACCTTGCCATCGCTGAAAGCCACCTTGTAGCCTTTGTCTTCCTTTGCCGAAATGGACACCAAGTTCTTTTTTAGATCAGGTACATATAATACATCTTGTAAGTGGATGGCATTACCCTGATTCAATTGAAGAGTGACATTTCCTATGCCTTTCACGAGATATTTTGAATTATCTCCAAGAACAATTTCTAGGTTGGTTTCTTTCTCTATCAGATTATAGAGAGTTTCTTTGTAACCAGTGAAGTGCCTTGAGGAACCACTATCAATAAGCCAATTTCCCAGCGAGTCCAGGGGAGCAGTAGTAGATAGAGTAGCTGATCGATAATATTGATCTTGCTTATTGTTAACAATGTTAGATTCATACCTGGAATTTCTTGCCTTCTTGGATGGTTGTCCTCTTCCTTGATTTCCGGCACTTCTTTTACCTCTGCCATTTGACCTGCCATTCCTTTAATTGCCTTGAGAGGGATTTTGATCATCGTCCCGGTGTGAGTCCCTTTAATCAGGGCACTCCCTTGCATAGTGACCCGTTTTATTGCAATTGTAACATCGTCCTTTTTTTCCACCCTTTGGTCCAGCCTTTCCTTTGAATTTAGCCCCAGAATTGTTTCTTCTTTTAGTATGGGAAGAAAACGCAGAGGCATGACCTTTAAGTATGGGCATTTCTTGCTCTTCCATCCTCGTTTCTTCTTGAATGCATTTGGGCATTAATTCCTCAAATCCAAGAATTACGTTATTGTTGAGAAGAGTAGTCCTGAATATATACCATTCAGATGGTAGTCCTCCAAGAGTTGTGATTGTCATTTCCCTGTTAGATGTGACTGTTGGGCTTCTGAGCCTACATAAGTTTGTTGGCCGACCTTGACAATTTGTCCATAATTAAAATAAATTCATATCTCCATAAATACTTATCGGAATCGGATGATCTTTAGATCAATCCTACACCTCTCGATAATAAGAATCTAGGAAAAATATCAGAAGCCATAAATAAGGTGATCCACATGGAATTTGGCCCTAGTTGCCAATTTTAACATAAAATCTAGTGTGCAACAAACCCTAGTAGAGTCTAAAATTGTTGAATACTTAGATGTATAGTAGGATTTCTTTTTATTGAATTATTGATATCTAAGGCTTTGTGTCTCGAAGATGGAATCTAGGGTTTATGACAAAAACCCAGCAAGAATTGAATGTCTAGTATGTAAAGAGATGTAACTTTTACTAATTATGAACCTAACTAGGTTTAGGTGTTTAATGTCTAAAGTCAAAATGCTTCCATATAATTCTGATGTAGTTAACTTCACGCTTTTGTATATGTGTTTTGATTGTACTTGCTATTAAAGTTTTGTTGGTACATAATCTTCAAGATGTTGAAGATGTTTGTAAATAAGAATGACTCGCATGATGAAGGAAGATGATGATCAAGATAACATTGATACCTTAAGCAGGAATAGAAGCCATGAAAGGTTCTCCGATGTTATAAAAGAAGTAGTTGATCTAACTAAGCTAAGAGGGAAACTGGATAAAAGAAAGGGTATATCTCCCCAGTTAAGAGGGAGGGCATATTATGACAAATAATACTTTGAAGTAAGCAAAAGCACTATCAATAAATGTTCATGAAGTTGCAAACAAAAGACTTGAGGAAGACTTGAGGAAGAAAATCTTCCAAATATTTGAATATGAATCACTAAGTGGCATCAAGATGATTGAGAACCCCAAAGGTTTGTATTTACTTATATATGTATATTTGAAAGTTTATTATTAATTGGAGTTTGTGTTTGTACATGTAGATCTCTCCACAAGAAGAATGAACACTTTGGAAGCATGCTTAGACAAATGGATATATTTGGTTTAGTTTATTAGGGAGAAATGAAGCATCTAATGGTGGATGCTTGGGAGGACATATGGTCGACCTTTGTGTTGATGTCTAGATCCTGAATAGGGAGGGTGGCATTGGTCTTGGAGCTTTGACCTTGGATACGCACCTAGATCCCTGGGTTGATGGTTAGCAAGTAAGCCTCAAGGTACCTAGACTAGGTGAAAGCTTGAGTCCATCTTAGTCCCACCCAAGTAGAAAACCCTGGTCAGGTTTCTAGTCTGCAACATTGAGTGTCTTAGAAATATTCGTAGTTCATTTTGGAGATCTTCCATGTACCTCTATATATTTGTAATTATGAATACCTCCCTAGTTAAGAGGGAATGTTGAAAAATGTAACTAGTGTTGGTCTTCATAATTGTATTTGAGTTATAATGAAATATATTTGTCAAGAGAAAGAAAAATAAATTGACTTATTAAGGCATGGGTTTCATGTTTGGGTCAATTGCTTTTAGGTCAAAGCCTCCATTGTCGGTTTCTAGGGTTTGTGTCAAGTGTCTTTGTCCATGTCATAATGAAAAGAACCCTTCTTGGGATTTATTTGTCAAAGAAGAAATTTATTTTATTGTATTTTAGGTCTTCTAGGCCTCCTCCACCAAGTCGACCTCGAGGAAGGATAAGTCGGCCTCAAACAAGGGAATTCAACCTCACAAGAAGCCTATATATTGGAGTAACTCGACCTCATTTGAAGCACCAACTCAAAAAGTTTGATCTGCAGTTTTTGGGCTAAAAAAACTGTGAATTTCAAGGGGAGTAGAGGAAAAGTCTAGTGAGGAAGAAGGAGGCCAACATCTTGCTAAAGAAGCTGAAATTTCTCTCTCTTATCTCACATGTGCGAAGTTTTGGATTGCTGATGGGGGCCAAAATTCTGCAGTTGCTGGGGAGGCCGAAATTCTGAAGCTATTGGTGAAGCTCTGGCGAAATTTTTGGGTTGATGTTGGGTTGTAGTTGTTGGACAAGAAGATATTATTGAAGGTTGGTGTATCTCATTGGAAGGTTGACTTGGTGGAGGAGGAAGGTTTATAGGTCTAAGGTCTTGGTCTATCTCATTTTGAATTACTAAAAGAAGAGTTCTTGACTAGGTTTTCCCCTACATAGGTGTTTTCGCCCTAGCTTAGTGCCTACATATAGTGTCCTTGACCTTCGTGTTTTGGTTTTGGTGATTTCTTGTTGAACTAAGATAAAAGAGGAACACAAGAAAGATAATAAGAACTCAGGGAAATCACAAGTAACTATCAACAAGAGAAAATATTTCTACCTTTCTGATTTTCTAACACGTATATCGCAGCTAGTGCCGCATGTTAGGAAGCAGTGTGGCTTCGAAAGCTACTTGCAGGGCTATTTGATCAGGAGCTTGAGCCAACCTTGATATTTTGTGATAATCAAAGTTGTGTTAAGCTTTCAAAGAATCCAATTTTTCATGACAGGTTGAAGCATATTGAGATCAAATATCACTTCATCCGAGACATGGTGCTAAGAGGAGCAGTGGAGTTGCAGTACATATACACAGATGAGAAAATTGCAGAGATTCTCACCAAGCCTCTATCTAGAGTGAAGTCTGTATACTTCAGAGATAAGTTTTGCATGATGGAATGTCTCCCTCATTAAGAGAGATGGTTAGTGTCTCTACAAGATTAGGACAGACCATCTCCTAAAGCTAGACTTTCGTTGGTTCATAAAGGACATTAATCAAGGGAGATAGATACATTCACCTGAGAAGCCAATGGGACTTGGTTGGGTCATAAAGGACTTTGACTAAAGTTGAATGGCCCAGGGCAATTATAGTATTGAACAGATCTTCTCCTAAGAAGCTAGGAGGACTTGGCTGCCAGTAGGACTTGGATAGGTCATAAAGGACTTTGACTAGAGGAGATACATGTAATTCACCTAAGAAGACATAAAGGACTTTAGTTGAGGGTGAATGGTCCAATGGAATATTCTCTCCTGAGAAGCCAAAAGGACTTGGTTGGGTCATAAAGGACTTTGACCAGAGGAGATTGATACATTTACCTAAGGAGCCATAAAAGATTTTGGCTAGAGGTAAAAGGCCCTGGATACTCACATTGCCTACTCCAGGATGGATTGATTTATAGACATGCATCAACATAGCAAGCTCATGAACTTTTCTTATGGAGGAGGAATTTTAACTGAAGAGAATCTGCTGCAGCCAAGGAGAATACCTCCCTAAGAGGGAGTGTTGATTTTTGTGTAGCATCGGGAGGTATTCCTGCATGCCAAGAGGCCTCCTAAGTCGGCCTAGAAGAATTATGGAAATTAAAATAAAATAAATTTTATTTTGGGCATCATGTAGGCTCAAGAAGTCAAGTCGGCCCCACCATGAAAGGGTGTGTCCCTTGGTCAAATTCAAACTCATTTGACCTATATAAATACATGATGTGCTACTCCACTTTGACAATCATCATCAACACGACATCCTATCTCTCTAAGAGCACTCGCACATGTGGAGAAATAAGGAAGAATTGTCTGAATTGTCTGATTTGACTGAGATGACTGAGCTAATTTCTTGATTGTTTGACCAATCTTTGACCGTGTCAACAGAGTTGTTATTTGGCTGAGTGGGAATTGATTTGCATCTGTTGTTTTCATATTCCTAATTATGTGTTTAATTTCCAACATATAATTATTTTTTGTTTCAAGGGTTAGCAATGTGCATAATGTTCACCTCTTGTTGCCACTTTTTCATGAACGATTGAACAATTTGTCAGGTTTGCATTTTCTGACAAGCATTCTATGTGTCCATTTGTTGTCATTTTTTTTCCCTAGGTTGACAACCACACTGCCAACAAGCCAAAGGCTTTGGACCTATTTTGGCAAGATAGTGAACCTTTGGACTCAGAGTGAGGAGAGTGAGGTGTCAGCCTTAGCACCGCTGCCTACGCAGACTGAGACAGCCACCAATAGACATTCACTTCCAGACACAGGACCACCTTCAAGAGGATGACCCATTGCCCTTGCCCGTAAAAGGGGCAGAGGGAATCAATAAGTAGATTGATCACTGTAGATGACTCATGACGATGAGACACATTTAAATATTTTATGTATTTTTTGACATGTGTATTCAATTTTGGGACTTGCCTGGACAAATATCAGTGTCAACAGTTTATCTCTGATGTATCATTTGTCATCTAATATATCACTCTTCTTTCATATATTAGTAATTTCATTTAAGATCACATCCCTGCCAGACACTAAATTGAAATATGGGACCCCCTCCATAGCAATTTGACTGCTTAATCTATGAAGTGTACATACTCTACCCCCCCTCCATATTTAACCTGTGACCTCAAATTAGGCAACAAGCTCATTTCGATTAGACAATGTGATTATTGATGTTGTTGTTAGTTCCCTGATTTTTCTGACGGCCACTTTTTAGTAAAAAGTTTTTACTGACGCCAATATTTGCAACATTTCTTCAAATCCAGCATAAAATTAAAAATGTCTACTAAATAAGACCCAAACAGCCACGGTTAAAAACGCATGGCGCAAAACTCTTCAAAAAGTGCTGCAATATCTCAGAAGACTAAAATAAACAAACAGCCATTGAAAGAGAAAGAAATAAAGCTTCCCTGATTTTATTTTCAAGATGTTTCCTCATAAATGCGGTACTTCACTCTCCAGCTCATCCTTTAATAAAAGTGATTAAGTTTACAAGAATCTAGCTATTGCAAATGCAAATATGAATAATAGATGGCAAAGATAATAAACAATTCAAATTCAGAAACAGATGCAGTACTTGTCTTCAACCACTCTCTTGTTTCTGGACTCAATGTAAGACATGTAGTGCTAGAAAGTATGAGGTATATAGCATTTCAGTTTTAAAAGGTTGCGTCCAAGTAATTTATTTTCAACAACTAAACTTTCGTTGAGGCTATCACACTTTATTCAGAAAGAACAAAAGGAATCTTCAATTTCATTATCTTCAATAACAAAGTTATAGGAGGGATCAGGTTAACTCTGGAACTTGAACTTATTTAACCTCAATGCTTTCATATGTTGTCAACCTTGACCATATTCGTTCCCTGCTGATTGCTCCCCGAAGTTGTTGCTGAACCAGATCAACCCAAAATGCTCCTTCTCCTCCCATATTATTTTTACCCCTGTAAGCAGTGGCTCGTGGACCAAAGTATCCAAGAAACTCCCGCCGTAGACCCACCTCCGTAGTGAAGTGATATACTTGATCTATAGGAATTAAATTGGCCAGTGTATCCATTAATTTACCATTCATTTCGAATAAGGTGGAAGAAAATTGGGGGCAAGAAACTTTGGCTGGTCCAAGTTTCATAACTGCAGCCATACTGCTCAGTGCCAGCATAAGAAGAGACAAATCACTTGCCCTACTTGAACTCAATGGTGCTCCCTCCCATTCTCTGGAACCAATGAAAAAACATTTCTGTTACAGATAAATCTAATTCCATTTCTGCTCAACATTTCCCATCTAAAAACTTGCAAAGCAATTCTGCTACTGAACATTGTTGTAAAGTGAAGAACTACTAATTCTAAAGCTTCAATATTTACTTACAGTGATGTTACTGCAGTGAAGCGTGGATCATTTTCTAAGATATTGATAATGTTTGTTACAACAGCAGGATGTTGTTCAGACCAAAACCATTCGCATGCCACAGGGTCCTTGGAAAACAGTTGATCTCTAATTGATTTTTCCAATGGGCTAGATTGGCGTAGTAGACTGCAGAAAAATGTCAGTACGTTAGAACCAAATGGTATCTCATATAACAAAGAAAATCGTAAACTGACCTACTAGAACATGAAAGAGTCATGTTTATTAAACAACTAATGGCCTAAAGAAAGGTCAACAGACCGCTAATGGAGGAAAAGATAGCAAGTAAACGTAATGCAGCATTAGGCCTGCCGTGCCCATTTGCAGGGGTTAGAGTAAATGAGAATGCATGCACACTGACAAACATTCCAAGACCAAAATGTGAAAACAACAAATTAATCTCCATTGCAAACACGTGCTATGGTAATTGGCTGCTAGGGGTGATTACAACATAGTGGAATGGAAGGTGTAACAGCCTGCACTGCTATCAATTAAATGGGGGGAGCTCTGGGCACAGATTTCTTACTAGATTATTATAAGCATAAGGGAAAGCAATCAAGATACCAAATCAGAGTGCACAATAAATTATCTGGTAAGATGAGCCCATAGTTAGGAAAATCTGCTTGCTTTTGATCCATCCACATGCCTCCTAGCCCTAGTTATTGTGTCAGAATTGTTTCCCATCCACATATATAGGCAACAAAAGGAGAAAACTTTTCTTCTCTGATGCAGATTTCCAGACAGCAGCCCCTCAAATGCTCCTTATATATCAGGCTTGGCTCACTCACCCAATCAGCATACTCATCCAATGATGATGGTTCAACACACAAGGTACAATAGCCATTGTTCAATACGAAGTGTTTACAATTAATGTATTAGGCATTTAAGTAAGGATCATGGGTTGAAATCAGATAATAAATCGCGATGCTCGGAAGTCATGCTTGTTTCCTTATTTCACTTTGGTGGTCATCAATTCCTTCTAGTCAAGTGTAACCACCACAGGGTTTTTCTTTCCTTGTATAGGAGGGGCGTGAATAGGAGACTGAGATAGAGATAGTATGTCTATATCTTTCCATACCTAACACTTTCCACCCAACCCTTTCTCCATTCTCATGCCTTTTGGGTTGGTTGTTATCAGTCACTCATATTGGTTCCCTGTTTGCCTCATCCTATGAGAAGAAAGGGCTTCAAAATGCTTAGAGGTTGATATGCAAGAAAGAACAAAAAAGCAAGTGCCAAATGTCAAAATGCAAAATAAAGGCAAGGGACGAATCATAGATTCAAAAGCAAAGTTAGCTTGAGCTCTACCCCCATATGAAGCCATAACCTCAAGCCCCATGCACATCACGATTATCAAAATAAAAGGGACTTGAAGAACATCTCAACCCCTATGAGCAATGAATTTCCCATACTAAAAGGGGATTCAAAGGAATCAATAAAGCTTGCAAAACAAGCTAACTAAAGAAAAGCGAAACGCTATTCGAGGAGTGCAAAAACAAAGGCCGAGGAAAGGGTTGTTGGATCCATGAAAAATGGAAATCAAAATTAGATAAGCGCGTGATGTGTTTCATTCAAATGATACACATATAAGTACAACATTCTATGACATTTAGATTCATCTTCCAAGAGGACTCTTGGACTCCCAAGGACTCTTCATATTCCTTTGAGACTCTTCACATTCTTTCTCCAGTGAATAATACAATTTACGATAACCCCTAAGAAATAGGTTTCCAACATTTCTACCTTAATATAAAGGGGTGCATGTGAGTCCAAGTAGAGAGTTGAAATTTGAAGTGGACAACTATCAATCACTGAATATGCTCTTATCAATGAGCTAGAAGTGGACAACTCATAAATTTTATTACTATTTTTTTATTTTTTTTTAGCTGTCGACCCTGACAGTGCGTGTTAGATGAGTGGGTTTTGTTACCACAAAATCTAGCAAGCCTTGGAGAGGGAAACTTCCTCCTTCTTAGGCTTCTTTGTCTCAAGTTCTTCCACTTCATCGGTAATATGCGCTTCTTCCTTATTCCTCTTGTTATTGTCCCTTTTAAGCTTAGGACAATCTCTTCTATAGTGCTCATATCCTTGACAACCATAGCACTGCACTTTAGCCATGTTCTTCTTTTTCTTTTGAGGACCAAATTTTCCAAACTTTCTTTTTCTTGTTGCCATAGCAGCATATGCTTGATTCTGTTTATTTCATCCTACATCATTTTTTGCCTTCAGTCTGGTTTCTTCGATCTTGCATAATGACCATAGATCCTGGAAATGAGTGGCTTCTTTCTTCCCATAAATACTTGAAGTGAAGTTGCCCCATTCCTTCGGTAGTGCATTCAATACTACAGTAGTCATTTCTTTGTCAAACATTATTTCACCCAGATCTTGAAGTTGATCTCTTATTTCTAAAATCCTCATAAAATATGAGGCTATTCCTTCTTCCTTTGAGATCTTTAATTTGTAGAGTTCTTGCCTTAGAGAGATAACTTCTCCTGCAGTACTTACAGAAAACAACTCTACCAATTTGTCATATATTGCTTTTGCAGTGTCTAATTTTGATACATATGGGATGAGAGAGTCTTTGATGGATTCTATGAGAATCCTCTAGGCCCTCACTTCCCCTTTCATGAATCTAGCATGTGCTTGAGTATATTCTTTGGGAGGTTGGGTTATTGACCCCTTGATGTGATCCATGACTTCATTCTCAATGAGATTTAGGTCTGTTCTTTTCTTTCATGCAAGGAAATTTGAAGCCCCAACCAATTTGTTGCTCTCCTTGCAAAAAGACATTTTGATAGTATCAGATGAAGTCATAAACTTACTTGAGTAGATGTTGCTTTCTTTACTTTCTTCCTCCTTAATCTTGATGTTGATGTAGATAGAAGATTACTCCTTGAAAGATTGATGAGAGAGAGCTTGCTTTACGACCCTTCTTGAATATTATGACAATGTTCTTTGAGCTTCCACTCCTTCGGTGATTGATGATCTCAGAAATGCTTCTAGGGTTTTTGATCCTTTCTTTCTGCTTCCTTCGAGACTCTTGCTGAAGTAGATTTCTTCGATCTAGGGTTTTAGGTATGATTTTGATCTCTTGCTTGGTATTCTTTGTCTTGCCTTGATCCCTTTCTTGAACCGTGATCCTTATGTGTCTCTTTGATAAAATGCCCCTCCTTGACTTCAGCACCTAAGCTCTGATACCATGTTGAGAAATCTAGGGCATCAATAGTTAGGAGATTTCTCTTCTTGATAATTGCTTGTGATAGACTTTTACTTCTTGATTATGATCTTCTCTTCTTAAGGTTATTATTGTGTTCTTTTCATCAAGACAATTACCAAATCATAAACAACAAAAGACAAGAGACACAGTATGTAGGCTTGTCAGCCAGGGCCAAAACCTCTCACTCTTTGAGAGGAAAACCAAAACGAAATTCTTCTTATAGATATTCAATTGATGAACACCAAGACCATGACAAAGACCCTTGACACTAGAGTCCTCCCAAGACCAAGTCACTAGCCTCCTTACTACTCTTCCTCTTCTCTTTCTCGGCTTCCTTCTAGAATCTCGGACTCTTCCTTTCCACACTGCTCTTTTCGACTTCCTTGAGAATCTCGGTCTCTTAGGTCAACCCTATTTCAGAAACCCTAGAACAATTTCACTCCTTGATTAGTCTCTTCAAGAGAGAGAGACCTATAGCACTTCTACTCAGCTTCTTCTAGTGAGATCCTTTACCCAAACAAGATCACCTCAATGTAGTTGCAAGTTCTTCGACCTTTGCTAGATGCCTTCGGATCTGTTGCCTTCGCACGTGGGAGAGTATACTAGCCCAAATCATACTTCCCAGAAGTGTTCTTCCCTTCGCTATCCATCTTTGGTCCTTCGCTTCTTTTTTCTAGTCCTTCTTCGCACTTATGATAGTAGGCTTGTCTTCACAGAATTGCTTGCCCTCCAATGAGGTCGAGTACTGCTATATATACATGCTTGCTCATGTCCTTTAGGCCAACATGATTACTTGAAGGAAGGCTGACATCATCTTCTAGGTTTCTCCATTCGTTGTAGGCTGACTTGAAGAGGACTAGTGACAAGGTCTTAGAGGATGTCTTTACATAGACAAGTGTGACTCTTTACAATGTGTAACATGTCTCATTACATGAAAATGACTCTTTATACTTTATGACTAGATGACAAAATTCCTAAAAGCTCTCAATGGGAGTCTTAACTTAAAACAAATATCTTGCTCATGAAACCCATGATGCAAGCATTACAATAATTTATTTTTCTTCTTTACATCTCTTGTATAAAATCACAATTACATGTCATTATGAAGACCAGACCTAGTTACATTTTTCAACATGTTGTCGGAAGACAGCTACAACGGAGTGCGCGGGGATCAGAGTGACAGCCCCCGCCCTGAGCAGTTGTCGCAGTGCCTGTACAATCTGAGTGACAACAGATCCATTATCCATCCATGCACTTGAGTTGTGATTGAAGGATTTCTTTGTGGCAAGGGAAGGACAAGATAGTTGGGAGACATCTACAAGGTCAAGATCTATAAAGGGTTGCAATTTCTCCTACATTCATTAATACAAAAAGTGCTTTGTTTTCCTATACTTATGTCTCATTAATGCATATGTATTACAATGCCTTCTTGACTCGTTGTTTAGAGATGTTAGTACATGTTATTTGTATGTTGTAGTGCTCTTGCTTGTTTTAGTTGTTTCAGGGGTTCCATTTATAGCATTTGGATTTGGAGCTGAAGCATACAAGCAAGGAGAAGAGGAGAACTTGTATTGCATTCCAGGTAGGTCTTTCCTCCATGTTCTAATTTCTCTAAGGAAAGCATAAATGTTTTTGTCTCTACTGTTTCTAGATCAAGCCACTAGATCTAGAGAGTTCGCTTATGTATGCAAAGGGAATTATCTGTCAAACACTCCCCTGTTGAGAAATCTTTGGGGCTGCAATTAGGATGATTTCTCTTAAACTTGATAACTGCTTGTGATGTCTTTTTAATTTACTTGATTATTAGCTTCTCTTATTATTATGTTGTTCTTATCATCAAACAACTAACAAAACAAGAAGATCAACAATACATAAGAACACAGGATGTACACTGCAAGCCAAGGCCAAAACCTATCCAATTGAGAGGAAAACCCACAAATCTCTTCTCTTATAAATTCTTCAAATGACGACTTTCAAGACCTCTAGACCAAAACCAATAACCTTCCCAGACCAAGCCAAACCTTCTTGATGATGTGCTCCTTCTATCCAAGTCAAACCCAATCAAATATCTTCCAGCTGCACAACTTCAACCCCCAGCTACAAAATTTCAGCCTCCACTGCAAGTATGAAATTTTCAACCCCTGCATAGCTACTGCTTCCACACGTGTGAGAAATTCTAGGGCTTCCAAAGCTTCCTTTGACCTTCACTTGGGTTGCTTCTCCTTCTAGGACTTGTAGGTGACTTAATAGTCCTTTCTTCGACCTCCTTTCTGCAATTTCCTCAACTTCGACCTTGCAGCATCAAAACCCTAGCCTTCCTTCTTCGCACGTGAGAGAGAGAGAGAGAGAGAAATAACCCAAACCTTCGTCGTTCGTCCTTCTTCCTTCTTCGCTAGCCTTCTTCTACTTCTCTTTCGCTTAGATGATGAGAAAATAATTGAGTGCCCATAGGAGGTCGAGTTCCCTCCTATATATAAGCTTCCAAGGAGGACAACATGCCCTAATGAGGCCAACTTCTTAGCTGCCAGGCCGACTTGGTCTTGGAGGGTATTTTGACACTTTAAAATACAAAATAATTATTTTTACTTGTTACAATGTGCCCAATGGGGTCTTCTTCATATGACGATGACTCTTTTGACTTCTTTACCCTAGGACAAACCCTAGAAGCACTCAATTGGTGCTTGACCTCTAAATAAAAAGACCTTGAGCATGAAACCCATGCTACAAAAATAACAATAATAAATTTTCTTTATTTTTACAATATACAAGAATCAAAAGTACATTTCATATTTATGAAGACCGAACCTAGTTACACATTTCAACATCCCCTTCACACATCCAACTCACGAGAACCATGTAGAACACTCCCTCCTAGTGACAAACCAACATCATAACATCAACACACCTAGTCAGTAGGATGCCCCATGAAGAAGATAAACACATGAAGAAGCAAGCACTCATGTATCCAGAGAGTGATCCATTAAGCAGCATATGCAAGTAGCACCAAAACCATGACCATACAGCAAGTAGAGAAGTGAAGCTCCCCAACCAAAGGCCTAATGCCAAAAAAAGAAGACACTCAACGAAGGTGTATCTCCCACAAGTCCATCATAGAAGCTTCAAGGAACCACCAGCAAACTCCATTACATGTGATGAAAATCACAATGTGGAACCTCAAACAATATGAGGTGTAAATCTCTAAAAATATCTTTCCAACGCCTGTAAGCATGCTCCAAACAGACTCTGGAGATCCTCCCAGAAGCCAGCAAATTCTTACTTTCTGCAGTTTCTGCTGGTGCAAATCAGGGTCTAAGACCAAATTTTGATCCCTGTGGAGGAAAATTTGGTGGGAACTAGCATAAATTTTGTATCAAGTGTTGATAGAGTTCTAGATTTGGAGCACTCATTTTCAGACTTACCATAAACTACGCAAGTCAATTTCTACGCCTCTTGCAAAGCAGTAACTTGTCAATTTTCGCACTTGTCTAGCATTGGCTAAAACCAGTGCAATTTGTTGTCTTCCAGAATCCAAACAGTGAGGATTTAGAATCTTTTCACAAAATGAAGTAGTTTGGAATTCCAAGGAGGATAAATATTGACTTGGGGAATTTTTCCAGGTTTGTTGTTCAGAGTCGCTTTCCCTCACAATAATGTTATCTCTGAATAGTAATTTGACCTGTCAATAATGGATCTGGAGCCAATCAGAAAATTGTTTCAAAATAATCCCCCGAATTTTTTGTTTCAAAGGAAAGCCTCAAGGGATCCCAACTCTTGGAACTCAATGTTTTCTCCTCTAACAATCCCATTCATAGGTCTATCCATTTTTGCTTTGATATTTGCTGGATAACATTGAGAATCAATTTTCTAGTTAATATTTTATTTTATGTCACATTAACATCTGTCCTGGACTCCTGACTCCTACAGTCACAAGAAGTGCAAGTCACATTCAAAGAATGCTAGAGAAGTTTAGTATGGTTCTGTTACTTTTGTCTATGACATTACACAAAAACTACCAATACAAATTCCAAAACGCATAGTTTTAAGAGTTTCACACTTGAAACATTTAAAGTTATT
The DNA here is from genome assembly GCA_031772625.1 of Pinus tabuliformis. Classification (NCBI taxonomy): domain Eukaryota; kingdom Viridiplantae; phylum Streptophyta; class Pinopsida; order Pinales; family Pinaceae; genus Pinus; species Pinus tabuliformis. Next base: position 154,977,711 of record CM062805.1, on the reverse strand, counting down.
CAGACCAAACATTTTGAGTTGCCCCAACAGCCCAGAACAGAGAAAACAACTAATAATGAAATCCACCAAATCAAGCAGGTACTTCGTTTGAACTTAGCATATTTTTCAGACTGCTTCCTGATTCTTTCATTACAATTTACAGTTGATTACTTCTTTTGGACATTCCTAAGTCACAAAGCATGGAAAGCTCCAACGAATAAAATGCTTTGGCAGAAAATGTGGTTGATAAACTTCTGACCTTCGTTGGACGAAAACATTAACCTCTCTGTCTCTGCCGTCCCCTCGCGATGCAATTTCACTGGCTGCTTGTAATAGAGCATGTACAGAAGCCTACAAAATGGGTCCCGTGAAAAACAGCAGCAGTCAGCTAAACATGCAGTTTAAACTGTTGCCTAGAACATTTATTTATTTTATAGTGAATTACAAGCATACAGAATGGTGCCATATCAATCTCCCTAATTGTTGAAACTTTGATATGATATGAAGAGGCTATATTTAATTGAGTTTTGCCATAATCTTTTCCATTTGGTTATCAGCCCATAACTTAGCATAAGTTTTGGAGCAAATCATACTCCAAAATCTTCTGCTATGGGATGCATAAGAAGGGACACAGATAGAAGCATAGCTACACATAGAAATGCAGTGATTCTGAAACTTTTCAGCCCTAAAAATGGGGCAAATTTAGGGTTCTAAGGAAACATATAGACAATGGATAATATGAAGCTTCAAATTAGACATATAACATATTGAAGTTTCACATAATACAACTGCTGATACATCCAATCTGAAATCAGCCATTTTTAAATTTACTGACATGGCACCTCTCAAAGGAGTACATAATATACATTCATAGAGAAAGCGTGAATTTATTTTTAGATGCCTACTGAACAATCATCACAGTTTAGCTCTAGATGTTTCGTTCCTGAAAAATATCAAAACCAAAAGTTCTTTAACAGCTCAAAGAGTTGAAGATCCCTAATCTTTCACGATAAGGAAAATTTATCTTGTAATGTCCAGTGTCTTTTTTGATGTCATGCCGTAATGCTGGCAGTTGCCCTAGTGTAAACATTGTCAAAGCAAATTTGATATCAGATTTTACTGGTTATTACCTTGTAGTTGTTACTCTGTTATAGGCTATCCTGGGGAATATAGGCCACCAAATCTAGCCTAAGCCTAAGTTTGCAGTTCTCAATCTTCAAATGAGGTCTATGGACTAGTGTCATACAATGTTGCAAACATCGGCGTCAGGATAAAATCGGCAAGGGTCCAGAAAACCAAAATATTGTAAAAATTGGGAAAATATCGGTAAAAAAACAGCAAACATCATCAAAATTAAGATACCACCAAAATATTGGTAAAAATCGGCAAACATCGGCTCGACCAAAAAAATTTGTGATTTTATCGCAGTAAAATCGGGATGTTTGCAACACTGGTGTCATATGTCACTTTAGGATTTAAAAAAAATATCAGCAAGCATGAATCTTAAATATAAAATATAAATGTTCAGTTTTCTTTGTTTCCAATGAATTGGTTTTGTAATGCAATCAGTTCTTCAGTCTGGAAAGTTCTAGAGCCCTCCTTTTGCTCCCCAGGCTGGTTCACGTTTCTCATAGAAAAGTTTTGCTTTTATTGCTTGGAAGATCTCTTCTAAGATATTCTGAATGGGAAGTACTTTTTCAATCTCTTCTAAGATATTCTGAATGGGAAGTACTTTTTCAACAGAGAAAAAGGCTATTCTGTGACATTACAGGAGCAATGTCCCTAGCTATATCTATAGCAATAACAGCTACAAGATATTCAAGCTTACTGATATCTTCTCTAGAGTCTAGGTATGTTGACTGACAAAACTGAGATTTCAAATTAATGCTAAAAGAACCCTCTCTACAAGTCAAACTACAGGATATCCTATTCCTTGACAAGCACAGAACTCTGAAACTATGCTCCATAAAATGTTCCTTTACATATTGAGGCTATTAGATTTTTTTCAAAAAGAGAGAATGAAACCCGTACTAAAGCTGAGAACTGTTACCTTCCCAACTATCCTTAATGATAAAAGCTCTAATCCACAAGGTGCAACCCAAGGGGAAACTATTAGGACAGTCACCACTGTCACCCAACAGACCTATCCTCTCACTTTTGGTTGGCTTTTCTCCAACTCCTGGGGGGTATCCCTAGGTATCAGGATTACTAAAGTTAAAACAATGAAGCTCAAAGGTTATGTGAAGAGACAGTTCTAGCAAAACAATGTTTTTGTGTCTTTTTTATAGTATAATGAGAGTAAAAGGGTGATGGAGGATAAGGAACTAATGCTTATCCAATTTTGAGCCTATTAACCTTCAGTTTGCATGAATCTTATACTAATGAACTTTTTTCACCACCCTTGTGATTTTCATCACAAGGAGCTTCAGATAGCTAGAGTTTTCACTTGGTTCCTTGGATTGATGATGACATGCATAGTGATGTGCTCGAGGTTTTGATAGTGTTATGTTTGGTATACTTGCTAATCATATAGAGATAGCATTACACTTGATCATGATGTTCTAGTCTCCACTCCTTACGAGAGTATAGGAAATGAGGATGTATGAATCTGTTGGTGGAACACCCTAACATTTTGGGGTTAAGTGGACACTACATCTGGTGGATCATTTGGTTGATGTTAAAATTGGCAACTAGGGCCAAACTCCATGTGGGTCATCTTATTCATGGCTGATAATATTTTTATTAGACTCCTCTCGTCGAGAGGTGTAGGATTGATCGAAAAATCATCCAATTCCGATAAGTATCTATGGAGATATGAATTTATTTTGATTATGGAAAAATTATCAAGCCTACCAACAACTCATGTAGGCTCAAAAGCCCAACAGTCGAATCTATTCAATTATCATCATATGTGTATAAATACAGGAGGAATTTTCCTCATTTGGACTCACTCAACTCATCACATCTCTCTCTCTCTCCAGTGCAGTAAAGAGGCTCTTCTCTCCTGCGCAGTAGGTGATTCTTCTCTCACACGTGTGGAAGGAAGGTGCAAAACCTGAAGTTGCAACTGCAGATCCAAAGTTTGACCAGCGTTGACCATCAGACCTCCTCCTCTGAATTGTGTTGTACGTGTACCTGGATCTCCTCTAAAGGTTGCATTTTTTAGTGAAGGAATCAAGCCGATCCGATGGTCGGTTTGCAAGATATCGACTGCCCTAGTTTTGATGATGAAGCCGCTAATGCTGATGTTGCTGATCTAGGGTTTGCTACCACTGATATGAATCAGATTTTTGTACTATTTCTCTTTGCTAAATTATTGAAGATAAAATAAGATTTGATCAAAGGGTTTCCCCATATTGGGGTTTGTCCCTAGCTAGCCACCACATCTTGTGTCTCTTGTCTTGGCTTGTTTTCTGTTGATCGTTTAATGTTCTATCTGCACTTTACTTATGTACATGTGATTGCTAATCTGTGAATAATAATAAGAAAGAGAAGTAAATTTCTCTAAGCATAGAACATACCATAAATTAACATGGCATCGACGTTGAGGTGAAGACAAAGCCCGAGCAAGAGCAAGAGCAATCATCGAAGAAAAGATTGGCAAGGCTATCCTAAAAGAACTATGGGGTCCTCAACACTCTTCCCTGCCGAAAACAAGCTCCATGAGAAAGCTGACTATCATGGATGGAAGATGTCTATCGATCTAACCTTAGAAGATCAAGGAGTGTTGGACCATATGAGAGGCAATATTGTTGAGCCTCCAACAAATGCACCCGTTGCTTTCAGGAACAAATGGAAAACCGGCGAAGTCAAAACAAAGAAAATCATAGGACTCTATCGACAAGCGCTTGGTGGCCTACATCTCCAATCTGAACACCTCCAAGGAAATCTATGATAGATTGGTGAGTTTATTTAAAGTTAATGATGCAAATCAAGTTCTGTTTCTTAGGAATAAGCTGAAGGAAATTAAAAAAGGCAAAGATGAGAGTATGCAAACATACTTCTTAAGGATCACCGAGATCAGGAACGATCTCCTATCTATTGGGGAGACTATTACTAAGAGGGAAATGGCACTCACAACTCTTGGAGGATTACCATCCGAAAGGTACGTGTTCAGGACTACTCTTCTGAACAATAATGTAATTCTTGGTTTCGAGGAATTAATGGCTAGATGCATTCAAGAAGAAACAAGAGTAGAAGAGCAAGAAATGCCCATGCCTAAAGGTCCTCCTGCTGCCTTTTCTTCTCATGATAAGAAAAGAAATAATTCCAGGACTAAATCAAAAAGAAAGGTTGAACCTAAGGGTGGAAAAAAAGGACGATGTTACATTTGCGATAAACCAGGTCACTATGCGAAGGAGTGCCCTAATAGAAAGATCTCGCACCGAGACCATGATCAAAATTTCTGTCATGGCAACCAAAGGAATGGGAAATCTAATAGCAAAGGTAAAAGGAGTGTTGGTAATCAAGGAAGAGGACAACCATTCAAGAAGGCTAAAAATTCCAAGTATGAATCCAACATTGTTGAAAATAAGCAGGATGAATATCATTTACCAGCTGCTCTATCTACCTCTACTCCTTCAGAGTCAATGGGAATTTGGCTCATTGATAGTGGTGCATCAAGGCACTTCACTGGTTACAAAGAAGTTCTCCATAGTCTAATAGAGAAGGAAACTAACCTGGAAATTGTCCTTGGAGATAATATGAAATATCCCGGGAAAGGTGTAGGCAATGTCTCTCTTAAATTGAATCAAGGTAATACGATCCACTTACAGGATGTTTTATATGTACCTGACCTCCAGAAGAACCTGGTGTCAATCTTAGCAATGGAAGACAAAGGCTACAAGGTGACTTAAGCAATGGCAAGGTATGTGTATGGAAAAATAATGCTAAAGATGCCTTCACTCTTGGGTTTCGAGTTGATTCATTATATCAGGTCAGTGGAAGTCCGCTAGGTGTCATGTCTTGTGACACATCTCTTCAGTCTAAACTTTGGCATCAAAGGTTTGCCCACCTTCATTATAAAGCTCTACCCGATGTAAGACAAATGGTAATAGGGATGCTCGAATTCCGAGTAGAGAAAGAAGGTGTATGTCCGGGATGTGTCGAAGGAAAGCTCAAAAGGGGACCATTCCCCTCAAGCCAAAGCAAGACCTCTGATATATTACAACTAGTTCACTCAGACATATCTGGTATGGTGCCTGTGAACTCCTTTGGAGGATATTTATATTATCTTACTTTTACAGATGACTATTCTCGAAAGACTTGGATATACTTCTTGAAAAGGAAGGATGAAGTGCTCTCTTGGTTTCAACACTTCAAAGCCCTAATCGAAAATCGAATCGAAAAGAAGATCAAGATCTTAAGGACTGATGATGGGACTGAATATGAAACTAACGAGTTTCATGACTTTTGTAAAGAGGCTGGCATTAAGAGGGAGACTACTACACCATATACCCCTGAACAGAATGGTGTGGCGGAAAGGAAGAACCCTACGATTGTGGAAGCTATTCGTGCCATGCTCCATGATCAAAGACTTTCGAAGTTTCTATGGGCCGAAGCTACAAACACCATCGTATATGTACAAAACCGATGCCCTCATCAAGCATTGGGTTCCAAGACTCCTGAAGAAATGTTCACCAGTAAGAAACCTGACGTATCTCACTTTAGAATTTTTGGAAGCCCTGTATATTTTCATGTGCCAAAAGAGAAAAGGAATAAATTGGGTGCATCTAGAAAGAAAGGAATCTTCGTGGGCTATGGTGAAAATACTAAGGGCTATAGAATCTGTGTAGCCAGTCAAAGGGAAGTCGTGATTAGTCATGATGTCACCTTTGACAAAGATATGGCCCTCAGCAAGGTGAACAATCTTCCTACAGTAAGGAGCTCTCAAGAAGCTGACACCAGGGAACCACAAGAAAAAGAGTATGACGAGACATTTGTACCTGTTGCCAGATATACCACCATCTACTCGATCATAGCCCTTGCGGCTTCACAAGGATGGAACCTACATTAGATGGATGTCAAGACCGCGTTCTTGCATGGTTCGATCAAAGAAGAGGTCTACGTGGAGCAACCCGAAGGATTTGAGATTTATGATCGAAAATCTCATGTATGCAGGTTGAAGAAGGCTCTCTATGGGTTAAAGCAAGCACCCCGAGCATGGTATGAGAGGATCGATTGCTACTTGATGAAGTTGGGTTCACTAGGAGTGAAGCCGATCCTAACCCTTACTTTAAGGTTGAAGATGACAAACCTCTCATACTGGTGCTGTATGTGGATGACCTCTTTCTAACAGGTGCAGACCCTCTCATTCACAAATGTAAGAGGGAGTTGGCTTCTGAATTTGAAATGAAGGACCTAGGACTAATGCACTATTTCCTAGGACTTGAAGTCTAGCAGAAGCCAAGGGAAATTTTCCTATCTCAAGGAAAATATGAGGTGAAGATATTGGAAAAATTCGGTATCGTGGACTGCAAGCCTGTGACTACCTCGAGGATCTTAACTTTCAGAAGTTATATGGTAGTGATGTCGGACCAGATTTAAGAAATGCCTCTGAGTTTCATAAACTCATTCACGTTGATGTTCTTGGTGAACCTCCGTCTGGACATATGTCTTGCAGTGAACAAGGTGAGCTCATATTTGATTGAGTCTCACTGGATTGATGCCAAGAATCTTCTAAGATGTCTTCGGGGCACAATCTCTTATGGATTAAGATACACTGCCAGAAATATGAAACTGCATGATTATTCGAATGCTGAGTGAGCAGGCATTATGGAGAGCACTTCTCAATGTTGGTTCTCTTTGGAATCTGCCTCGATGTCCTGGATGAACAGGAAGCAGAAGTCGGTGGCTCTAAGCACCGCCAAGGCAGAATACATTGCTGATAGTATGGCCTCCTGTGAGGCAATCTGGTTGCAGAAGCTCTTCAGTGAGCTGTTTGTACACATGATGAATACCACTATGATTCTCTGTAACAACCAGAGGTGCGATTCGATTATAGAATCTTGTATTCGATGATTGCTCCAGCAGATAAACATCAGATGCCGCTTTATCTGGGATATGGTAAGTCGATGAGCAAAGAGGCTCCATCGCATTGAGACAGATGTACAGGCCACTGACATTTTGACAAAGCCCCGAGGAAAGATCAAATCTGTGATTTTCCCGAACGACTTGAAGTCATCAAGAGACCCTTGTAAAAGGGTCCTGCATGTTGCATACATTGAGCTCTGGGAGCTCTGGGGGCTTGCAGTTCTTACTGGAGAAACATACGACCACAAGGTGAGTCACTCTCCCCTGATGGTGTGCACTGAGACAAGATGATTCGCTCTCCTGTGGACAAGATGATTCGCTCTCCTGTGGACAAGATCATTCGCTCTCTTGTGAGACAAAATGATTCGCTCTCTTGTGGGACAGGATGATTCGCTCTCCTGTGGACAAGATGATTCCCTCTCCTGTGGGCAAGATGATTCGCTCTCTTGTGTAGCAGGATTATTAGTTCTCCTGTGAGATCTGGATGATGTGTTCTCCATGACAAAATGTAGCAGGATGATTTGTTCTCTTGTGAGGTCTGGATGATGTGTTCTCCATGACAATTGTAGTAGGATAATTAGTTCTCTTGTGAGGACAGGATTGATTAAGTTCTCCTATCGAGGCATCCTACCCATGCAGTCAGGGACTCATGGGAAGTACCTCTCATTTGATCAATGAGCGGGGAAATGAAGTTAGGGACCATAGTAGTACCAATGGACGCATCGTTGTATCTACCGTACTCCCTATGCTAGGATGACGTTCATTGATTTGGAATCAATGATACTGGTCTGGGACCAGTGGTAGGAGTGGTACCTACTATGACACTGACTTCGGGTCGGTTGAGACTGGTCTGGGACTAGTGGTACGCACTCTGAGACTGACTTTGAGTCAGTGGAGGATGATACTGGTCTGGGACCAGTGGTAGGAGTTGTACTCACTATGACGCTGACTTCGGGTTGGTTGAGATTGGTCTGGGACCAGTGGTACATACTCTGAGACTGACTTTGAGTCAGTATGATGCATCCTCAATCATTTCTTCTTCTTCATAATTCAGACAAAAGCAGAGTAGAACAGAACAAAGCAGAGCAGAGCAGAACAGAGCAGAGCAGTGCAGATCAGTACAGAACAGAGCAGAGCAGTGCAGATCAGTACAGGGCAGAACAGAACAGAGCAGAACAATACAGATCAGTACAGGGCAGAACAAGACAAAGCATAACAGGCAGAATAGAGCAGAGCAGGGCAAGGGTCAAGCTGTACAGGGCAGTGCATTTGATGGATGAATAGTAGCGACCAACAGACAGATTGCAGATGGAGTTCTCTCTAGTTGAGAGGGCGTGTTAAAATTGGCAACGAGGGACAAACTCCATGTGGGTCATCTTATTCATGGCTGATAATATTTTTATTAGACTCCTCTCATCGAGAGGTGTATGATTGATCTAAAGATCATCCGATTTTGATAAGTATTTATGGAGATATGAATTTATTTTGATATTGGAATAATTATCAAGCCCACCAACAACTCATGTAGGCTCAGAAGCCCAACAGTTGCATGTATTCAATTATCATCAAATGTGTATAAATACAAGAAGACTTTTCCTCATTTGGGCTCACTCAACTCATCACATCTCTCTCTCTCTCTCTAGCGCAGTAATGAGGCTCTTCTCTCCTGCGCAGTAGGTAACTCTTCTCTCACACGTGTGGAGGGAAGGTGCAAAACCAAAAGCTACAACTGCAGATCCAAAGTTTGACTAGCGTTGACCATCAAACCTCCTCCTCTGAACTGCGTTGTACGTGTACCTGGATCTCCTCTAAAGGCCGCATTTTTTGGTGAAGGAATCAAGCCGATCCGACGGTCGGTTTGCAAGATATCGACTGCGCTAGTTTTGATGATCAAGCCGCTAACGCTGATGTTGCTGATCTAGGGTTTGCTACTACTGATATGAATCAGATTTTTGTACTATTTCTCTCTGCGGAATTATTGAAGATAAAAGAAGATTTGATCAAAGGATTCCCCCATATTGGGGTTTGTCCTTGGCTAGCCGCCACATCTTGTGTCTCTTGTCTTGACTTGTTTTTTGTTGATCATTTAATGTTCTATCTGCACTTTACTTATGCACATGTGATTTCTAATCTGTGAATAATAATAAGAAAGAGAAGTAAATTGCTTTAAGCATAGAACATACCATAAATTAACAGTTGAGCTCATCATCACATGGAGAATTTGGCATACTCACTTGCTTACACATGGTTTGTTACTTTGGATGAACATGGGCACAGTTAGGACTCCTGTTCTCCCACACCCTAGATCTTATGCATTATATTCACATGTGAAAGGGTTGCTTGTGGTATGGAGCATGGTCCTACCTAGAACACTCCCCTTCTTGAGCTCATATGAAGACATATTGCTCATTTTGATGAGTTGTTTGACGAATTGAATGATTTAACATATGGTTTATAAATTATGGACATACCTGGCTTCTTTTGACTCCATCCCCCATGGATATAGCTCATTGCACGATAATTCATGATCAATCCTTTATTTTATCGCACATTGCACAATATTTAAAGATTGATCCTTTAATTTATGGAGATAGCCCTTAGCACACTCATGGATGGTTGTTACATCTCAGACCTTGAGCTTGAGTGGTTTGTTGCATACTTGATTGCCCCACTTTGTAAGGCCACTATGCACACCTTCTCATGCATCATTGTTCATACGTGCCAACTTTGGAGGAGAATCTTGCACACGTGGAGGCCAGGGTAGATTTCCAGGGCACAAGATGGCCAGATCATGGGAGCAGGTTTATGTCATCAAGGATTTCGAGGGAGTTTTGCAGAGTTTTTATGGGAACCGATGGCATTTGCTTAGCATATTCCATCACCCGCACAGTTTTCCTTTCGTTCTATTGCATTCCAACAACTTTCAAAAAATTGCATTATTATGGGGCCTAACTTAATTAATTGTGCTCGAGATGGCATTCCAGGAGGATTAATTGATGGAACACCTCAGTGTAAAAGTTCATTGGAACCGGAATGAGAAGATCTACAGGATGGGATACTGAGAAGTGGCTTTTAGTGGTCGAAGAGAGTATAGTGGCCAATTTACCATTTTCCCACATTAAAAAGAATATTTTAATTGAAATAAAAAGAGGGAAAAGTACTCCATGATTAAAATAATAATGAAATAGGATTTTCTTCATGGATCCATTAGATTTATAAAAACAGAATGAGGAGGCCATTAGGGGACATCTTGGATTTGTGTTTTCTTCTTGTGGAGAGGTTTGAGAACTCAGTTCTCTACTTCAGCAGTAGCCCTAAGACGGAAACCCTCGGGTGATTTTGGTGAGAGTGGACGAAAACCCACCTCATCTCCTTGGTGGATTTAGCCAGAATTCACAAGTGCAGTGATTGATTTCATTTAGTGTTGGTAGGGTCGGTTTCAGCAGTGCAGCAGATCAATTTTGGAGACCAGATTATCTATCTCAACTATTTCAGTTATATCATCATGTACACTCTTTCAGTTATTTATTATAATGAAAGTTGAGATTATTTTTGCTCATTGTGTTATTGAATTGCATGCACTCTACTTGTTATATTTTACATGGCAATCTTTTGTTAATTGAATAGTAATTTTATGGTGAAATTTTGGTTGAGTTAAATTTCTGCATAATTAGCAAAATATCCCATTTGCGATGTTGGTCTTCCTACCAGACTAAGGGTGTCACTATAGATCAACTTCAGAGGAAGATCGAGGGTTTACTATTTTTGCAAACATTGTTGGATCTAGGAATGCTTGACAAAATGCTCGACAAATTGTTGTTCCATGAGCAAATCGTCTAGTGATTATTAATTAATCGACGAATTTGAGTCCAATAACATTGAGAAGACAAAAGTCGTCGATCAAAAGGGCCTAGTGCATAGTTGGATTATTATATTAAAGGGGTCGTGGATTTGAAGAAAGTATGGGGTATTATTAAATCAATTTTGATGGGCATATATCAGGTAATTTTTTAAAGGCCATCATAGTATAAAGTTTAAAGGACCCATGATTAAGAAGTCGTCCAATTTAATTTTGAAGAAGCCGAAGCCCATTATTCTGGAGCCAAATTTCCCTGCTTACGGGAATTTGCTGAGGTCGAACCATAACTCAAGCAATTATTTGTTGAACGAGGTCACGTTATGGCCCACCTTTAGACGCTTGCGCAGACTTGTGAGTGAGAAATCGTGGCACCATCACGAGATCATTGCGTGCAGAAGAAGGCGTTGGATCGATTTCAGGGAGAATCGAATGGGTGAAATCTGAATTTTCAAGAGCCTGTTGATTGGAGCATGTCGGCTCATCCTTAGGTTACCACGTCAACCAAGAGCTGGAATTATATTTCAAGTGAAATTGTCAAGATTGTGCTCATTGTACGTAAAATTTTAACATGTCATGTCAATCTGAGCGATAGTGCGATCTAGCTGAAGGCATATGGAGATTGTTCGACTCTGTTCCAGCATTGTATCGAAGCTAAGATCAACACCCCTGGACAGAACTACTGTGAACATGGACACAGAGGGATCACAAGTGTTTCCGTGAAGCGACCGACTTATTCAGAGCCCATGTACACTAATGGTCTCTCTCTAAAGGCGAGATCTCGATCCATTGCTGAGAGGAGGAATGCATTGATCAATTGCTATTAATTTATTTGTTGGACGTTAAGTATTGGCAGAGAGCAAATTTTCTCCTATAACAAGTTTCTTGAGGCGAATCTGGTCAAAGTCGTTAGAATACTCTGAGGCCGCACCATGCAACTATTGACAGCAATGATCAATTATAGGGAATGAGCCGAGAATCCTATTGGGAGAAGCATGAATAAAAAAAAAATTAACCAAAGTCGACATCCTTATGTGATAGAAAGAACGACCTGCAATTTTGGAATGATCTGCTCGACAAGACATTTTCCAGGGCCAAAAAGTTGTGCGTTTAGATAGCCGAGTTAGATTGTGCTTGCAATTTTGTTGGTTCGTAAACAGTGAAGCAATCATGTCTGCACGTTGTTCTGATCATTGTTTAAGGAGGATAATTACTCTTGGGTCGAGCGGCCGAATTCTCTTAACCATTGAGACCGAGAAATCAAAGAGTTTCATCACCGATCAAAGGCAGCCCAAGTAGAATGGTCACCAAGTAGCATTTAACACAGCACGATTGGGTGTATCAAAGGAGTAATGGACGTATTAGCATATGCATTGGGTTGGTGGCATAAAGCATGCAAGTAAATGTTGAAATTTCTAAGTCTGACACGTTAGAAATCCCTACTGCATTATCTGGTTTAATTTCTCCTACTTGTTTATTCCATTAACAAGTTATTTATAAATACAAATACTGAAACAAACACAAATGCAGCCTTAACTCATATACAGATCAGCCACTGAAATACTAGACAAACACACAAGGGGCACCGTTGTTTTTGGACAATCGTCCCGGAAAAACCCAATGCGGGAAAACTGGTGCAACAATTCTGAGGGTTTTATTATTATGCAGATTTCTTGCGTACAACTAGGGTGTCGATATGGCTCACCCAAAAGAGATTGTTACACGGCAGTAATACCTCTTCTCAAAGATAGATATTTAGCCTCTCAGTTCTAGTCTGCCCCACGAAAATCCTTCTAGCCTAGGCGCAGCCCCTGAACCCTCTGCGTCAGCCTTCTGCCTCTCTATGTCAGCTCTCTGGCCTTCTGCGTCACCCACGCAAGCCCCTCAACCTCTGCACAGTCTCTAGCTACCTCTATGTGTCTCCTGTTGCCTCTGTGTCAGTTTCTTCAGTCACTCCACTAACCCTCAAACGCTATCTCTGCCTCTCTGCTATGTACTCACTTCCTCTCACTGCAACAGATCACTTGTTCAAATTTTATCAGCAAACACCGCTCTAGAAAATCGAACTGACTAATCAATCTTGGTGTATCTCCAACTGACCCTCAAGCCTCCTCTGATACTTTTCCTATTGAGTCTTCAACGGCCGAGATTAAGTCTCTAATCAACGGCTAAGATTAGATTTGGCTTGATCCATGTCATTTAGAACATTCTCACCCAGTTTTATATTAATACCCATTAATATTTTAATTTTCCCAAGTTTAGGCTTAGAAACCCCATTAAAAATATTAATTATTTTAATATCTCTCTAACCGAGTAGAATTTCCCCAAACTATGTATGGGTCATGGAGATCTCATGTGCTTTACCCTTTCCACCAATTTTCATGGCTAGAGCACATCCGATGCTACCACAAATCAACAACAAACCCATGCAAGCCAAAGCTTTATACTTGTAACAGTGTTCAGTGACTAAAATTTTGTTTTTCTTGCAAACATCTGTTGCAGAACATGAATTAAGCTTAATGCATGCGAAAGTACAAAGGTGCGTTGGCCGCCTGTAGCATTACAGATCATGCAAGTTAACTACAAATTGAAGTAGAGTCAATCTATGGTTCTAGTGCATGCGCCAATAGTGATGTTTTTTACAGGGCCTGCTATAATTGCAATTTTTGTATTGTTGATTATTGTAGCATATCTAAACTGAATTATATGGTGTATTGTTGAGTTTTATATAGCTAACAAGTGTGTTACAGAGGCCAGTATTTAGTGACAGAGGTTGCAGATTTTCTGGTCTTATGTCTCAATGGTCAATGCTGAGCAGTGTTGGTTATTTGTATGATGCTTTTGTCTTGTCCCTCCAAGAGTGAAAGAAGTTGTTGTTGTCTTGTATTCATACCACTGATGGTCAAAGACTGCGTATGGAGTCATCGGAGTTCACTGTTGTAACTAGGGTTTGTGATCACTGAATGTGCAAAGTGAGGATATGATTGTATGACATGCACTACTTAGCCTGTCTAATGTCTGTTCAGTGTCATGAGAGAGTGCCATGTATTTCTTGAGGTTGAGGTAGAACTTTTAAAAAAATTGTCATTACCATGTATTAATGATTGTAATGTTGTTCATGATGTCAACACAGTGCATTCAGTAGAGTCTTATGTTGCTAATGGGAAAATGTTTGTTAGCTAGTCATATTACTGTGATATTATTACTTCTATTGAGTTGTCAAAGTCAAAGTCTTGAGCTGCCCAGATTACCCAACATCATTGTATGGTTATAAGTTGGGAGAGTGTCATTCAAAACAGCTTGATGTACTTGTCATTCTTCAGCGAAAACATGGATCAAGTCTTTATAAATTCCCTTAATAAACTACTAGCAACAATCAACACAACCCTTTCCAGGGGAATACTTTCCATGCTACAACAAGAGTAGGCACAAAGAGAACATGAAATGGAATACAAAATCTTGACACTTGGGACAGATTTGAGATGCATGGGCATTACAACAAAAGCCCTTTCTCAAACTAGAAAAACTTGCTTCACTCCTTTCCAAGGTAGATCAGTCAGATGGGAAGAAACTAATTTGGGCCCTGTTACCCACCACTTCGTGGGTGATATCCCCAGGAGAAATTTTTCTCCATGATGAACCTCAGCAAGCAACTAGCAGCCTCCTACTAGCTCGTTGTGCCATTTCTCTGCCACCTGAGCTAGCCATGTGATCCCTCACCGACCTATATTGATCGTATGTTTGAAGGTGGGCCTCCCAAATCTAAAGGTATGTCTTGTCATTTGGTAATTGAGTATTGAGTTTCCTTATCATGGATACTTCTAGGTATGGATTGATGGGGGGATTTGGCGGAAAGGGTGGGCTTAGTTTGTGCTCTTGTCTCCTTGATCTCTTTTGGTTGTTACCCTTGGATCTTAGTCCCATGGGATCTCCTTTATTAACCATTTGGTTCTAGGGTGGTACTACTTGGGAAACCCCGACTTTGGGTGCATTGTCCCACTCATTTACCCGCATATATTATTCCCTTTCCACTCACTATACCCCATTCATCATTTCTCCCACCTGTGCCCACATAGGGCCAGCCTCCCTATCCCCTTGCCCCCACCTTGGGTCAGGCCTGAAATGATGACCCGGAGGTTGAAGCAATTAAAAGAAAAGGAAAAAAACATAATTTGCCACATTTAACAGGAAATTGTACCACAAAATGCAAAAGATGGTTGGGACAAAATAATTAGCATGTGAGCAAAAGCCAATACATGAGCTCTACCCCAATCCACGGTCATCACCCTGGTTCCATAGGCCCTAGATGAGCCTCTTTTATCATTCAGGAACCCATGATTGTCTGAACCCCTGGAGGGCAATGAATCGCCCTACCTAAAAGAGAGTAATCATTGCTATATCTTACACATCATGCTCTTGTCCTTTGATCCCTAAGCAGTTAATTAAAGAAAATTCACAAAAAGCAAAAGTCATATAAAGAAGGGTGGAAAAATCAAGGCCAGGGCACCTCATGTACCACGATTGCTCCCTCCAACACATTACATACCCAAGCGTGGGCTTCCCCTTATCTAGCTACCCCTATGCCCCAACATGTGGCCCAAGATTGCCCCTCTCACTCCCTACTCCATTCCACGTATCACTTGCCACCCCCATTTGAGAAATGTACCTTGGACATACTATCCCCTTTAAGGGCTGAAACCACCTAATAAGGTACATGGTTAACCCCCTTTTGGAGACACTAGCACATGCCAAAGCCCACTACGGAAGGGCAAGCCATTATGAAGTGCCCACTTTGTTATCCATGATTTGTAAACTCTTTTACCTAATTATTTTAATGATTAGTTGTACTGGAAGCTTAGGGGACGCATTGGATCTTATGCATGATTATAGGTGGTTTCCATTTGGGTTTGGTCTCCCTATACGGGATCCTAACCCTCAGAGGTCTACATTGGCACATTTAGGGTGTGCATAGAAAGTCGTTGGCCTCCACAACAACAGACAGCGCTCCACGGATCATTATTGATGCTCAAAGACTACTAGCAATCCACTTTTGGGATGATGGTGATATGCTTCGTACATTATGCAGAGCAGGCCCCCACAAGAACCCCACACACTTGGTAGGTGTCCCAGGACTTGTACGATGTCATGACAGCATTCATTCCACCACTCGGACCCTTGCAAAGGATCTACAGGCATCTTCGATTCATATGGAGACCCATGGGGTTATTTATGTGCCCTCAAACCCACTGGAAGCACCACAGGTCTACTACTTGTAGAACAAGGGGCCACCCACTTGTCCATCATACTCCGAGGAATTTATTCCTTAATATGGCACTTTAGGACATTATTAGGCCTTGGAGGGCCCCACGACATGTACATATTATTATTTGGCCCCTTGTGAGGCTTATTTTTCCACTTGTGAGCTAGTTTGGTCGGCTTGTCACCAATAGGGGTTTTATTTGCACATTATTTTATCATTAGGGTTTAATGTAGGCCCATAGGCTAATTCGAACTCCTTAGGAGGCTATATATTGATGTTGGATACTTTCATTTGGATCATCACTTGACTTGGGATCTCTCTAATCATAAAGAACTTCACATTTTTTCCTTGGAGGATATTCATTGGAGATGGACGGATTTTGACGTATGGATTTGGGCTATTTATCTTGTCTTGGAGCTTTGTCTTGTGAATGAAATGTTGGTTGGATATACTTTATAACATTGTAAGTGAATTTTGATGTTATTATTCCTGTTGTTGCATATTGCTAAAATTAGGGCTAGTTGTTCCATAATCGAAATGTGGAATTGAGCATGTTTTAGCTAATTTAACGTATGAGCCAATGTCATATGAATGAAATGTCCTAGAGATTATTTGTCTCGATAAGCTTGCATCGTTTGCTTTGAAGTATAAATGCTTGACGATCACTTTTCTTTTCTTTCTCTCAACATCGAATGAAGTTGACTTTTTGGGCCTCCTTGATCAAGAAACCAAGTTCTTACTCATCACCATCCTTGACTCCATATCCCCAAGTAAATTAGGTGTTGGTCCCTTAAAGGGGTGATCATTTTAACCCTCTTTTTACCATTTGCCCTTTCCCCAAGTCTAGCCCCATTAAGTCACCTAGGGCATCAATTTCCTAGGCATTGACCCAAGGAAAAACTTTGATCTCCTATAGGCTACTGTGTTGGTGGGTCCCCTCACTCTCCTCCAAATTTAAGGCAATTCTAACAGTGGAATCTCCGAGAATCCCAAGCCCTAGCTCTAGGATCAAATTTTGCCTAGGCATGCCCAAGGCTAGACATCAATAGGATCAATTCAACCTTTTGAAGTAAATATTCTCTTTTGGTCCTTTCCCCTCACCTTGTCCAAGATAGGAATATTTGGTTGTTGCATTCCATCCCCGAACCTGTGTTGGGTCCACTTGGCCCCGTGTGGTCCCACTTCTCAATAAATATTATTTGTCAAGGACCATTTGGGAATCCAAGTTTCCCAAGGATTATAGGGATTGAGAACCTTATTTATAATCCTATCCTTTCTCCCTCAACCATTCAATCCTCACCCCTTACCCTTGGTGGACCAAGTCCCTTGCTTAAAGAGCAAGCAAGTTCCATTCTTCACTCCATCCTTGGGAAAGGGTTTTCAAGGTCACTTCTCACCTATCCATTGATATATACTTTACAAGTGATCCCTACACTACCGGGACTCCTCCCATCGATGAAAGTTCGTAAAGAGAAGGGAGACTTAGTTGTGGTGACAGTGGGCTAAGCCTCCACCGTTGCCCTTAACCTAGCAGTTACCCTCTTAGGAACCCCTTTAGGTCCCTTGTTGGTTTGAGTAGTAACAGGCCCTAAAACCAGCTATTCTTGCCCTAATACAAGACAAGTTCTTGGAGTACCCTTGTAAAGGGGTCACACTTCCAGTTGCCTCCTGTCTCAGCAGTATCATGATGTTGACCGCACCTATACCTCCTTACATTGATGACATTATGAGGAGAGTCTTCAGATTGATAGTGGAGACCTTTCACGATTTGGATAACAATGAGGGCCCTACCTTTGGGAAGAGGCTAAAGATTCTAGATTGTCATGGCCATGGTTAGATCTTATGACATCATGCTTGATTTGGAGTGTGATGACCTGATCTTGCAGATGTTCCAATGCTTCTTCGGCATTAGGAAACATTATCCTAACAAAATCATATCACACATGCAGTCCATTTTGTCCTCATGTATGGGAGGCCATGATGCCATTTGCGAAAGATTGCGGACTAGATTGTTGGCCATCTGGAGGAGAGAACAATTGGTCCCACCTACTGCTTATGAACTAGCCGAAAGGTTGGTTAAGCTGAACATTGGGTTGTTTAGAAGACAGTTGACCAAGGAGGAGTTGCTCAGGTTTGGCGGATCATGCGGCAAGAATGAGCTGAGGAGGAAGGGACTTTGCTTCATCAGCAAAGGACCTTAGGGACCTGACCACTCATACTTGAGTAACACTTAGGAGATGACAAAGGTAGAGCAGGAGGAGATTCATTTTGACTAAATATTCTTCTTTAGACGAGTCCATGGGCTCATACAAGGATGCCTCTAAGCAACATGAGTCATGTGGAGTTGTTGACAGCAGACCCAATTTATATTCCGGTGTATATGATGAGCAATCAGTGGACCCTGTGGGAGACATTCAAGATGATGAGTGACTAGTGATGATTCAGTATGAGCATCATATGGTGGAGCATGAGTCAACTGAGGAGGAGGATGTGCACAATATGCATGATGAGCCTTTTGGGGAGAGCCAATTGGAGGTTCATATTGAGCCTGTGATGGAGGAGGATGAACAGCCACCCTTGGGGTTAGCCATTGATGAGGAGCAGACAGATGTACAAACAACTAGCAGGGTGGCAGTATTTGCAGACACTTGTCCTCAAGAGGTGTTGGAGGTTGACAGGGTAGTTTTGCAGGAGGCTAGTAGACAGCAGGAGCGTGGAGTTTCCGATTAGAGGAGGGAGGATATGTTGGAGATGGTGTGTATCCATCTTTAGGCCGGCCCACTAATGAGGTGCGGGTAGATGCACAGGAAGCTAGCAGAGTTGTAATACTTTCAGGGAGCGGCCCTCTCCAAGAGTACATAAATGGGGCTTGCAGCACAATTTGGCCACTTGCACCCATTACAAGGAGAGAGGCAGGGTTTTCTCGATGGATATTGTTCACTGACCAAGCAGGGTTGCGTGAGTGGGGCACGATGCAGCATAGGGGGCTTATCACATATACAAGGGCCTATGCATTCGATCCTTCCCACAGAATGGATTGGCGAGAGATCATGAGTTGGTATCCTTTTGATGGAGTATCATCCTTAGTCTGGGGCACAGTGCAGCAGGAGCCCTTAGATGAGATGGTTACTACATATTTCAGTGGGCAGTGGGATGTGGACCAACAGTTCATCAGTGTTTTGATAACAATAGCCCAGCATTAGCAAAGTACGGTTGACCTCGGCCTATGCCAGAGATTGGATTGGAGAGAGGTGATGAGTTGGTATTCGCTTGATGGAGCAGCAGCTATAGTCAGAGACAGCACAGTCTGAGCCATGGGACTTGGGCGATGATTGGCCATGGTGGCATTGGGATCTAGGTGGGTCTACTGGTAGCAGGTTGAGGCAGAGATGGGCATGGGATCCAGGTATTGAGGGATCCAATCATGTTTGGACTGCTTGGAGGCATGACGTGGACCAGTGGTTCATATGGGATCCTGGTATCAATTTGCAAATGCCTCTACAGTGGACAGGTGTGAATTGCTTGAGGGAAAGCAATCTTGGGGTGGGAGGATTTGTCATATCCCCATTTTTATTTTCCTCCATAGTACAGCCAGGGTGGATTTCCAGGGCACAGGATGGCCAAATCATGGGAGCAGGTTTATGTCATCAGGGGTTCCGAGGGAGTTTTGAGGAGTTTTTATGGGATCCAATGGCATTCGCTTGGCATATTCCATCACCCGCACAGTTTGCCTTTCATTCCGTTGCATTCTGACAACTTTCAAAAAATTGCATTATTATGGGGCCTAACTTAATTAATTATGCTCGAGGTGGCATTCTAGGAGGATTAATTGATGGAACACCTCAATGTAATAGCTCGTTGGAACCAGAACGAGAAGATCTACAAGATGGGATGTTGAGAAGTGCATTTCAGTGGTCGGAGAAAGTATGGTAGCCAATTTACCATTTCCCCACATTAAAAAGAATATTTTAATTCAAATAAAAAGAGGGAAAAGTATTACATGATTAAAATAATAATAAAATAGGAGGTTCTAGAGGGGTCCAAATTTATAAAAAGATGAGGCCAGTAGGGGACATCTTGGATTTGTGTTTTCTTCTTGTGGAGAGGTTTGAGAACTCAGTTCTCTACTTCAGCAGTATTCCAAGGACGGAAACCCTTGGGTGATTTTGGTGTGA
This sequence comes from Pinus tabuliformis, assembly GCA_031772625.1. Lineage (NCBI taxonomy): Eukaryota > Viridiplantae > Streptophyta > Pinopsida > Pinales > Pinaceae > Pinus > Pinus tabuliformis. Next base: position 154,957,409 of record CM062805.1, on the reverse strand, counting down.
GTGGATGAAAATCCACCTCATCTCTTTGGTGGATTCAACCAGAATTCACAGGTGCAATGATTGATTTCAATTCAATTTTGGGAGGGCTGGTTTCAGCAGTGGAGGAGATCAATTTTGGAGATCAGATTATCTATCTCAACTATTTCAGTGATATCATCATATACACTCTTTCAGTTATTTATTATAATGAAATTTGATATTATTTCTGCTCATTGTGTTATTGAATTGCATGCACTCTACTTGTTATATTTTACATGGCAATCGCCTGTTAATTGAATAGTAATTTTATGGTGAACTTTTGGTTGAGTTAAATTTATGCATAATTAGCAAAATATTCCATTTGGGATATTACATACTAGTTGATAAAGGGCATGCTGCTTGTTTTTGTCGTCTATCAAACACACCTAAGTTAGTGAGAAAAGTCCTTAACCCCACAAGGTGTGGTTGGTGGAAAATTTAAGAAATGGAGTTGTCACCTATTCCCAACTCTCTCTGTTTAAGCTCGCTCCTAAGTAAGTTAAGAGGGGTGGTCCCTAAATGGAAAACTAAGTTAAAAAGCATGTGAGGTTTCTAAGAGATGTGAGAGTGAATTAGATTACTTTTAAGATTATGAGCAAATATGATGAGCAATATGAAATGAAATATATAACCATCAACACATAAATCAAATATTTTCATATAGAAAACCAATCCCTTCAATATTGCTTAAAATAAATAATATTTGTTCAAGAAAAATGAAGTGCTTCAAATTGAAACATAACTAACCCTGTCAATCAAACGCAAGATGTTAGCAAGATATGATATCACATGTAAAATATAAAATTTGCTTTCAAGAAATGCTTTCAAAATACAAATCCAAAGCATGTATGTAAGTAATATAGAGTGACTTGCAAAGGAAACAAAATAAACTTTACTTGCAAAAGTGAACAATATGATTCTTGCCTAAATAAGATAATCAATTTAAAACATTTGCATTAATGACAAGTACATGAAACAATTTGCAAGTAAAAATAGTAAAATGTGTTAGTATGAAATGCACTTAAACTAAGATTAAATGCAATTATCTTGGTTAATTTTAATCTAAATGCTTAGTCTAGATGTGACATTTCTTTCGACTGTTTTGAAACAAGTCTTTTATCAAGTTGTGGAAGGGGTCCAAGGAAAGACAGTCGAGATTATATTAACGATACCTCCCTTGGATTACCCAACACAGCTGATGCCTCCAGCATTGCAGAGACTGTGACTCTGACGACTGCAAAGTCTCCGTGTTAACCACATAAAAGGGTCTATGTCCCTCAAGTTGATGAAATAAAAGGTTCCCTGAGAGATGTCTTTCAATCAATTTTATGCTTGGAGGTAAACTTTATTAGAGATGCAAGCTATACTAATATGCCTAAATGGAATGCAAGTGAGTTTATTAGTGCTTGTAAAAGAAAATGCCTCAAGTAAATGGAAATATGTTCAATCAGATGACTTAAATAATTGCTCAAAATTGTAGAAAATACAAGAACATAAGCTTCATAAGCACATGAGATTGTAAGTTGTTCAAAGTAAATGCTTTAACAAATGATATATCAATGATCAACCAACTAAAGCAATAAGATGAGATAAAGCTTCAAAGTATGATATGCTTGCAAAATGAGGAAAAGACTTTAAAATAAATGAGCAAGTAACCAATGAGTCTATAGTAAAGCAAATATGAAGCAAATTGTTAAATTAACTAAATCTAACTTTGCCACATGAAATGAAATACTTGCATATAATGAAATAAACTGCTCCTAAAGTGAAATTCCAATTTGTACTTAAAAATAAAACTGCAAATGAAAGACATAAAATAGGAACTAGTAACAAAATTAAATTTAGAAAGTTAGAATGTGATGGTGAAATTGTGTTAATTCTTAAGGCATGCAAAAATGAAAACTAAGAAAAACAATGCAAGATCAATCCACCCACATGTTTCTCCTTCTAAATAAGGAGAAAAGGATGCCTTGGGTGAAACCCAAGCTCCCACAAGAAAAACTAAGCTTTTTATTAGATTGTTACAAAGATGAGAAACCTTCCCAAAAGGTCTCAAGTAAAACTTCAAGAGGAATCTTTACAATATATGAGGTTTTTTTAGCACTAGACTTCCTTTTTGAAAGTTAAAATTAGAAACTAAGGTAAGTGCAATAAGAATGCTCTCAAGATTGAAGGTGTTAAGTGTCTCTTGGTAGTCCAAAACTAGCCTCCAATGGTGAATGAAACTTTGCAAGAGAGAGGAGCTATCCTTCTATGCCCACGGCCTCCTCGAAGATGAACTTCGAAAAACTTGGAAGGTCCTACAAGAAAGGGTTAGGGCTTAAGTGAATTTTCCTTCAATGCTCTTGTCACCAACACTCCAACTCAGGGTTTCCAAATCAAGAGAAAATTAGTGTAGATAGTGTTGAAGAATGTAACTAGTGTCGGTCATCATAATTGTATTTGAGTCATGATGTATTATATTTATCAAAAGAAAAAAGTTTATTATTAAATAAATTGACTTATTATAGCATGGGTTTCACACTTGGGTGAATTGTTTTTTAGGTCAAAGTCTTCATTGAAGACTTCTAGGGTTTATGTCAAGTTTCTATGTCCATGTCACATTGTAAAAGACCCTTCTTAGGATTTATTCGTCAAAGAAGAAATTTATTTTAATATAAAATAGGTCAATTAGGTCTCCTCCACCAAGTCGGCCTCAAAGTGGACAAGTTGGCCTAAACTAGGGGCAGAATCACTATATAAAAACAGCAGCTCAACCTCATTTGTCACTCACACCAAGTTAGATCTGTAACTTCTGGGGCCAAAAAAAGTGAAAATTCCAAGGAAAAAGAAGGAAAATTATAGTGAAGGAGAAGGTCTCTCACAAGCATAGGAAGTTGAAAATTCTCTCTTTTTCCCACATGTGAAGTTGTCAAGCTGCTTGAGGGGCCAAAATTATACAGTTGTTGGGAGGTCGAAATTCTGAAGCTACTGGTGAAGTTGGGGGCCAAAATTTCTGGGTTGGTGTTGGGTTGAAGCTGTTGAACAATAAGAGACTATTGCAGTGTGCTAAAACATATTGGAAAGTTGACTTGGTGGAGGAGGAAGGTCTGTTGGTCTAGGGTCTTGGTCTATCTCATTTGAATTGTTGAAGGGAGAGTTCTTAACTGGGTTTTGCCCTAGTTGTGCGCCTAAATTTGGTGTCCTTGATCTTCGTGTTTTGGTTTTGGTAATTGCTTGATGAACTAAGATAAAAGAAGAACATAAGAAAGATAATAATAATTCAAAGAAATCACAAGTAATTATAAACAAGAGAGCCCCAAGCGTTAGCTCAATCGGTCAAGTCGGGGCCTCGCCAAATGGGAGGTCACAGGGCCAATTCCTGAAAGCTCTTGGGGTCAGGTCTTGCAGTAGGCTGAGGGGCGTCAGCCCAGATTTTTCCCGTGGATGTAGTGCCACCCGTTGACCGAAGGTGTCCATGAACCACGCCCAAAAAATATATATATAAACAAGAGAAAATCTTTCTATCTTTCCGATTTTTTAACATGGTTTCAAAGCTAAGGTGAAGAAGAAGGAAAAATGCAGCCTAAAGATCTATTGAAAAAAAGGAGATTGAAAGAAGGTCATTAAGGAAAACGATTATATAAAACAAGAAGTCTATTATCTATAGGAACTATGTCAAACTCAATGAAGGGAGAAAACAAATTAGAAGGAGCCTCCAACTATAGAGCCTGGAAAAAGAGGATAGATCTCATCCTTGAGAAGAACAAAGTTTTGGATTCAATTCTAGGAAAAGTCAAGAAGTCTATAGATGAAGCAAAGAAAGCAAAGTTCAAAGAAACTGACATTTTGGCCATGAACTTAACAGTGGATGGAGTAAAGGACAACCTCATTCCATATATATCCAACATAGATTCCTCTTAGGAAATGCATGAGGCTCTATCCAAATTATTCACAATCAAGAACATTGGTCAAATTGCAAGCCTCAAGAAAGAATTAGGAACTATAAGATGACAAAGGACGATATTGTGGCATTCTTCTTTATAAGGATATCTAAAATCAAAGATGAACTCGAAGCAATAGATGAAATTGTTCCAGAAAAGGAGCTCGTAATCACTTTTCTTCTAGGTCTACCAAGATCTTGGAGTGCTTTTGTTCGGTCCCTATAATATTAATGTATTCCCTCATTGTTATTGTCAGTGTAGCCCCTTATTGTTATTGTTGTGCCCATGTAGTACCCATATTGTTATTATTGTGCCCCATAGAAGCCGACTATTGCTATTGTTGTGCCCTTACATTATTATTGTTATGCCGGCTCTAATTATATTGTGACCCCTTAGACTCCTATATATAGAAAGGAGAATTTGTCATTTGAATCATCCAAGAATTGTTCATTTATGTAATGTTAAGGAGGTTTCCCCCTCGGAGAGGCTAATTTTAAAGTCGTTGATCTACTTCTTCTATTTTGTGAGTTAGTTGCATAACATTTGGTATCAAAGCTTTGGATTCTAGGGTTTCGCTGCTTCAAACAAGTCATCGTCGCATTTTCCCTATAACATTTTTTCTACGAAGTTTCAGAAACTAAAATTAAAACCCATTTGAGTCAAAATCTTGACAAACCTCCTCTCTAAATTTCAGATCTTGTCTCACTATATTTTTGGAGATATGATCCAAGGAAGTTAGGGTTTTTGCAGAATCTTGAATTCCATCTCAAATAGGTGACCTTGGAAAAATCGTCATAACTTTCTCTCTGAGCATCAGATTAAATTTCATAAAAAATTACAAAAAGAGGACGGACTATAGTTTGTTGGGTATTGTTTTCAGGGCCAAAGGTCGAAACATTGACACGTGGCACTTCGTACAAGTTCGCTCTACTGAACTAGTCTATAATCAGGTCATCATAGGAGATTAGGCATAACTCTTTCTTGGAAAATCCAATCTCGATCAGACTTGTGGGGTTGGAAAGAAGACTCAGAGGGCTACCACAGGCCTAAATTTTAGACCTTGAAGATCCGAAATTACAAAGATACAGCAGATTCAATATTGAACTCCTACAAAGCGAAACAAAAAGATGTGTAGTTTTTAAATTTTGCATAAGTTTTGTTTGAAAAATTAGTTTGAAGTGATTCAAAGGTGTTAAACTCACATGGACAGCAAGAGATATGAAAGATAAAACATGCAATACAATTTTATTAACGAGATTTACATTTATAGTACATTATGTGACTCTTGGGTTTCAGATCCCAAGGTCTCTTGGACTGCTTTGGTCTATTCAGCTTCCACACTAACCCATTGAGGATTAGGTGTCCAACATTCCCCCCCTTAATCCGAAGGGTTATGTATGAGTCCAAGAAGAGAGCTATAATACAAAATGTGCAAAAAATGCATGGCAGCACTAGGCTGAATGTGCTCTATGAAATGTTGGTAAAAAGGGCGGTGGTTTAAGGATGACCACCAACACTGGAACGCTTAGTGCAGTTCCCGGAACTCTTCCAAAACTAGCAAGAAACTGAAGTTTTCTGCTAGAGGAAGTGATCCTATTGTTTTAAAGAGGGAAACCTTCAACCATAAAAGGGAGGTCTCACCCCACATAAAAGGTAAAACTTCAACCTGAAAAGGGAAGTCTCAACCTGTGATGGTTTAAGGATGACCAACAACTCTGGAATGCTTAATGCAATTCCTGGAACTCTTCCAAAACTGGCAAGAAGCTGGTGTCTTCTGCTAGAGGAAGTGTTCTCAATTGTGTTCCTGGAACTCTTCCAAGACTGGCAAGAAGCTGAAGTCTTCTGCTAGAGGAAGTGTCCCAGATTGCCAACTGAAGGCATGTTCAGGCATCTTTGTCTCTGACTACAACTCTGAAACTGGTGTGGCAGGTTGTGGCTCAGGCTCGCTTGATGTGGCTTTGAAGCTTGTAGATGACCATCATTTCCCCCCCTGTCATATACAAAGTGAGATGATGGAGGAAACTCAACTGCAAGACTGTTCAATACTCTGGAACAAGTTCTGACATGTGTTTGGAATATCTTCTTGGCTGTTGATGCCCATTGCCAAGAAGCGATCCATCCAAGATGAATCTTTGTTCTTGCAGGACGTTTGTTTCTGAAGCATCTGTGTGAAGAATGACTGGTTTTATGACAGTGCTTACATGGTTGAAGATCAAAACAGTGATCTTTCAAATGGCCAACTCGATCACAGTGTTGGCATTTCACGATCTGTTGTTTTTGTTGTTGTTGTTGTTGCTGTAGAAGAGGGGCAGAGTCTGGAACAGCTGAAGCTGAACTGTCATGAGGAGCAGCTGAACTGTCATGAATGAATCCAGCACTCTGAAACTGAATGGGCTTGGCATAGTCTGGAATATGAAAGGACAAGTCCTTGTCATATCCAAGACCAGTTTTGTGCTTGTTGTGGACAAGCTGTTCCCAAGGTCTGATGATGGGCTTGGGAAGTGCAGACTGAGTTTCTGCATCTGCATATACAACTGCTGCTTTATTTGAATGAACTGTAACATTATTAACATGCTGCTGATGGGTGGTTGTCTCAATGTTCTGAACAAAAACAGGTTCAGAATGGTGTCTATTTTGATGTAGCTCTTCTTGCTGTAGCTGTGATTCAAGCTGCAAAAAATCGATCTTTTCCTGTGCATTTTGTAGACATGTCTGAATTTCTGAGAGAGAACCTTTGCTGATTTGTAATGTGTGTTCAACAGTAGATAATATCAGAGTTTTAAGGAACTGTAATACTTCACTGGTTCTGGCCATTTTTTCTTCAATGTCTGATTTACACCTTAAAAAACTGATCACAACTACTACTCAATGTAGAAAAGTAATATCTACTCACAGTACACAGCAATATCCTTTATAAATGTCAGCAAATGATCAGTGTGCAATATAAAAGTTTACAATCAGCTCACCAAAATCTTTATGCAGCAGTGGAATCAAGGAATCAATGCACTATAATGAGTTTTAAATACAACAACTGGGGCAACAGCAACTGCAAACTTGCTTGGAACCTTCAAGTACTCCTTCAGAAATGATGGTTATCAAAACTTCAATAATTATAACACCATGTCATGGGCATTCTTTGAACATTGGATTGTATACCATTCAGGCCTCATACGAACTTATTTAAAACAGCAGCTTCAACGTATTTCAGGCAGCATCATAACGTATTCAGGCAGCTTAAATCACAGTTTTCGTTGCATTCAATACAGCTCCAGGTCAGCACACAAATAAATCAATGAGCGATATACAAAACTGATTTCTTTCTCTGCAATAGAGACTTAATGTCCAGCACATACAGTGCACATATTAAGAGCAATAATCGGGGTGATTCGTACAACAAAGAGACTAAAGGGAGTTAGCCCCTTTCTGCACTATTGATTAGACTCAACTAGAAAGATTCTCAACCAACAATTTACACAGGTGGAAACACGACCTCTTTTAACTGGAACCTTTCCCAAACAACCACAGAAAATACCTTATACAAATTAATCTCAATGTCATCTCTCAAGTATAAAAGTCTGGACACTATTTCAATGAGAGAATTCACATTTGAATTTTACACCAGCACCTTGCAGCAAATAAAGATTTGAACCCCTGACTCTATTGAACTGAAAATATCCTTCAAATCCAATTTTCAAATACACAATAATAGAAGCTTTGAAGAAGGCCGAGCAAGCAAAAACACGAACCCAAACCTTACTGCATTTTTATTCTGGCTGCAAGAAATGAATTCAGTAGCCTGTAAAAAGTAGCATACTCTGCTCCTTGTGCAAGAGTGCTCTCGGCTTCTGGGGCTTGTTGAAGTTTATCCCGGATCATCAATCTTGATGAAAAACCCTGAACTTACTGATGCGCAAATCAAGCTACAGCGCAAGCTGGATGTCTTTGACACTTGGTTTCTCTCCCAGCAATTATGAATCCCAGCAAATGCTCGACTCCAGTGCGTAATCCAATGGGGTCTTTGCCTTTCTTCTCTGACGTTTTAATCACTCTTAGATTGGAAGACAATGCAATGGTAATGTCGATTCAATTGCTGTTGCAGTGGTCTCACATCCACTATCCACCAGAGTGGTTGTGACTACAATACAATCCAACAAGCCATATGCAAGGCCATCCCTGCAGTGACTTATTTTTAAACAACAAGCGTATCTACAATATAGTTCAACAAATAATGAGTGCATAAACAATAACAGAACGCTTCCTCTTCATCGTTTCAAAAAACAAAGGTGCTCATGTTGATCTCTAGTCATTTCTCTTGAAACAATAACTACAAAGTATCTACAAGATTATTCCCACAGATGACAAGTAAATCTGCTTGAGAGCACGAGACAAAAGAAACAATAACTAAGAGTATCTGCAAGATTATTCCAACAGATGATAGGTAAATCTGCTTGAGAGCACGAGACAAAATAAGCAAGATGCCAATCAAAGATCCGACGGTCATCGAATCTCTTTCAGTTCGGTGTATCTCTCTCACTTAGCCATGAGTGAACCAGAGATGCCCACGGCTGCGGAAAGCAGCAGCAGCAACAAGACTAATACTGACACAGTGAGATTGCAGAGCTGCGATGGCGAAATATTTGAGGTGGAGACAGAGGTGGCATCGGCTTCAGGCTTCATAAAGATGGAGATGGAGGACTTCGGTACCAAAAATATCCTTCAGTTGCCTACAATCTCTGCCAAGATCCTGCGCCTGGTGTTTCAATATTGCAGATACCATGTTATTGATGCCTCCAGTGCCCCATCACCCGATATTGTCAAAATGTGGGATAATGAGTTCGCGAAAGGTCTTGTGGATGATCCCCGCGCACTACTTGAAGTTGGAGAGGCTGCCTACTACCTGTGCTTCCAGCTTCAACCACAACGCCTCAAATTCTCAAAACCTCAACGCTTCCCGTGGAATTAGGGCGATTCCGTGCTCCTTTCTCGCTCGAATTCAGTAACCTTAACTTGACAGAACGGTGTAATGGCTATTACAAGTGTGCGGTGTGTTATTGTTTCAGTAACGCTAACTTGACAGAGGCAGCACATTCAGTATTGCAGGTGAGAATAATCAGGTGAATTGTCATGCAGTAGAGGCGCTTTTCTTAGAAGAACAGTGCAGAATGGCAGAGACATAATGAGATGAAACGGCTAAGTGAAACGATTGAGCACATTTATAATGGTATGACAGAACTGGCACAAATAAGGCTGTGTGAAGGAGCGTTTCTCTGCGCTATTTCCGAGCACCATTCAACCAAAATTCTTTTTTTTCGGGACATGCGCTTGCCATGGATAAGCTCGACAGCGTGGGCATTAAAACAGGCTACGAGGCAGAGATCAGAAAGTCCTGCGATGCTTTCAATAAACACAGTTAGATAATCGTTATATACCCTCTTTGTCTGCCTGAGTGTAAATATAATCTCCCTGGTGTACGTTACTTCCCAACCACAACTTCTGAGTAGCAGATTAGAGTTCCCTAAGATGGGCCAGTGATTATACTTATACTGTACATCTAAAATTTCAAACGGCTTGTCTTTATATTTTCTTTGAGAAAATTGATTTGTTGTAGAAGATCCAAGAGTAAACTCTGGGCTATTTTGAGCCTATTGAAGCAGCAATTGATTGGTTTGCATTCCAACAATAAACTTTGAGCTGATTTAAGCTTATTAATGAAGCAGGAAAATGTATTAGAAAAGCAGCAGCGACAGATAAATAAAAACCAGGGAACATATCTCAGAAGTGCGTTGACAGATAATTAATTCCCTCGGACACAAATGGGATACACACAAGGAATGATTTGAGAAGCAAATTCAGACCAGCGTTTAAATGGAGAGTGCACAAGGATTCATTAATTGAAATAAAATGGCCAACACCTCAGAAGAAATATCAATTCCAATTCATATCAAAAGCCACAAAAATTAGTGGCTCAAATATGAGCAGGACCAGCAATCGCCCGCTCTGATACCATGTTAAACTCACATGGACAGCAAGAGATATGAAAGATAAAACATGCAATACAATTTTATTAACAAGAGATTTACATTTATAGTACATTATGTGACTCTTGGGTTTCAGATCCCAAGGTCTCTTGGACTGCTTTGGTCCATTCGGCTTCCACACTAACCCATTGAGGATTAGGTGTCCAACAAAAGGGAATAGTGAAGCATAATTATCATTAATTGATGCCCTGAAGAAAGAAATGGAAACACCTCGTAAGCAACCCGCAAGCTCTACTATGACACACAAAGAAGAGGAATAAATGCAACATGATATATCAAAATTGCAATACCAAATACAACAAATTCCGCTCTCACAAAAAATGAATTGGAAGCCATGATGAATTGTTAAGATAGATAGTATAAAAAGGGACATGGGAGTTTTGAATGATGGTTTAAAAGCAGACATGAAAGCAATGATGAATGTTAAGATAGAGGGGTTGAAGGAAGGTTTGGCAAAGTTGCTAGAAGAAAGGCGTCCCAGTGGTGACAAGGCAATCCATGAAAATCATGATGAAGACAAAAGGAATATCAGTTACGATTTTAGAGACTCCAATGTGAGGTTTAAGAACCACCACATTCCAAATATAGATATGAAGAAGTTTCATGGCAAGGATCTAGTAACTTGGATACTGCAGATAAAGCAATATTTTGATCTACATGACGTGCAATGCTCACAAAAGATATGTATTGCATCTTTATATTTAGAACCCAATTAGTTTGTATGGTAGAGATGGCTTTGTTCTCGTAAACCACTTGTCACTTGGTCAATTTTTACGGAGGAAATGATAGCACATTATGAAGATACAAAGAGAAACACCTTCTTTAGCCAATTGATAAATCTCAAACAAAAGGGTTCAATAGTGGAGCATATTGAAGACTTCTACAAATTGAATATTAGGGTAACCAATATTCCAGAGGGGCATAGGATTGATGTCTTCATAGGGACTTCAAAAAATAACATCCAACATGAGGTTTGCCTTTGGGAACCTGATTCGTTTGAGAATGCATTCAAGGTGGCAAGAAAAGTTGAAAGCAAAGTTATGGCAACAAGGAAGTCTACCACTCACAACTATAAAGATGGAAGTGTCGTTGTTCCTAATCTTCCACAACCTACAAAGTTGACACCACAACAATTGGAGGTGTTGTCGCGCAGATTGACACGACAACGCTCAGACCGGGGGCTGTCACTCTGATCCCCGATCCCTCCGTTTAAGCCTATCTCCTGCGGCTAAGGGGGGTAGTCCCTGTGAGATGAATGAGACCAACTGTCGACCAGTTGGTTGGGAGACACGAGATACGATGTAAAAAGCACTTGATGGATTTGATTAATTGAGCAGACCAGTGCCTTAAGAGATTATTATTTCAATGATTACTTGTTAAATGATACAGAAACATAAACCGTGAACAGCAATCATCTATCATCAGTTAAATCACAATGCTCTTAGAATGACCAAAACGATATCCAGCAATTGAGAATTTTCAAAAAAAATGAATGTTTTAAACCACCACGAATCATAAACCATTAACCAGATATCAATTTCGCATCTCGACTTGAAAATTTAGATCTCAGCATGAAAGATATGACAATGAAAAACCACTGAATCTGGGAAAATAATTTTCCACAAAATTTTTTATATATATATTTTTTTTCAAATTTTTTTTTTTTTTTAACACCAAACTAAGTCAAAAATCAAAAATCTAATTAAAATAAAAAAAATTCTAATTTAAAACTAATTGCTAAATCTAAATTCTAAAAAAAAAACATAAATAAATTTTTTATTTTTTTTTATTTTTTTATAAATTTAAATCTATCAAAATGAAACGATTTAAAATCTAAAACGTTAACCAAAAATCTAAAACATAAATCTAAAAACTAAATATTAAAATCTATTTTAAATTATAAATCACAACTATACAAATATTAAATCTAAAATCTAAAAACTTAAATAAAATCTAAATAAAATAAATCCTAAAACGAAACCCTACGCAACTATATACATATGGAAGACTAAGAGAGAAACGCACGACACGATGATACGTAATTCAACCAAAAGCGAAAAAAAATTTAACGCAGAAACCATATATTCTCGATTAGGGAGGAGCTTAATGGCGGCGAAGAAAGAAACTGAATGTCAAAACGCTGAATGTTTACGCCTGAGATTACCTTGATGAACCACGTGATCTCCCTCAGCAAAATTCGAAAGGGATTTATGTTATTACCTGAGACGCGTGACAGAACTCTGCTACAATGCTGGAGTTGAAAACCCTTGTCCGCTGGTTCGATTTACCCGCAGAGAGATGAACGCGTGAAACAAAATTTCGAGCACAGGCACGGGTAACGACGGACAGAGACGCAAATCGTTTTTGCTTGAACACGCAGACGGAGGCTGGGAGGTGATTGATTTTGCAAGCGTGTAAAAATTTACCTGGCCTGGCGCTGTCGGCAGTTTGAAAACGATGTTGGAGTAACCTTTTCTACACAGTTGGTGCATGGCTGCGATGATGCCCAATAAAGAAAGAAAGAACCATCACCCCGGTGACGCATACGCTGAAAGATAACCAGAGCATTTGTGCTTGGATCAAGTCTGAGGAATTTTGGATCGATTTGCAGATAGATTCACAGTGAATAAATCTCCGATAGCAGCTCGGATATATATTTTTGCTTTTAGAAACCCTGATTTCTGCGTGTGAATAGATCGGAGCTGACGCTGAGCCTTTGTGTGAAATGATGAGCCCAGAGATTCAAACAGTGAAACGCAGTCACGCTTGCCTTAAGCGCAGTCAAATGTGATAAACAGTTGTCTGATGTGCGTGAATGTGAATAGATGGTTCTGCCCACGCTGAAGCCACTGCTCGCCTGACGCATATAAGCCAAGCGAAATTCTGAGTGAAGACAGAAAATCGCAGCAAAGGGACAGGATATGGCTCAGAAGGAGACAGCGTGTGAAAAAGATCTTAGAATTTGTCCAAAGTTTGGCAGTTTTGATGAGGAGCCTGCAATTTCAAAGAAACAAAACCCTATACCTGCAAAAAACAAAAGAAAACAAACCCTAATAAAAGATCTGCATAAAGCAAAAAATTGAAACCCTAGATCCGAAAAATTTGAAACCCTAAAACAGTTGATTAATGTACAAATTTTTTGGCCCTTTAACAGCCTGATTCATCAATAAGCACAGAAAATATTTAAAGAACAAAAATTTAAGGTTTTCACTGTGAAGAACTTCAGAAAATCTCTCATGCAAATTAAAAAAAATAAACCGAATGATAGACCCAAGATCAAATCCAACTGGGCTCAACAAAAAATGCTTGCGGGAGTTGGCTGGTTCAGCCGAGAACTTCCCCGAACGCCCACAAAATTCCTTCAGAAAATGTTTTCTGCACAGCTCAAAACAACCGTCAATAAAGAGGGCAAAAATGCTGCTAGATCTCAGGAAGTAATGGAGATACCTGCCATTACTTCAAAAACCCTAACAACACCTAAACCCCAGCAAGTGAACAAGATACCTGTGCTCACAATACTCTACAAAAAGCTATTATTAACGGCTGAAAATAACATATGCAGAAAATGAAACAATCTCACAGCATTTTAAGAGAGTAACACCAGCAAGATATGGACCCCAAAGTCTTCTTTTATTAACCAGAAACAGATTTACAAGAGAGCTTCTTCAGTCTTAGACTCACAGATCCAATGATCTGAAATGACCACCTAAGACCCTATATAAAGGAAATGATCCCAACGGCTAGTTCGAATGATCCATGTAGAAATGATCTCGACCGTTGATGAGGATCAAGACATCTCTTGATCTCATCCGTCGATTTATTCACTTAAAATATTATTATTTTATTTTATTTTTTAAATTTTTAAATTTTTAAATTTTTTATTATTTTTTATTTATTTCATTTTTTAAATTTTTAAATTTTTAAATTTTTTATTATTTATTATTTTATTTTATTTTTTTTCTTTTTTAATTTTTAAATTTCTTAATTTTTATTTATTTTATTATTTTATTTCATTTCTTAAATGGATCATCGAACTAAGCCTTCGGAAACATCACCTAGGACCTAGGACTTAGGACTCACGAGGGGATTTAAAACATTTTCAACCCTCAAGACACATTTCATGATGACTTTTTACAATTTACATCTCAAGGGGACAAACCCACTTAATACAGACCCTCACAAAACACCCAGTTCTGCGACACAACTATAATCTAGCAGATCAACACACTAGGATTCTCCTAAAATTCCAATGACAAAATCCATCTCGGCTTTGGGGTCAGGTTTGAAGGAAAACTCTGTCGATCAATGGATCGGTGAGACAAAAAACCTTCCGAGACGTAGATTACCACTAGAAAGTTAGGTCCACCTAGGCAATACACATACACGACTCATATCTGCTAAGATTATTTACAATTCATACATGCAGACTGGGTTTACAATCAAAATGATCAAGCTGCTGATGACTGCTGGATGGCACGGACACGCTGATCAGGTGCTGCCCCTTTCTTGCAAAGAAAAAGGGGGTGTACTGCATGGGTGGTTGACCGGTAGAGGTCAACAGGAGAAAAAAAGCGCAAAAGGGCTTTGTTACAGTTGTGATAGAAAATACACTAAAGGTCATAAGTGTGTTGAGAAGAAATAATTCTACATAGATTGTGAAGAGAAGGAAGAAAATGAACAAAAAACATCAAAAGAGGAGGATATACACCAGGAACCAACACCAGAGAAAGAAGAAATGAATCTGACCATATCTTGTAATGCATTGGCAGGAATTACCACTCCTCAAACTCTCAAGATAGAAGGACATATCAAGAAGAAAAAGGTAATAGTGTTGATTTATTCAGGTAGTACCCATAATTTTATTCATTGTAAGACAGTCAAGGAATTGAATTGCTTCCTATATCTAGCACCAGAGCGTCAAGTGATGGTTGCAAATGGAGGAACCATAAATTGCTCTGGAAAGTGACATAATATCAAGCTATCCATGGAAGAATATGTATTGAATAGTCCAATGTTTTCCATTCTAATGGGTGGTGCTAATGTTGTCCTAGGAGTCCAATGGTTGCAATATTTGGGTACAATAACTTTTAATTTTCAAGAACCTTTCTTGAAATTTTTTTGGGAAGGAAAGGAAGTTGAATTAAGGGGTATCGCAGGGAAACCATGTAAGATAATCAACTCTAATGGCATGCCCAAGCTTCTAAAGAAAGAACAACAAGGCGTAATTGCACAATTATGTTCACTAGAAGTTCAAATAGTGAAATCATCTATTTCTCCAGATCTCCAAAAAGTCTTGGATAATCATTCCAAGGTATTTGAGACTCCTAAAGGCCTCCCACCTATTCGTGATCATGATCATGCTATTCATTTGATTCTAGGAAGTGTTCCTCCAAACATCAAGCCTTACAGATATCCTTATGCCCAAAAGAGTGAAATTGAACGTATGGTTGCAAAAATGTATTCAACCTAGTCAAAGTTCTTTCTCTACTCCATTAGTATTGGTGCACAAGAAGAGGATGGATCAATGCGCATATATCCGGATTATAGGGAGCTCAACAAGCTCACTATTAAAATAAATTTCCCATTCCTGTCATTGATGAATTATTGGATGAATTATATGGAGCAATTTACTTCACCAAGTTGGATCTTTGTTCAAGATATCATCAAATAATAATGAAGACCGAAGACATCCCGTAAACAACATTTAGAACTCATGAGAGTCATTATGAATTTTTGGTCATGCCTTTTGGCCTTAGCAATGCATCTTCTACATTTCAATGTTTGATGAATTCCATTTTCAAACCCTTCCTTAGAAAAATTGTATTAGTATTTTTTTATGATATATTAATCTACAGCAAGTCTTGGGAGGATCATGTTCAACATGTTGACAAGGTGCTCAAACTATTGGAAGAGAAATAATTATATGCAAAAACATCCAAATGTTTCTTTCGAGTACAGGAGCTGGAATATCTAGGTCATATTGTATCTCATGAGGGTGTTAAGATAGACATTAACAAAATTAAAGCCATTAAGTAATGGAAAATCTCCACATCCATAAAGCATCTGCAAGGATTTCTCGAGTTGAAAGGGTATTATCACAAGTTTGTTAATAATTATGGGAGAATAGTTGAACCTCTAACAACATTACCGAAGAAAGATGCATTTTCTTGGACTCCAGAAGAAACTAAGGCCTTTGAACATCTTAAAGAAGCAATGTGTCAAGCACCCGTCTTAGCTATGCCAGACTTCACCAAAAAACTTATTGTGGAGTGTGACGCCTTGAGAAATGGAATTGGTGTTGTTTTAATGCAAGAAGGAAGACCCATTGCTTTTGAAAGTCGTCCAAGCAAAGGAAAGTATTTACACAAAGCTATTCATGAGAAGGAAATGAAGGCAATTCTACATGCACTTAAGAAATGGTGACCTTACCTAATAGGAAGACACTTCAAGGTAAAAACGGGTCATGGTAGTCTTAAATACTTTTTAAAACAAAGATTATCTTCTTAAGAGTAGCAAAAAATGGGTCACAAAGATGTTGGGTTATGACTGAAATCATCTACAAAAAAGGGAAGCAAAATGTTGTTGCAGATGCACTCTCAAGAAAGGATGAGGATGTGGAAGCATTCATTTACAACCAGATTGGATAACCGAAGGAAGGGATCAATGGAAGAATGACGAAGAAGTGTGGGCACTCATTCAAAACTTGCAGCAAGATCCCAGTAAATCTGATACATTTAGCTAGAAAAATGATTCATTATGGCACAAAGATCGTTTACACCTTTGTAAGAATTCCCAACTCAAACAAAAGATTCTTCTGGAATTGCACACCTATCGCTTAGGAGGGCACTCAGGATTTTTGAAAACTTACCACAGGGTTAAGAAGGAATTTTTTGGGTATGGCCTTAAATCTTATATTCAAAAGTTTGTGGCAAAATGTTTGGTTTGCCAACAAAATAAAGTTGAGACAATTAAGACTCTGGATTTGTTATAACCTTTATCCATTCCAAGTCAACGTTGGGAGAAGGTTTCACTGAATTTTATCACAAGTTTACCCAAGTCCGAAGGAAAGAGCGTCATCATGGTGTTAGTTGATAGACTTACCAAGTATGCACACTTTGTGCATTATCTCATCCATTTAGAGCCAGTGCAGTTGCTACTGCATTTATGGAAACAATTCAAAAGCTACATGGAAACCCAAAGATTATTGTAAGCGACAAAGATCCCATTTTCACTGGAAATTTTTGGACAAATTTATTTTCTTGTCTGGGTACTCAATTAGCTCATAGTTCATCTTATCATCCTCAATCTGATGGGCAAACTGAGATTGTGAACAAATGTTTAGAAGGATATCTTCGTTGCTTTGTATCTGATAAACAGACACAATGGGTAAAGTGGTTACCTCTAGCGGAATAGTGGTATAACACTTCCTTCCATACTGTAGCAAAAATGACACCATTTATGGCACTTTATGGATATCATCCACCATCCATCACATCATGTTTAAACGAAAATTCTAAGGTTCAAGCAGTGGAAGATCACATCGAGCATCAACAACAAGTTCTCCAACTCTTAAAGGATAACCTCACTTTGGCGCAAAATAGAATGAAACAACAAGCAGATCAACATCGCAGCGAAAGAAGTTTTGATGTAGGTGACTGGATATTTTTACGGCTACAACCATACAAACAAATGTCCCTCAAGCAAGCTAAGAAGGATAATAAATTATCACCAAAGTATTATGGTCCTTAAAAGGTGTTGCAAAAGATTGCTACTATGGCATACAAATTGGAGCTTCCTACATCTTCCCAAGTGCACCCAGTTTTCCATGTTTCATGCTTAAAGAAGGTTATAGGTGATAAGCTCCCAGTTCAAACAATATTGCCAGAACTTTATGAAAAAGGAAAAATCATATTGGAACCTGAAGTAGTCACAGAAACAAAAATTTTACAGCTACAAAACCGATCAATTTCAAAGTATTTCATCAAGTGGAAGAACTTACCCGCTAAAGATTCCACATGAGAGAACGAAAATTTTATACAGAAGCATTCCAAACTACTCAAGCATTGAGGACAACACTTTTTTGAAGGAAAGGGGCATGTTAGGTCTCTATAATACTAGTGTATTCCCTCGTTGTTATTGTCAGTGTAGCCCCTTATTGTTATTGTTGTGCCCATGTAGTACCCATATTGTTATTATTGTGCCCCATAGAAGCCCACAATCGTTATTGTTGTGACCTTACATTATTATTGCTATGTCGACTCTGATTATACTGTGACCCCTTTGACTCCTATATATAGAAAGGAGGTTTTGTCATTTGAATCATCCAAGAATTGTTCACTTATGTAATGTAAAGGAGGTTTCCCACTCAAAGAGGCTAATTTTGAAGTCGTTGATCTACTACTTCATCTATTTTGCGTTGCATAACAGCTTTTGCTTCAGGAATCAACAGTTGGAAAGATACAACATTCGAACAAATGTGGAATGCATGCAGTCAAGAAGAAGCCAAAATATCGTTAGTAAGCAACAAGAAGGAGGATGAAGAAGAGAACATCTCAAATGCCTATTCCGCTCATCACAAGAAGGGAACCTTCAAGAAGTACAAGGGACCAAAGAAGAAAGTAGACCTATCAAAGATTGAATGCTACAATTGTCATAAGATGGGTCATTATAAAAATCAATGTCCAAAGAATCCAAGGAATGGGAAGAGAGAAAGAGAACATGCGAATATTTCCGATGAAGCTCCACCTAAGAAGAGCAAGACTGAAGAATCGGAAGTCAAGGACTTATACTACTAAATCCCCTCTCTTATCCTTCTTAGTCTTCTATTTTTAAAGTTCTGAATTATTCTCCTTTATGTTTTGATTTCTAGAGTTTGTAGGTCTAACATGTCTCGTTAGAACATTTTTGAATTATTTTGATAAGTTGTAGGTTTCCCTCAAGATTGGACTAAGAGGGAGCCTCCACCATTTTTCCAAAAGATAAGTATTTTATTCTTTGTTTCATCTTTTCATGTTTGGTTTCCTTCTCACATCAAAATTTTGTTTGTATTATGTGCTAATAACCTTTGTATTTTCCTTGGTTAGGAAAACCTGCTAAATACTCTAAGGTTATGGAGGAGACTTCAAAGGATAGACTTTCAATTGCAAAGGAAGCCCTTCAAGAATTGATGTCCTATAAGGTTTGTAAGGAACAACTCAAGGTATGTCTTAAACATTGTTATAAAGTTCTCTTCATGTAAAAGGTACGATCATTCTTCTTTTAAAATTTGCTCTACATTACTGACATCATCATGTCTAGGGTTTTGAATCACAAAGATTCTTGTTAGGGTGATTAATCATTGATTGAATCTACCCACATTATATTATCATTCTTGTGGAACCCTAAAAAGGTTCATTGTAAAACCCTAACCTAAGGGTGTGTCAATATTGATTATGAAACCCTAGTCTATTTAGGGTTGTTGATAAAATCTAGAAAACCTATTCATTTCATGTTTAGGGTTTTGGTATTGTTATGATAGAAACCCTAGTCCTTTAGGGTTTGCTATTAATATCTAAGTTATGTATTGAAACCCTAGATCTTTAGGGTTTGGTGAATTAAGGTTTGTGAACAAAATCCTTGAAAGTAAGATTCTAGGAATGAAGCCCTAGGTATATGTTCGTATGTTTGATCGAAACCCTAGCCCCGTGAAAATCATTGTGTATCTAACTTTGATGTATTAATTTTTGTATCTTGGGTTTACCTAGTAGATAATATCATGAAATGCAAAGGCATGATTATGAAATCCTAGATATGTATATACGAGTATGCTAACCTAATTGTTGTTGTTCATGTTTTAGTCTATAAATTCTAGGGTTTGTAACAAGCCCTAGTAGAGATTGATATTCTAGGATATGATGATATTGTTTTCGATATGATTTAGTTTTATGATAAAATCTAGGGTTTGCAACAAACCATAGTAGAATTTAACATTGTTGAAACCTTAGATACTTGGTAGGATTGTTATTAACTATTGATATCTAAGGCTTTGTGTCTTGAAGATGGAATCTAGGGTTTGCATTAAATCATGGTAGAGTCTGACATGTAAATTCTGAAAATTGGTGAAACCCTAGTGCTATGATTAATATCTTGATTGAATTGCTTTAAGTCGTGATGATGGAATCTAGGTGATTATGAACCTAACTAGGTTTAGGTGTTTATCTAAAGTCTAAATGCTTCCATTATAGTAACATGATTTTGGTATAGTTAACTTCATGCTTCTATATGTCTGTATTTGGTTGTACTTGCCATTTAAGTTTTGCAAGTACATAATCTTGAAGATGATGAAGATGTTTGTATAAGCATGATGATGATGATCAAGATGACCTTGATGAAGCCGTAAAAGATTCTTCGATGTTATAAAAGAAGGAAGTGGTTGATCTCCCTAAGTTGAGAGGGAGTCTGAATAGAAGAAAGGGTATATCTCCCCAGTTGAGAGGGAGGGCATATTATACCTTGAAGAATAAATAACTATGTTGTCAGGAAACGTGGGTACGGGGACGGGGACGGAGACGGGGACGGGGACGACATTTTTGGAAACAGGGTGCATGGGTTCGTTGGGTAATATAATAATATTAAATTTTAATAATTATATTTTATAAATTATAAATTTATAATTAATAATATATATGAAATTTGAATTTGTATATTTTTTCAACTTTAAACAAGAAAACTTTAATGATAATCATTTAAACATGTTTAGTCTCTCCCATATAAAAACACAATTTTTTCATAGGAGATTCTTCTCAACCTAATAGTGGTCTAGACTTTTCTTGATGTCTAATGATCCACCTGCCCCATGCATGGTGTGCTCTGTGGTAAAGCAATCCCAAAAAGTTAAAATAGTGGCAGCCTTACCCTTGCACAAAACACGCTTATTCATTTAGGCATATTTTCCTAGTTTTAATCTTAACATGATGTTATCAGAATGCTGTGAAAAATTGGCAGATTTTGATACTTAATTTAGCCATTTTCCGAAATAGCCCTTCGCCATTTAACAGCATCAGCTGATTACAGCTTATGGCTGGTCCCAATCCTACTTTCTATTTGACCGAAAATGTCTGAACCTGTATGTGTGCATTTACAGTTTATAATTTGATGGTTATTAACTTATTTGGCTCGGGAATGAATGTTTCATAAATTCATTCCAAATTGATTTACAAGAATCTGCAGGCTCAAATTACAGAGTAAGAGGTCTCTTTTCCAGTTCTGGTTTCGATGCCATATAATATTAAAGGTATTGAAGATCCACAAATACAGGAGATTCATAATTTACATTGAGACTCTAACAAACCTTGGGCATAAGTTTTGAAATTGTTTTTATAAATTTATAGCATAAGACTAGAGTGACTAATCATAAGAGTCTCCTGCGGTAGGAAGGGACTCATGAATGTGCAAACAGCTACCCTTTTTTTTCCAACTATGGTCATCACCTTATTAAATATTTCCACAAAGCTACAGCCAATATGATATGATATTCTGCTTGTGGGATTGTACACCCATAATGTTCCTTTTATAATATTGAGATATCATAATCATATATGATTTCAGAATACTGTGTCGCTCATAAGTTTTGAAAAACTTATCACTGTTGATAAATTTTTACAATGATTCATTACCCTTGAGCAGCACGTCATGCCCACAGAGCAATGCTAAGGCATGTGAACAAAGACAGTCTTTGGAAACTGTAATCTTTGGAAATGATGGCAGAAAATTTCCTTGAGAAACATTCAGAAGACCTTACAACCATCTCTGAAGAACAATCCAGACCAATGACCATCAATGACTCCAAAAATGATATCATTCATTTATGGCATATATTCTATATTCTATGGCATATCATTCGTTTATGGCATATCATTTTTTAAATTTCAATAAATAAAAAATTATTTGAAAATTAAATTTTTAATATAGTTTTTTTATGAAGAACCCAAAGAACCCGAAGAACCCAAGAACCCGTTAAAGGAAAAGAACCCAAATTTTTTTTTAAAGAACCCGGTTCTTCATGGAAGAACCCGATTCTTCTGGGTTCGTCTAGGAAGAACCCGTACCCAAATTCGGTACTTGGGTGCGGGAACCCGGGACGGGTTCGAGAACCCCACCCCCGGGTGCGGGTACCCGTGCAACACAGATAAATAACAGCAGATAAATGTTTGTTTCATGAAGGTGCAAAAAGACTTGAGAAGATATAAAGATCAGTGTTGCGAACATTGCGATCGGGGTTAAATCGGCGAGGAGAAAAAATCAGGACAAAAAAAATCAGGACAAAATCGGTAAAAATCGGCAAAACATCAAAGGAATTAAAAAAAAAAAACAAAAAAAAAAAACATTTTTTTTCAATTTTTCAAGTATCTAAAGCATCCACGATTTTTTGATGATTTTTATGATTTTTTGGCGATTTTTAGGATTTTATCGCGATTTTTTCATTTTGGAAAAAAGCTTGGCGATTTTACGAATTTTTGGCAATTTTTTCAAAATGAAAAAATTGTTGATTAAATCGGCCGATTAAATCGCCATGCCGAAAAAAACGCAATTTTCGCAACACTGATAAAGATACATTTGGTGTCGCTAAAGAAATGAAAGAAGAAGAAAGCTTCCGACAAATTGTGTAGTATCAGAATGAATGAGGACCCCGAAGGTTTGTGTTTACTTATGTGTATGTTTGAAAGTTTATTATTGATTGGGGCTTGTGTTTGTAAAAGTAAAATCTCTCCATAAGAAGGTTGAACACTCTAGAAGCATGCTTGGTCAAATGGATATATCTAGTTTATCAGGGAGAGATGAAGCATCTAATGGCAGATGCTTGGGAGGACATCTGGTCGGCCTATGTATTGATGTCTAAATCCCGAATAGGGAGGGTGGCGTTGATCTTGGAGCTCTGACCTTGGATACGCACCTAGATCCCTGGGTTGATGGTTAGTAAATAAGCCTGATGGTACCTAGGTTCGCTAAAAGCTTGAGTCCATCTTAGTCTTGTTGATTTTTGGGTAGCACCGGATATGCTCTAGCTCCGAATTTTTGTGAAGGGGCTAGAACACATGAGATCTCCAAGACCCATAAATCGTTTGGAGAAATTCCACCCATAGTGCATGTTATTCAAATAATTAATTATTTTTAATGGTGCCTAAGTTAAAACTTAGGAAATTAAAATAATTAAAGTGAATTAATGTAAATATGGGTGAAAAGCTTCTAAGAGACAAGGATAAAGTCTAATTTAATGTTCATTGTTGATTAGAGATTAGATCACGGCCGTTGATATCTCAACAGGAAAAGTATAAATGAAGACTTGAGAGTCATTTGGAGACACACCGAGCAAATACTCAGTAACCCGAGGGAAGTCGATTCTCCAGAAGTAAGAGTTCAATTTCAGAGGGAGAGTTGCAGGGTGAAGGAAGAGGAGGGTATCAGCATCAGTCGGAGACTGAGGAGGAGGGGACACAGTGCATCAGAGGGACGGCGCAGAGGGCAAGTGTTTTCACAAAGGTTTCTCTGTATTCTGCAAAATCATTCCTTGTAAAGAGATTGTTGCTAAAGAATAATAAATAAACCCTCATCTGCTGCACTGGTTTTCCCGCATTGGGTTTTTCCAGGGACTATTGTCCAAAAACAACTGTGTTGATGTGATTGATTCTTGTGCTTGTATTTCACTGTTCTTTTCTCTATGCTATTATGTGACAGCTGTAGTAGAATTTACTTTGATGTTTACTGAAGGATTTTGTAAATAACTTATTGTGGAAAATAAGTAAGAGAAATAATTCAATTGTTGCAGTAGAATTTCATGTTCGAAATTTTCACATGGTATCAGAGTTGAGAGAATCTGTAATGAGTCATGGACATGATACTGCTGGAGCAAAAACTCAAAGGGGCTCAGGCAATTCTCCCGGGAAAGAGGAAAGCACGAAGAAAATAATGGATCACGACAGTTCTGTGTTGGCTTCCAGACTAGAAGAAGAAGTCGCTTGCTTGTCAAGTTTTGCTTTGACTAAGGTTTGTTATATTGATAGCGGGCCTTCTACGCACATGACAGGAATACGAGAATGTTTCTTAAGCTATCAAGAAGAATAGATGAACTTCCAAATCACCATGGGAAATAAGGAAAAATGTACCCCCGTATGAAGAGGTATTGTAGTTTTTCAAACAGAAGTAGCGAATCGGCTTCGAGCTACCAATGTGTTGCATGTGCCTGGATTGGGAATGAACTTACTCTCTGTATCTCAGTTACAGAACAAGGGCTATGATGTACACTTCATTGGGAAAAAAGTATATGTCAAACATCCGAGTTGGAAGAAGAAGGCCCAAATTGAAGTCAGAAACAACAAATTGTATAAGTTACAGCGAGAGTCTCCAATGGCACTGATAAGCACCTGTGGTGAAAAAGATTTGAATGAGCTATGGCACAAAAGGATGGGGCACTTACACCATGGAGCCCTAAGAATTCTCAGAGAAACCATCACAGGAGTTCCAGAATTAAGTACCAAACGAGACGATGTATGCAGAGGTTGCATACTGGGCAAGTACACCAAAGCAGTTTATTCCAGAAGTAACAATAGGGAAAAGAGTATTCTGGGATTAATACACTCAGATATCTGCGGACCCATGTCCACAAAAGCTCTTGGTGGTGCCAAATACTTCATCACCTTCATTGATGACTATTCCAGGAAGACTTGGATCTACTTTCTAAAAACCAAGGATGAGGTTTTTGATCGATTCAAAGAGTTTAAAACTTTGGTTGAGAATCTGACAGGGAAGACGATAAAAGTGTTGCGCTAAGACAATGGCGAAGAATATATTGATAAAGACTTCACTGAATTTTGCGCAAGGGAAAGCATCAAAAGAGAATGGACAGCTCCATATAATCCAGAGCAGAATGGAGTAGCAGAGAGGAAGAACAAAACTATTGTTGAAGCAGCAAGGACAATGTTGTATGATCAGGATATGCCCACAGGACTCCTCACAGGGCATTAGGTAAGATTACTCCGGAGAGTGTCTTCACCGGCAAGACACCTGAAGTGAGTCATTTCAGGATATTTGGGAGCTTGGCATACTGCCATATACCCAAATAAAAGAGGAAGAAGTTGGATCAAACTGCAAGAAAATGATATCTTGTGGGATATAGCGAGAATGCTAAGGCATATAGAATCTATCTTCCGGGCAATAGAAAGATCGTGGTACGACGGGATGTTAAGTTCATGGAGGATAGAGCTTTTAGGAAATCTCGAGAAATGCCTTCCGAAGAGCAGTGAAAAGATGATCCATTGGTCCAGCCACTTAGACCAGCAGAAACCCGCACTAGTATTTCTCCAAGTCATAAGAATCCAAAAGCATCACAGCAGGTGGAATCTTAGGAGGAGAAGCAAATAGATCCACCCACTATCAGTGGAAGAACGAGTCGGGAACTTCAATAGATACTACGGGACGCAGAAAATTTCATTAGAGCTCCTACGAACGGGAAAAGGGAGCGTAGACAACCAGATATATACCAAGCTTTGGTGGCTCAAGTTGGAGAACCCTCTAGTTTTCGGGAGGTCGTTCAGCGTCAAGTATGGGTAGATGCTATGGTGGAGGAATAAAGTTCCATAATGACCAATGATGTCTGGGAAATGGTACCTAGACCTCAAGATAGATCAATTGTAGGATCAAGATGGATCTACAAGGTCAAGTATGTTGCAGATGGCAGCATGGAAAAATACAAAGCCAAGTTCGTGGCTAAAGGGTATGCTCAGAAGGAAGGGATAGATTACGAAGAAACCTTCGCCCCAGTAGCTAGGTATACTTCTATTAGATCCGTGATATTCCTTGCAGCACAGATGAGGTGGGAGATTCACCAGATGGACGTCAAGACTGCATTCTTGAATGGGGTGATAGAAGAAGAAGTATACATTGAACGACTAGAGGGCTTTGAGACACATGAGAAGAAAAATCATGTATGTAGGTTGAAGAACACCTTGCATGCGCTTAAACAAGCAGCTACGACATAGTACAATCGAATTGATGGTTACTTGCAGAAGATGGGATTTGTCAAGAGTGACACAGATCCCAACCTCTACTATCTAACTGTAGAGAATAAGCCTCTAATTTTGGTGTTATATGTGGATGACCTTTTTCTGACAGGTTCATCTATGTTCATCAATGATTGCAAGGAAAACCTAGCTACAGAATTTGACATGAAGGATTTGGGACAGATGCATTATTTTCTAGGGTTAGAAGTTTGGCAGTAGAAGGGTGAAATTTTCCTTGGACAAGGAAGATACGCTACAGAAATCTTAAAGAGGTTCAAAATGCAGGACTGTAGACCCATGGCTACTCCAATGATTACCAACTGGAAGAAGATTGACGCGTTTGAAGATAAAAAAGTAGATCCCACCTTGTATAGGCAGCTCATAAGGTCCCTGATGTATTTGGTCAACACCAGGCCAAACATTCGTTACATTGTCAACAACCTAAGTCAATTCATGGTGGAACCTAAGAGAGCACACTAGGCAGCAGCCAAGCATGTTCTCAAATATATACGAGGAACAATCGAGTCTGGATTAATGTACACACGAGGCAATGATATCACACTGAGTGTGTTCACTGACGCAAATTAGGCTGCAAGTTCAGTAGATCGGAAAAGCACCACTGGGTATTGTTTCAACATTAGATCAGGAATGGCCTCCTGGTGCAGTAGGAAACAGAAGTCCATAGCTCTGAGCTCAGTTGAAGTTGAATATATGGCAGCTAGCACAACATCGTGTGAAGTCATATGGCTTAGAAAGTTGCTTGTGAATCTATTCAGGAGAAAGATGGAAGCAACCAACATTTTGTGTGATAATCAGAGTTGCATCAAGCTCTCTAAGAATCCAGTTTTTCATGATCGGTCGAAGCACATTGACATCAGGTGTTAATTTATCAGAGACTGTGTCCAACAGGGTGCAGTACAGTTACAGTACACTCTGATAGGAGAACAGTTGGCAGACATTCTCACCAAGGCTCTAGGAAGAACAAAGTTTGTTTATTTTAAGGAGAAGATGGGGATGATTGAGAATTTGTTTCAGTAGCAGAAACGGATAGTGCAGTACTTAAGAGGGAGCTGCAGTACAGATGCAGCAGTGACAGTGGCAGTGTCATGGATAGTAGTACAGATTGTAACAGCACAGTGGATGAAGGGCGGCAAGCCGAGCATCAGCAGCGCAGAGGACCGATGTCGTGGATCAGTGTGATACTTTTACTGGGAAGTATTGCTAGAGCACATTCTTCGCTAAGAGGGAGTGTTGATTTTTGGGTAGCATCGGATGTGCTCTAGCTCCAAATTTTGTGGAGGGGCTAGAACACATGAGATCTCCAAGACCCAAAAATCGTTTGGAGAAAATTCATAAATCTAACACATCAGAAACCCCTACTATAATTAGTAGTTTACAATCTCCTACTTGTTCTTTACATTAACAAGTTATTTAATTTCATAAACATCGAAGTAAACACTATTGCAACCTTCACAGATATACAGATCATGCACTGAATTAAACATAAACAATAACACAAGGGACACTATCATTTTTTGACAATCGTCCACAGAAAAACCCAATTCGAGAAAACAGGTGCAGCATATAGAGGGTTTGCATTATTAAGCAGATTTTGTGAATACAACTAGGGTGCCAGAAATGGCTCACCCAACAAAGAATTTCCTCGGCCGTAGTACCTCTATCTGAAGACAAATATTCTGGCAAATCAGCAACCAGATGATCAAACTCCACAGCGACTCCCGCTGTTCCCTATGTTGGACAGCGAGAGCTGCTCCAAG
Organism: Pinus tabuliformis; assembly: GCA_031772625.1. NCBI lineage: Eukaryota > Viridiplantae > Streptophyta > Pinopsida > Pinales > Pinaceae > Pinus > Pinus tabuliformis. Next base: position 154,929,618 of record CM062805.1, on the reverse strand, counting down.
CACTGCTCAGGAACTACGTCACTCCTCTAGGAGCTGCATCAGCCTATCCCGGCTCAGAATCTGTTGATCTGCCACCAGTCTGCCCCACAGAATCTCCCAATGTTGCCTCTAAAGCCCTCTACGACTTTTGCACCAGCCTCTACGACTTCTACATCAACCTCTATGGCCCTTTGCGTCCTCTGCGTAAGCCCTTCTAGGCCCAATGATGTCTCTTCCGGCACTGCACTGCCTCTGTGCTATGTATTATTCGACCTCTTGCCGAATTGCCCCTCACTGCAACTGATCACTAACTCGATTTCCTCAGCAAATCTCACCCCAAAAAATCAAACTGACTAATCTCACTTGGTGTTTCTCCAACTAACCCTCAAGCCTCCTCTTATACTTTTCCTATTAACGATTCAACAGCTGAGATTAAGTCCCTAATCAACGTTTAAGATTAGAACTGGCTTGATCCTCATCACTTAGAACTTTTTGTATTAATATTTTTATTTTCCTAAGTTTAGACTAAGAGACCCATTAAAAATATTAATTATTTTAATATCTCTTCGTCCGAATAAAATTTCTCCAAACAATTTTTGGGTCTTGGAGATCTCATGTGCCTTAGCCTCTCCACCAAATTTCATTGCTAGAGCACATCTGATGCTACCCAAAATCAAAATTTATCAGAGACTGTGTCCAGCAGAGTCCAGTACAGTTACAGCACACTCTGACAGGAGAACAGGTGGCAGACATTCTCACCAAGGCTCTAGGAAGAACAAAGTTTGTTTATTTCAAGGAGAAGATGAGGATAATTGAGAATTTGTTTCAGTAGCAGAAACGAATAATGCAATACTTAAGAGGGAGTTGCATCACAGATGCAGCACTAACAGTGGCAGTGTCATGGGCAGCAGTACAGATTGCAGCAGCGCAGTGGATGAAGGGCAGTAGGCCGAGCATTAGCAGCGCAGAGGACCGATGTCGTGGATCAGTGTGATACTTCTACTAGGAAGTATTGCTAGAGCACATTCCTCGCTAAGAGGGAGTGTTGATTTTTGGGTAGCATCGGATGTGCTCTAGCTCCGAAATTTTGTGGAGGGGCTAGAACACATGAGATCTCCAAGACCCAGAAAACATTTGAAGAAATTCCACCCAGAGTGCATGTTATTCAAATAATTAATTATCTTGATGGTGCCTAAGTTAAAACTTAGGAAATTAAAATAATTAAAGTGAATTAATATAAATATGGGTGAGAAGCTTTTAAGAGACGAGGATTATGTCTAATTTAATTTTAGTCGTTGATTAGAGATTAGATCATGGCCATTGATATCTCCACAGAAAAAGTATAAATGAAGACTTGAGAGTCATTTGGAGACACACCGAGCAAATGCTCAGTAACCCAAGAGAAGTTGATTCTCCAGAAGTAAGAGTTCAATTTCAAAGAAAGAGTTGCAGGATGAAAGAAGAGGAGGGTATCAGCATCAGTCGGAGACTAAGGAGGAGGGGACGCAGTGCATCAGAGGAACAGCGCAGAGGGATAGCTCAGAGAGAGCGTAGCAAAGGACACAGCCTTCACGCAAAAGATGACGTAGAGGTGACACAGTGGAGGCTAGAGGGTCTCTTGAATGTCAGAATTTCTCTAGTGATTGGAGGAAAATTATCTCAGATGTTTTCACAAAGGTTTCTTTATGTTCTGCAAAATCATTCCTTGTAAAGAGATCGTTGTTGAAGAATAATTAATAAACCCTCATCTGTTGCACCAGTTTTCCCGCATTGGATTTTTCTGGGGACTATAGTCTGAAAACAACTGTATTAATGTGATTGATTCTTGTGCTTGTATTTCATTGTTCTTTTCTCTATGCGATTATGTGACAACTGCAATAGAATTTACTTTGATGTTTACTGAAGGGTTTTGTAAATAACTTATTGTGGAGAATAAGTAGGAGAAATAAATCAGTTGCTGCAGTAGAATTTCATGTTGGAAATTTTCACAAGTCCCACCCGGATAGACTACCCTGGTCATGTATCTAGTTCGCAGCACTGAGTGTGCTAGAACTCTTCGTGGTTCATTTTGGAGATCTTCCATGTACCTCTATAAATATAGGTAATTATGAATACATTCATAGTTAAGAGGGAGTGTTGAAGAATGTAACTAGTGTCGGTCTCATAATTGTATTTGAGTCATGATGTATTATATTTATCAAAAGAAAGAAAAAAAAAGTTTCTTATCAAAGAAATTGACTTATTAAAGCATGGGTTTCACACTTGGGTCAACTGCTGTTTAGGTCAAAGTCTCCATTGAAGACTTCTAGGGTTTATGTCAAGTGTCCTTATCCATGTCACATTGTAAAAGATCTTTCTTGGGATTTATTTGTCAAAGAAGAAATTTATTTTATTATAAAATAAGTCAAATAGGCCTCCTCCACCAAGTCACCCTCAAACTTGACAAGTCGACCTAAAATAGGGGCAAAATCACTATATAAAGGCAGCAGCTCGACCTTATTTGTCACTCACTCACTCACAACAAGTTAGATCTGTAACTTCTGGGGCCAGAAAAGGTGGGAATTCCAAGGAAGAAGAAAGAAAAGGATAGTGAAGGAGAAGGTGGTCTCTCACAAGCATAAGAAGTTGAAATTCTCTCTTTTTCCCACACGTGTGAAGTTGTGAAACTGCGAGAGGGGCCAAAATTCTACAGTTGCTGGGAGGCTGAAATTCTGAAGCTGCTGGTGAAGTTGGGGGGCAAAATTTATGAGTTGATGCTGGGTTGAAACTACTAGACAAGAAGAAACTACTGAAATGTGCTAAAACATATTGGAAAGTTGACTTGGTGGAGGAGGAAGGTTTGTTGGTATAGGCTCTTGGTCTATCTCATTTGAATTGCTGAAGGAAGAGTTCTTGACTTGGTTTTCCCCTATATAGGGGTTTTTCCCTAGTTGTGCACCTACATCTAGTGTCCTTGATCTTTGTGTTTTGGTTTTGATAATTGCTTGATGAACTAAGATAAAAGAAGAACATAAGAAAGATAATAACAATTCAAAGAAATCACAAGTAATTATCAACGAGAGAAAATATTTTTCCCTTTCCGATTTTCTAACAAAGAGAATTTGTGAAACAAATATATATAATACAAATAGTGTACAAAAAACCAAATCAAGTGATGGGGGTGAAACCCATCACTTGTTTTAGTTTAGAAAATGCTCTCAAGAAGCTAATATAGAATCAATGAAGCACTATTTGAAAAGATTTAAATTATGAAATGGTTTGCTTGTATACAAGTTATGTCCAACGAATCCCTGCAAGAACACTTTTTCGTAAGATGAACTATGAAAATCCAAATAACAAATGAGAGTTCCTTTGAAGATGCTTTAAGAATGGGTTGGTCTCCAAAAAACTTCCCCTCACGCTTGATCCAACAAAAATAATTCTTCTACAATACTCCAATCACATATTAGTCCATATACATTTAGATAAACAAACAATGAATTGAAACTTCTAGAAATTTATGTGAAAATAAATTAGAACTTTCAATATCTAGAGCCTACTTCCAAAATCAAATGTTAATACAAGATTGCTTTGCACTAGCCAGTCTTCAAGATTATATGGAAAATGAAATAACTCAAAGCATAAATAGAAGAGACTATACCAATAGCTCACAATGCACCATGCACCAAAGGAAGAACACTCATGAATAGACCCTCAAAGTCTTTTTATTGTAATTCTTGAAAAGTGCACAAAGTAACAGCGTTTCCGCAAGCACAATAGTTAGTAAACCAAAGATTACATAGTGAGAGACCAATGCTCACTTATATAGAAGCTTGGAAGCCAATCCCAAGGCTAATGGTGACAATCCCAAGACAAATGGGTGACCATACCAATGCTCCTTCATGCAAATTCGAATTTTCCAAGCGGCAACTTGATTTCTTCCTTAGAGGCCCACACAATCCTCGATGAGGGAGTTCAAATTAGATATGAGGACATGTGGGAGAGTGAACTAAAGTGGTAGGAGACCACTCTCCACCTCACTCAAGTGAACTCTAATCCTATTTCAAGTCAACTCATGATATTTCTTTGAAGCTCGAGTTAACTTCCTCAAATCGTGGATCTTGTCACTGGAACTCATTGTCTTCTCCACAAAAAAATCGATTTGCTTGATTTGTGGCTTATGTGGAGTCCACATCACTTGGTAACTCAACTTTGAATTTTAGATGAATTTCCACCTTATTTCCACATTATTTGAGCATGTGTGGATATTTATTTTTCTCCATTTATTTAATTGTTGGGCTAATTTATTGCCACATTTTCCACAAAACTTAGGAAAAATGGGTTTTGAGGGTCTAGAACTTATTTTTTACCCCTCAAAGTGTGTCGTAGTAGAAAGTTGAGGGTGAGAGGTGTAATTTTGAGCACACATACTCCATACAACTTCTCTAGACATCACTTATTACATATTACAATCAGATTTTATTCAAATTTCCACCCTGCGGGAAATTTTAAAAATGACCCCTAGCCCTAACCAAATTCCACGAAATTTTACAAGTGATCTAGTATGGTAATATATAATGACTATAAACACTAGGACTCACCCATGGCCTCACCTTCAATCCGTACTCTGGCTTTGGGGGTATGCTTGAAGGAAAAAATTCAATTAATTATTAAATTCTTGGAAGAAAATGATAATTAACCAAGTGAAAAAACCTTCTAGAGTAAACTCACTTGATGACAAGGTCCCAAGATACCTAGGCATGTTACATGACTCAAACTCAACATACTAGCATCACTTTACATCATCCCCGTAGGGCTTGTGGAATCTGGGTACAACAGAAGAAGAAGTAGAGTTAAAAAACTCTAATGATATGATGATCTTTGATGGTACAAGCATCCTTTGGTACATCCTTGGGCATGGAGTCTTCAAAAAAAATCTTCAAGTGCCACTCCAGTGGTCAACAAGGCCAACCCCTTTCTTCATGGAATAGTTAAGCAATGATAATATCCCATATGTTTTTTTCATGGATTTAGTGCCTTGTTTCATGGATCCACCGTTTTAGCACTTGATTTGAGGATGACATCCACCTTTCTTGGGGCATTAATGCACATTTTTCTATATTGTAGTTGAAGATTTCCACCTTGGGAGATGCCACAAGTCTCTTGAGGAGGTTCTTCATGGTTTCATGCCCTACTTTGAGGAGTCATCCATCTTGAAGAAGGTTACTTACACTCATACTCAAAGATGTCCCACATTGGAGAAGATCTAGTAGGTTCCAAACCCTAAATCTAGGGATTCGTTACATATTTTCAGAGAGGCCTAGCTCTAGGAGCAGTTATTTTTTGTGGTGTTAACACTCAAACTCCCTCCAAAAGGGATAAGTCCTAACCCTAACGGGAGAGCCTAGAGGCAACTCACGGGCAAACAGCCCATTATTAGCTACATGGCCTTGCCCCACTCATTAAACTACGAAGATGGATTTCCTAGCCCAAGCGTGAATCCCTATGGTCAAGTTAACTAAGTTCATTGTAATGATGTGAGCAATCTAATAACTTGCAAAAATTTACCAATAATGATCAAATTTGCTTTATGGGGATGACGAATTATTATACATGCAAACAGATCATGACAAGTGCTCAAATGAGATGCAAAAGTTAAAACAATGAATTACAATGTAAGAATGCCCCGGTGAAGTGTCTAACAAGTTAAACCCAAATTTTGAATATGGTGAATCTGCCAAAGAAAGTTTCTCATGCAATTATCCAAATCTAAAAAACCATAAATTACAATGTTTGTTTTTGAGGTTATTAGGACAAAACTATATGAGTGAGTTGATGTCTCAAAATAGCAAGCTAGAAAAATGTATCCACATAGCTAGTCACAAACTATCCACCAGTTCATTTAGGCCAGAATTCCATGTTAGTTTTTGGTAGCATCGGAAGTGCTCTAGCTTTGAAAATTGGTGGAAAGGCTAAGGCACATGAGTTCTAAAGAACCCAAAAACCGTTTGGTGAAATTCCACCAGGATTGTGTTTTATTAAAATAATTAATATTTTTAATGGAGTTCCTAAGTCTAAACTTAGGGAAATTAAAATATTAATGGGTATTAATCAAAATATGGGTGAGAATGATCTAGAAGGCGGATCAAGTCATGTTTAATCTTAGTCGTTGATTAGAGATAATGGATAAATTAATTGTAATAAATAAAATGATTTATTCCTACCTACTTGTTTCGTTACTTAACAAGTTATTTACAATGTAAATATTGAAAATAAACACTAGTGCATGCTCAACATATTACATATCAACAACTGAAGGAAACAGAAACAATCACACCAAATGACACCGTTATTTTTTGACCAATGTCCCCGGAAAAACCCAATGTGGGAAAACCGGTGCAGCTATCTAAGGGTTTTTTTATTAAGCAATTTCAGAGTACAATCTGGGTGCCAAATCCGGCTTACCCAACAGAGAATTTCCTTGGCAGTAATACCTCTCAGTTTGAGACAAATGTCCCAGCTGAAACCCCGGATAAACCTTCCAGCGACTGCTCAGCTCCATTCTTCCCTAGAAACCCCAACGTCTGCCTCTCTGGAGTCTGGACTGTGTCAACCTCTCTCTGCCCAGCGCTGGCCCTGCGTCAGCCTTCTGGCCCTCTACGTCAACCTTCTAGCCTTCTGTGTCAGCAACGCTGGCCTCTCTAAAGCACTGCGCAGCTCCCCGCTGCCTCTGTGTGGCCCTACGTGAGCCCTAGCTGCTACTGCATCACTCTCTTTAGCTCTTGCGCTGCTCGCCCGGCACTATCTCTGTCTCTTTGTAGTCAATGCCTCTCAGCTGCAACTCCGATCACTAATTCTCTCTCTTAGCAAACCCCACTCTAGAGAATAGAATGACTGATCGTCTGGTGTATTCTCCAAGTGACCCTCAAGCCTCCTCTTATACTTTTCTCGTTGACATATCAATGGCCGAGATTAAGTCCCTAATCAACGGCTTAAGATTAGATCTGGCTTGATCCATGTCTTTTGGACCATTCTAACGCAGTTTTATATTAATCCACATTAATATTTTAATTTCCCTAAGTTTAGACTTGGGGACTCCATTAAAAATATTAATTATTTTAATATTTCTCAAATTGTTTAGAATCTGCCCAAACCCTTTCTGGGTATTGGAGATCTCATGTGCCCCAACCTCTCCACCAAATTTCATGGCTAGAGCACATCCGATGCTACAAAAAATCAACACTCCCTCTTAGCGAGGACTGTGCTCTAGCAATACTCCTCACTAAGTATTACTCTGATCATTCGGCATCGGTCCCTGTGCTAATGTTAGGCTTGCTACCAACCATCCTCTGCACTGTTGTATCTTGTATTGTTGCCCATGGTTCTACCACTACCACTACTGCATCTGTACGACAGCTCCCTCTGCATCCAACACTACATCTGCACTGCAACTCTTCTCATCGTGTTGCATCATGTTGCCCATTGCTGCATTGCAACTCGGTTACTAAGAAGTAAGTAACTGATCTCCCAACTCTAACCTCTCTGTTGGGCTAGAGACCCTCCTGATGCTGAAGCTCACTCTGACGTTGACAAGTGCTCCCTCTCTGGCCTCTGCGCTGCTGCAACAACTCCCTGTATCTCGCACCGTTGCACCCCTCTTTGTGCCATCCTGCACTGGTGCAACACTCTCGTGCCTCTCGCACTGTTGCAGCCTGCTAACCTCGCATTGTCTCGGGACTCCTGCACTGTAGCTCTCTCTGCCGCTTCATCTGCATCCATCTCTATCTACATCCGCCAGTCTTGCTGCTCCTCATCAAGGCTCCCATAGCAAGGTCTAATCCAAGACGCTGGGTACCTCGAGGATCCTGCCCCTCATCGCCTGTAGTCTGTCTGACTACAGCTCGATGTCTCCCCACTTCCGCTCAAGTGGTGCGTGTGCACTCATAGCACAGTCATCGTCTGTCTCCACTTCTTTCTCTGCCCTTGCTAGCGTTGCCTTAGTCTCGGAAGACTCTCCCTTACTCTTCTTCCTTGGACACTGGGTCGCATAATGACCCAGCTCCCCACAGTGGAAGCACTTGATCTTGGAGAGATCATTCTTCTTTCACTTTTCTTGCTTTCCCTCAGATGCTAGGACAACATCTTCCTCCTCCTGTTTGACTTTGATCCCCTTACTGCTACTTCCCGCCTTTGACTGACGTCTGATCTCTTCCTGGCGAAGAGCTGCCCACATCTCCTCCCAAGGTGGAAGTGTCCCTCTGCCCAATATACTCTGGACAAATACCTCCCAGTCTTCTAAGACAACATTCAGGGTTGTCCTCGCCATCAATTCCAAATCTGGCGTCGCTTCTATAGCAGTCAACTGATCTCGATCTCATTCACTCCCCCAAGGAAGGTGTCAATTGGTTCTCCCTTCTTCATCTGATACGACCTCAGCTGATTTTCTAGTAACATTCTTCTCTGCACAAAAGTATGCTGGTACAATTTCTTTAGGGCCTCCCACATCTCATATGTCATTTTCTTCTAGGCAATGTGTGGTACTACATGATCCTTGACTCAGTCAAGGATGATATGCTCTTGGCCCTCGCCATTGCCTCCTCGTACTTGTCGTTATCATTTGGGTCGACTGGGATAGCTATCGTCTTTAAGGTGAAGTGCTTGACACGATTTCTGTCAAGGACGGATAAGATTCTGGCCTTCTACACTGCGAAGTTTGATGCTCCGTCCAGCCTATCCTGGTCTCTTACTCCGTGTAGTGCCATGATGCTCTTCTACTTCCCTCTTGGAACTTCTCGATCTGACTCCCTTTGAGTCTCGATTTTCCTCCTGGAAATCCTTCTACCGATGTCGAGATGCCCCCTACTCTGATTGTCTATGCAACCGCACCACTGATCTAAGTTTCTCAGCTAGAAACCCTCGGTAGCAACTCCCTCCTCTTGGCCTTGCCCAGTCAGGTACTGTTCTAACTACAGTACCTCACCAGCTCCACTCTGCAACATTCCCACAACATTCTAAACCCCAGCAACCTAAAGGTGAGAGCTCCTAGGCTCTACGCAATCCCGACACCAGCAACCCAACCTCCTCAGCCAACTGCGTCAACCCTCCTACCTTCTGCATGGCTCTGCGTGAGGCTCCCTTTGCCTCCCTTAGCCTCTGTGCTACCTCTTCCTGGCTCACCCTTGATGACGCAAACACTGTGTCACCCTTCCCTTGTTGTTGCTTTGCTAGAAACAGCGTTTGTCACATGGGACAGTTGTTTTCTGCTGCTATTGCTCCGCTCGGATGATGTCCTCAGTTCTCCTATGATCTGCAACCATGCTTTGATACCATGTTGAAGTTTCTAAGTCTACCAGTTAGAAACCCTCCATGCACTTTATCTGATTTATTCCTACCTACTTGTTTTGTTACTTAACAAGTTATTTACAATGTAAATATTGAAAATAAACACTAGTGCATGCTCAACATATTACAGATCAACCACTGAAGGAAACATAAATAATGACACCGTTATTTTTGGACCAATGTCCCCGGAAAAACCCAATGTGGGAAAACCGGTGCAGCTATCTGAGGGTTTTCTTATTAAGTAATTTCATAGTACAATCTGGGTGCCAAATCCGGCTTACCCAACAAAGAATTTCCTTGGCAGTAATACCTCTCAGTTTGAGACAAATGTCCTGGCTGAAACCCTGGATAAACCTTCCGGCAGCTCCTCAACTCCAATCTACCCCAAAAACCCTAGCGTCTGCCTCTCTGGACTACGTCAGCCACTCTCTGCCCAGCGCTGGCCCTGCGTCACCCTGAATGGGTCTGCGACAGCCTTCTGGCCCTCTGCGTCAACAATGCTGGCCTCTCTGAAGCGCTGCGCAGCTCCCGACTTCCTCTGCATGGCCTTGCGTGAGCCCTGGATGCTACTGCGTCACTCTCTCTGGCTCCTACGCTGCTCTCCCGGCGCTATCTCTGCCTCTCTGTCTCTCTGTACTCAATGCCCCTCAGCTGCAACTTTAATCACTAATCTCTCATAGCAAACCCCACTCTAGAGAATAGAATGACTGATCATCTGGTGTATTCTCCAAGTGACCCTCAAGCCTCCTCTTATACCTTTCTCGTTGACATATCAACGGCCGAGATTAAGTCCCTAATCAACCGCTAAGATTATATCTCGTTTGATCCATGTCTTTTGGACCATTCTAACACAATTTTATATTAATCCACATTAATATTTTAATTTCCCTAAGTTTAGACTTAGGGGCTCCATTAAAAATATTAATTATTTTAATATTTCTCAAACTATTTAGAATCTGCGAAATCCTTTCTGGGTATTGGAGATCTCATGTTCCCCAACCTCTCCACCAAATTTTGTGGCTAGAGCACATCTGATGCTACCACAAATCAACAAGCTATCTTGGTGGGCTTGTCACCAAGGGATGTTATTATTACACATTATTTTATTATTTAGGCCAAATTAGGCAAATCGAACTCATTAGTGATTGTATAAATAGAAGTGAGATGATTCATTTTCATCATTATCACTTGGATTGGGATTTAGTACCTCTTCAGAATTTTGCATTCCCTTTTGGAGGACGAGTTTGGATGTTATGGATAAATTTTGATGTTTGGATCTATCTCTTGTCTTGGAGCTTCATTATTGGCATAATATGATGATTTGATATACTCTTTTGTACATGTAAGTGATATTTTCATACTTATTATTGTTATTTACTTTGTCACATGAATGTTGTTGGGATTTTCGCTATACAAGTCTGAAATTCACTGCTTTCCTATGTGAAATTGTGGAAATTTTGATCTTTTATAGTGTTGCATCATTGCATGGGCCATGTATGAATGGGTGAATGTTCCTAGAGATTATTTTGTTGAAATACATCTTGAAAAGTCATCAATTATTGCATATCAAAGTATAAGTATCTCAAATAGTTGCTCTCATGCCCTAATGCCATGCGAAGTTGCTTGAAGACCTCCTTGATTGGGTAAACCTCTTCCAAACCATAAATTCTCCTTGACTCCATCTCTCCCAAAGGACAAGGCACTGGTCCTTCCATAGGTGGTCACCTTTTAACGCATATTTTTCTCACCTCTCGTCTTTTTAGGCCTAGCGTCCACAAGTCATCTAGGGCATCACTTATCTCACATTATAGCCATCAAAAGACTTCGATTTCTTGTCCAATACTGCACTAGGGTTTCCTCTAGAGGCCCTCCAAATTTCACGAAATTTCGAAGGTGGGATCCCGAGATATTGCAATCCCTAGCCCAAGGATCGTTTCTTGCCCTAGGTTTCCCTTGGCTAGTGACCTCACTGGGATCATTATATTTTATTCTACGAAGATTTGTCCATTGATCCTCTTCCCTTCCACAATTAGGTCAAGCCCCTCCTTGGTTGATCAATTCCACTTGACCTAATTCTAGGTCCACTTAGTACCATGTGGTCCCAAAACTTTACAACTCCCAACTCCACAAAGATCACATAAAGACCAAATTTCCATAAGGATTTATAGGCCTAGGAATCACCTTTACAAGATACATTCCCAAACCCTAGCCCCAGAATCCTCTTAGCCCTTCCTAGAGAGTCGATCACCTTGCTTTCCATGCAAGAAAGCCATACATTTGAATCTCTTTTAGGAATAGGCCTTGCCAATCACCCTTTATCCTTTCATTGATCTATTCATCTAGTGATTCCTCTTATACCAGGTCTACTCCCCCCATCGGTGAAAGTCCGTAAAGAGAAGGGAGCCTTAGCTGAGGTGACAATGGGTTATCGCTCCATTGTTTTCCTTGACCTAGTAGTTTCTCTATAGGATCCCTTCCTAGAACCCTTGCTAGTTTGAGCGGTAACAGACCCCTAATTTTTCATGCAAATCATCATGTAGTGCCCCATAGTGGTTTTCGGGCACAAAAGTTGGTCTCATGGATCTCCTGATGGATACGCAGCCTCTCTGGGTTTCTGCATCACTCCTGCAGCGTTTGCGTGGATGACGTAGGCCCTTCTGGCTCTGCGCAATCTCTGCTTCCTCTGGTTCTGCGTCTGCCTCTTCTGCGTTGATCTCCCGTCTCTCTGTTCCATACTTGTTGCGTCTTGACTGCTCTCCAAACCACTGGTTCAATTTCTCAACAAACCCCGCTCCAAAAATTGAACTGACTAGTCTCCCTCAGTGTGTTCTCCAAGTGCCCCTCAAGCCTCCTCTTATACCTTTTCTGTTGACATCTCAACAACCGAGATTAAGTCCCTAATCAACGGCTAAGATTAGATCTGGCTTGATCCATGTCTTCTGGACCATTCTAACACAAATTCATATTAATAGACATTAATATTTTATTTTCCCTAAGTTTAGACTTAGGGACTCCATTAAAAATATTAATTATTTTAATATCTCTTGATCTGTTTAGAATCTGCCCAAACCCTTTCTGGGTATTGGAGATGTCATGTGCCCCAACCTCTCCACCAAATTTCGTGGCTAGAGCACATCCGATGCTACCCCAAATCAACACTCCCTCTTAGTGAGGACTGTGCTCTAGCAATACTCCTCACTGAGTATTACTCTGATCATCCGGCATCGATACCTGTGCTAATGCTAGGCCTCCCTGCCCAACATCCTCTGCACTGTTGCATCCTATACTATTGCCCATGGTTTTGCCACTGCTGCATCTGTACGACAGCTCCCTCTCCATCTGTGCTACTGTTGGTCCTTTCTCCCAGCACTACATCCGCACTGCACCTTCCTCTACATCTGTGTTGTTGTTGGTCCTTTCTCCCAACACTGCATCTGCACTGCAACTCCCTCTTCATTCGTGCTGCTAACACACTACTTCTGAAAGGGGTTCTTTACCATTCCAATCTTTTCCCTGAAGTAGTCAAATTTTGACTTTCCAAGGGCCTTGGTGAGGATATCTGCTACTTGTTCCCCTGTAGGAGTGTAGCTCAACTATACAGCTCCACGTTGGACACAATCTCTGACAAAGTGACACCGACTATCAATATGCTTTGACCTATCATGAAATACTGAATTCTCAGAGAGTTTAATGCAAGTCTGATTATCACACATGATCCTGGTCGCCTCCATATTTCTTCTGAATAGGTTTACCAGCAGTTTTCTAAGCCATATGGCCTCACACGAAGTTGTGCTTGCTGCCATATATTCTGCCTCAGACGAGCTCAGAGCCACGGACTTCTGTTTCCTACTGCACCAGGAGGTTATTCCTGATCAAATGTTGAAACAGTAACCAAAGGTACTTTTCTGATCCACTGAACTTCCTTCCCAATCTGCATCAATAAATCCACTAAAACTGATATCCTTCCCCTTGTTGTACAAGAGCCCATAATCAACTATTCCCTGTAAATACTTGAGAACGTGCTTGGCTGCTGCCCAGTGAGCCCTCTTTGGTTCCACCATGAACTGACTGAGGGTATTGATAGCGTAGCAAATATCTAGCCTGGTATTGACTAGATACATCACGGACCCTATGAGCTGTCGATATAGGGTGGGATCGACATCCTTGTCTTCTGATGCATCAATCTTCTTCCAGTTGGTGATCATTGGCATAGCCATAGGTCTACAATCTCCCATCCTGAACCATTTCAGAATTGTTGTGCATACCTTCCTTGCCCAAGGAAGATTTCTCCTTTCTGCTGCCAAACTCCCAACCCTAGAAAATTGTGCATTCATCCCAGATCCTTCATATCGAGCTCTGTGGCTAGATTCTTCTTGCAGTCTTCAATGAGTCTGGATGATCCTGTCAAGAAGAGATCATCCACATATAATACTAAAATAAGTGGCTCGCTCTCTACGACCAGATAGTAGAGATAAGGATCCGCGTCACTCTTGACAAACCCCATCTTCTGCAAGTAGCCATCTATTTGACCATACCACGCTCTTGGTACCTGGTTCAGCCCATACAAGGCTTTCTTCAATCTGCATACATGAGACTTCTTCTCATGAGTTTCAAAGCCCTCTGGTTGTTCAATGTATACTTCTTCTATTACCACGTTCAGAAATGACGTCTTGACATCCATCTGATGGATCTCCCATCCCATCTGGGCTGCAAGAGATATCACAGTCCTAATAGATGTATACCTAGCTACCGGGGCAAAGGTTTCCTCATAGTCAATCCCTTCCTTTTGAGCATACCCCTTAGCCACAAACCTGGCCTTATATTTTTCAATACTGCCATCCACAACATATTTGATCTTGTAGATCCATCTTGAACCTACCACAGATCTGTCTTGAGGCCTTAACACCACCTCCCAGACATCTTTTACCATAATGGAGTTATACTCCTCCACCATCGCATCTAGCCAGACCTGATGTTGCGCTGCCTCTTTGAAGCTGGCAGGCTCTCCATCCTGAGCTACTAACGCTTGATACCTGTCTGGCTGTTTTCGCTCCCTTTTACTGTTCCTTGGCTCTCCAATGAAGTTCTCTGCATCACGCAAAATCTGACGAAGTTCCCTGCTGGTTCTTCCTCTGCCAACAGGTGCTTTTGTTTGCTCCTCTTCCTCATCCTTAGAATCTTCCTGATCTGAGGAAGGATTCTTCAATTCCGTTGGTTGAAGAGGCATGACCAACGGATCCTCTTTCAACTGCTCCATGGAAGGCATTTTGCGAGATCTTCTGAAAGCTTTGTCCTCCATGAACTTTACATCTTGTCGTACTACTACCTTCCTGCTCCCTGGAAAATAGATCTTGTATGCCTTAGTGTTCTCGCTATATCCTGCCAGATACCCCTTTTCTGCAGTGTGATCCAGCTTCTTCCTCTTTTCTTCGGGTATGCAACAATATGCCAAACTCCCAAATATCCTGAAATGACTGACTTCAAGTGTCTTCCCAGTGAAGACTTTCTCTGGAGTAATCTTGCCCAATGCCCGATGAGGAGTCTTGTTCTGAACATAGACAGTTGTGTTGCATGCTTCTGCCCACAGGAATTTTGGCATATCCTGATCATACAGCATGGCCCTAGCTGCTTCTACAATAGTCTTGTTTTTCCTTTCTGCCACCCCATTCTGCTCCGGATTATAGGGAGTTGTCCACTCTCTTTTGATGCCCTCCTTAGTGCAATAATCAGTGAAGTCCTTATCAACATATTCTCCACCATTATCTGAGCGCAAGACTTTGATTTTCTTACCTGTCATATTCTCCACTAGAGCCTTGAACTCCTTGAATCAACAGAAAACCTCATCCTTGGTTTTCAAAAAATAGATCAAAGTTTTCCTCGAGTGGTCATCAATGAAGGTAAGGAAATACTCGGCACCACTCAGAGCTTTAATGGACATAGGTCTGTAGATATTTGAGTGTATCAATCCTAGTACACTCTTGACCCTGTGGTTACTCCTAGGAAATGCCACCTTGGCATACTTTCCCAGAGCGCATCCCCTGCATACATCATCTCGTTTCGTACTCAGATCCTGAACTCCTGTTACAATTCTCCTGAGTATTCTTAGAGCTCCATGGTGCAAGTGACCCATCCTTCTATGCCATAGTTCATTCAAGTCTTTGTCCCCATGACTGCCTATTAGTGCCATTGGAGATTCTAGTTGTAATATGTACAACCAATTACTTTTGATCTCGATCTGCACTTTCTTTTTCCAGCTCGGGTGTTTGACGTATACCTTTTCCTTGATGAAGTAGACGTCATAGCCCTTGCCTTGTAGTTGTGACACAGAAATTAAGTTCATCCCCAATCCTGGCACATGCAGCACATTTGTGGTACGGAACCGCTCTCCCGATTCTGTCTAAAAAACTATGGTACCCTTTCCTACTGGAGTACAATTTGCCTTGTTCCCCATGGTGATCTGAAAGTTCATCTTCTCTTCTCGATATTTTGAGAAACATTCCTTGATTCCCGTCATATGCCACGAGACTCCATTGTCTATATACCATACTTTTGATGATGCAGCACTAGTCATGCATGCCACTTCTTCCAAACTGGAAGCCAACATAGAGAAATCAAAATCTCTCTCTCTTGTTCAATCTTTTGAAAATCTGTGTGAGTCCCCCTGAGGTGGATGCCTCTGCATCATGGTCTCGACCCATAACTGATTTTCCCTTTCTGTCTCTGATTACTTGCTCTAATACCATGTGAAAATTCTATCACTGCACCAACTGATTTACTTTTCTTACTTATTTCATCATAAGTTATTCATGAAATTACTTCAACAAACATTAAAATAAATATTGTTGTAGATATCACATCGTAATACAGAAACAAAAAAATATGCACACATTGACACAGTTATTTTGGACTAATGTCCCCGGAAAAAACCCAATGTGGGAAAACCGATGCAGCAAGGGAGGATTTTAATATTCAGCAATTTTCTTGTACAACAGGGTGCCAAACTGGCTTACCCACAAATAGACAAATTTCCAACACTTTCATAAACCCAGCATAGGCCCTACTGACCTTTGCTACAGCCTAAAACCCTTTGCGTCAGCCTGAAACCCTCTGCGTCAACCTGAAACCCTCTGCGTCAGCCTACTGAGGCTCTGTGCAACCTCTCTAGGCTTCTGCGTCACTCCTGCAGCCTCTGCGTGGATGACGCAAGCCCTTCTGGCTCTGCGTAGTCTCTGCTGCCTCTACGTGGCTTCCTCTGGTGTTGTGTCTGCCTCTTCTGCGCTGATCTCCCGTCTCTCTGTTCTGTACTTGCTGCCTCCTTACTACTATCCAGACCACTGGTTCAATTTCTCAGCAAACCCCACTCCAAAAATTGAATTGACTAGTCTCCCTCAGTGTGTTCTCCAAGTGCCCCTCAAGCCTCCTCTTATACTTTTTCTATTGACATCTCAACGGCCAAGATTAAGTCCCTAATCAATAGCTAAGATTAGATCTAACTTGATCCATGTCTTTTGGACCATTCTAACATAGATGCATATTAATACACATTAATATTTTATTTTCCCCAAGTTTAGACTTAAGGACTCCATTAAAAATACTAATTATTTTAATATCTCATTATCTGTTTAGATTCTAGAATCTGCCCAAACCTTTTCTGGGTATTGGAGATCTCATGTGCCCCAACCTCTCCACCAAATTTCGTGGCTAGAGCACATCCGATGCTACCCCAAATCAACAGTAACCTCTATCATCCATCGTTGTAACAGAGAGCATGTTCTTCTTAAATCTTGGTACAAACAATACATCGCTCATGTGTAGAGAATGTCCAGACTCTCGCTGAAACGACGTTGTCCCAACTCCTTTTACTGCACACTTGGCATTATTACCAAGTTCCACCAACAATGTTGAATCCTTCTCTATCAAATATGTGAGAGAATCTTGTGAACCTGTCATGTGCCTAAAAGCACCACCGTCCACCAACCAAATATCACTATGGTCTGTAATAGTCCCTGTAAGCGTGGAGACAAAGAAATATTATTTCTGAAATAATCCATCTACAATCTCATTAAGTTTAGATTCCTTTGTCTTCTTATGTGGTAGATCCTCATCATCATCATCAAAATCTGCTATTGATGCATGCAACTTTCCCTTCCATTTCTTCTAACACTAGGGAGCATAGTAACCAAATGTATGACATTTGAGCATCTAATCTTTGAAAAATCCTTCTTCTTCTGATCTTGAACTGGAGCTAATCTTCCACCTGTATTTTTCTTATCAACGTTTCTTCTTCCTTTTCCTTTCCTCGCATGAGCTACAAGGGCTTGGATTTCTTCATCCTGAGGTCTTTGTAATATGTTTGGATTTCTTCATCGTAAGGTCTTTGCAAGCTATTCTTGGACAAGAATTTGGCCTCCCCTTGGACACAATCAGTGCAAAGCTAATCAAACTTGGGCAATTCAGCCCATGCACAAATACCTTGTACAAATGAATCCCATGAAGAAGGAAATCCATTAAGAGTCATCGTAACAAGCTTTGCATCATCAATGGTATCTCCAATGGTTTTAAGTTGATCTCTCAACTAGGAGACTCTCATGAGATAAGTCGCAACTGAATCTGAAATCTACACAAGTTGTTGAATACTAAAGTCTGAGGCTGAAATCAATGGTTGGTCTTCAACAAAGCTCTAATACCATGTTGAAATTCTATAGCATGTGTAGTAGAATACAATTTTCTGATCTGATAATTACTTGCTAATGATTTTCAAACAGAGTTTCTTATCCCAGTGATATCATTTAATAATTACACACAGAAAAGATCAACTATAAATGTAGCAGAAACAATAAGATAATAGAAAGACAGTGATGCACAATAGCCATAATAATTTTACCCTAGGAAACCCAACCTTGGGAGAAAACCCAACAATCCTTTCTTGAGGAGAAATTGTCTTTTCAGCAAGGTTTACAAATCAGAAATTTGTCCAGAAATCTATGCCAACGTACAAGTCAATTTTCTAGTCAAACATGGTCAAAACTACTGCTAGTCAACACTGGTCAAACCAGTTAAAATTCAACTTAGAAACTGCAGTCAACGTTGGTCAAGGATCTGCAGTCAAACTCACACGTGAACTCTGGTCAAACCACATGTGCGAATTGTGGTCAACCCTGTGGTCAAACTTTGCAATCAAAACTCGTACAAATAATCCTGCAGTCAACGTTATATGGATCAGTGAAATTTGCGGTCAAACCTGACATGCGCAATTGTAGTCAAGGCTAGTCAAACTCAGTCGCACATGCAGCCTCCAAGCACAGCAGTAAAATGATAAAGATGATCTCCAACAAACATATTTCTCCTTAGCCGAATTTCTCCTCCACTAGAAAAGATTCAATGAGCTTGCTATGTTGATGAGTACCTCTTCACATGCTCATCTATTTATATAGAGCTCTAATGTTCAGTGGAGACCCAATAAGAAGCCCCTCGTGACAAGGAACCCCTTCACTTATTGACCCTACATTACAACTCAACATTAGACTAGAATTGTTTATTTCACTAATAGATGAAAACCCACATTAAATAAACAAATCAGCCCTGCTCTATAAAAAAATAGATCACTCCCTCTAGGAGCAGGCAATGTGAGTACTGTGGGCCAATCTACCTGAGCCAAACACCAGGGCTAATGGGAGAAAGACTGCCCTGGGCCATTCACTTCTAGCCAAATCAGCATGGCCCCATGGGTGAATGTATCATCCCCCCTAGTCAAATCAGCATGACCACATGGGAGAATGTCTACCCGATGCTGTAAACTGCAGAAACATCAACATGGACCACATATATGTCATTGAACATTTAGTTGGGAATTAGAATATACTGTTATTGAATGTAATACTAGTTTATATTTTTTGGTGTTTCATTGCATCTTTCAGAAGAATGGTTCCTTGCTCATGTTTATTCATATCATTGCTGAACTGTCTGTTTTGAGTTTGGTTGCATCGTTTCCATTTGCTGGCAAGATTTGTTGTTGGCATTAAGGGATCAACCTTCATTTGACTCAGCCCCAATCTCCAAATTGCTTCAGATCACAAGCTATACAGCTAATGGTCATGAAAATATTTCCATAAAAATTAGGAATTTTTTCATGGTTTTAAAGATCAAGTGTATTAGCTGGCACAATTTGTTAGGCAACAATTCCATAATTGTAGCAGAAAATCACATCAATAAATACATAATTATGATGACATCACTCATTTCACACATTAAAAGTATCTACACGTCCTTTGGGTCCTTTATTTGAAACAAAAGAAACACCCAAAGAATAACCCACTTCGTTTGACCAGGTGCAACACTAGTTCTTTCATGTAAACCCTTTGTGTTTCTCAAATCTCCAATGGGAGGTGTCTAAAAGTAGGTCATATTTATTTTGCATGTCATCTCTACCCTGGATACCCTCTTCAATAGATTTCACTGTTTCAGTAACCTTCTGCAAGTTTTAATTAATCCAAATTTCATTCATGTTATCTTCTCAGGGCAGACACTCAAAGCTCTGATCATTCATAAGAGTACAGCGTGCTACACTGAAGAATAAATATTATAGGGATATATATAAACCTGATATGAAAGTGTCTTAACCCAAGCATTTTTATCAATGCCAAGCCAAGCCTTTGAAAACAAGGGACCCTGAGTTAGAGAACCTTGTTTCTCTATAGCTAGTTCAAATACTCGTGCAGCATCATGCAGGCATTGTACCAAGTCATTACTGGCATCTTCACCTCGAATAGATTGATTCAATTTTAGCCTCATTTTTTCCAAGTCTCCCTCAGAATTTGCATTGGAACTCCCATTAACAGCAATACCATCCTCTGAAGCAGCTGATACAATAATAGATTGAAACGACTTCAACTTCACATTACAGAAAGGTGATAACTTTTCAAACTTTGATTGTCCAAACCTGCTACTATCTTTCTGCCTTAGCTTGGCCATGCAACTCTGTACATATTTGATCTTAAAACATGCCTTGTAAAGAGAAACTCTTCTACTTAATGGATGTAAAACGACCCCATTTGAATTGCTGCAAAAAAAGTACACGAAGTAAGAGCTTGCTATCCTTCAAATGAAGTATGATAGAACTGATAAAATAAATCATCAATATGGAAAATGGTCAATCGAGGAAGCAATCTGAATGGAATAACATCCTACTCAGATCAACATATGTGAAATGACAACTATACACCCAATAAAGCTTCACACTTCGAAACAATACAACAGAGTATCATCTCTTTTGCAGGATAAACAAGTGTGTTAATGAAATGAATTTAGTCTGCATCTGTAAGAGCAATTTGATCTACTAGCATAGATCCATCTTAACCCCAGATCTACTAAGCACCAATAGGAATTAAAAAAGTATAGGTGCAAACCTCTCACCTGAAAGATCCAGTGTTAACATAGATCTATGCTAGGTTTTTAAAATTTGTCTTTTTTAACATTATGGTAGTTACTTTCTCTTTTTTCTCTTTTTTGACAATAGCCTTTTAGACATCAACCTTTTTACCACTTTAGTTTACACATAAGACACATGCAAGTAGACACGTCTCTTCCACCCCCAGCTGTAAGAGTGCCTCACTTCTCTCAGTGCAATCATACCAGTTATGTTTAAGTCTGAGAATTATGCAGATTTATCCAACCAATGACTTGTTTGTATTATATTGAAAGCACAAGAGCAGTTTCAGCCTAGCTGAGATTCCAAATCTTTTCCTCCCATTTTTTAAGCCCAGTATATGTCTACAAGAAGGATAGGTCACATTGACTCTATGCCTCTAAGGGTCATAGGTCACATAAAATTCATCATTTAGTTTCACCAAGAGAATTAAGCAAATTTTGTTATAACTCAAACAAAACTAAAAAATTTGTGACTTCAAATTTGATCAAAACATTATGTTAAATGAAATGTGAAGGAAGAGCAGAGCATAGCTTTAAGGGTTCCCAGAGCATCCAAGGCAGATTCCAAGAGGTGATCCATCAGGACTAATGCCCAACAGAATGGCAGAAGATTCAAGTTGGGTTGCTAATCCCTCCTGTATCTCATACAAGCAGATCCTTGCCTTGGGAGAAACGTAGTTGCTTTCAGAGGAGGCTTTGAAATCCCTTCAAGAAGGTTTAAAAAACAGAGAAATTCAAAAGCCCCACAGAGAATGGAAGGTGGGAGAAGAGTTCTAGCAATGATATAGTGGTCATGGATCTAGCAAAACTGATCGGGGATGTTCTAAGGCTGAAGCAGCTTGGGCTGATCTACCCGTTCCACTAGAAAAAAACTCTCTGCAACCAGATTGAAGCAAACTATAATTTGTAAGGTAGGTCTTCCTTGCCATCGGTAGGTCAGGGTTACCTTTTGGCTAAGTTGCACAAAACGCTGAAACATTTCGGAGTTTCCAAAACGGGTATGTTTAGAAACTTCACCTCCCAAAAATGGAAACGTCGGCAGAAACCTCAGCCGAAACGTCATATATGTATATATAAAAAAAATATATATATATATATATATATGTAAATAAATAAGTGAATAACACATTATATTGCAAGAAAAAAGGGAATAAGACCCATAGATGGCAATTTACAAGGAAAAACAAGCCTATATTAACTCTCGTAGATGAAAAATTACAATAGAGAAAAATAGACTTCTTGTTCAAGTACTTACGTGAACATTGATTTGAGTAAACCACTGTCAAAAACAACGAAACTGAAAATAACTTAATAAGGGTATTACTCGTGATCTCAGCCTCTAGACTGAAATATTTTGTTCAGATGCAAATTGATGATATTTAGTCTAATGAACATGTGAAAACATTATTATATTTGCACAGTTATTTTTTGTACTTTAGTACACTTTTACTTTATCCTTATCTCTTCTAGGTGACTTGAGCTAAATTGATCACTCAGCCACTTTATTGTATTCATTGGGACGCTTGATCAACCTTTATCATTCTCCCTACAAATGAAAGTGCAACATGTGTCCAATTCCAGTAAACCTCTTCTCATACTTGGATACTTGCTTCCTTGTGAGTATCTTCTTGCATTGTCAATATGGTGCTCGTATCAATTGGTATCAAGGCCTTAAGATTAGGGCCTCTCAAGAGCTTCACCATTACAGTCTCATTGGGGATTTTCTTCCTTCCTAAAATCTTTTTTCAAGCTATAATGAGCCAAATTGGTTCATCCACTGAATATCCAAAATAAATAGGATAATGTAAAGAAGTCCATAAGGATTAAAAAAATTCTTAACATTGAATATGATATCGGATTATTACAATGAGGGGAGGTCCTATGTATAAATATACTTTAAAGGGTGTCTCCCATGAAGAGTTATGCCTGTTAGATAGGTAGGCACTTTTACATAACATTACATTTATTATTTAACATAGGGCTTATTAACTATAGTTGGCATCTACCTGAATCAGGTGACACCTGTAGAGCTAGACGCTTCTGCCATGTGGTGGATGCAACCTGCCCATTAATGCATGGCGACCAGAATTCTTGGCAGTGGCAAGTTCGGGCTATGTACGATGGCAATCCTGGCTACTCTTGGGATGGTAAGGTGCATTTGGTGCCACATAATGAACTTTGCAAATGTGGGTACCAGAGTTCCAGTGCTCTTCTACTATGATGATTGCAACATCAGGAGTCTAAGAGACATGAACAGCTTCAATCTATTGCAAGAGTGGACAATAACAAACATAAGTGGTATGGGCTAATTTAACTGGAGACACTCCAGGCAATCAAAGAAGCATGTCAGTTTCATAGGACCCGACCCTCCTGCAAGTGTTGGTAAGTTTGGACCACCCTTTTCTTTGTCTCTCTAGTTTTGTCCTATAACTGCCTCAGGCTACGTACAATGGCAATCCTAGCTACTCATGGGATGATAAGAGCTGTTCAACACGAGATGATGAACTTTGCAGGCCTGGGTACTATTACCGCAAAATCTAGCACCTTAGTGCAAAGCCTCACTAAGCAATCTAGATTGAAAGCAACAATTGGAGAGTTACCACTGTCACCTCAACAACTACTCCCTTGCTTTCTATGGTTGGATTCAATCCCCAGAAGGGAGGCTTCCTCAATAGATCTTGGGGATTAAGTTTAAGGGTTTTTTACTGTTGTCATAACTGCTGTAAAAGTAAGTTTTCAGATCTGGTTTATGCATGATAAGATTGCTCTAAAGAGTTGAAATTTATCAAGTCACTTAGGTATCTTTTCTCCTTGGATTGCCTAGAAGATTGGCAAGTGAAAATTTGTTCTATTTCCACTATTGCATTATTGTATATTTCAGAGCAGCCCTAAGGATGAAAATTAACAGGGCTAAGATCCAATAAACCTCTAGACAAAGAGTTGAAATTTCTATTTTGCACTAAAACTTTACAATTCAAAAATTTCTACAAGTCCTTAGAAAATTAAAGACGTTGTTGGTTCATATTATTTTCACCTTCAATCATCTTGATGGGGATGGGAAAGGCTGCAGCTGCTCATGATGGGAAATTTTTGAAGATTTATTGTTCTAACGGCATCTAGTGCCAAAATTAGCATATTGAATGAATAAGCTCTTGTAAGCGTTAGAATGGAGAGAATAAGATCTTGTGAGCATTGAAATAGAAATAGTTGTTCCCTTATATGTTCCCTTTAGCATTTAGCTCATGTCTTACTTGTAGAGCTACTTTTGATGTATTGGACTTTGCATGACTATGTTGTCATGTGGGCTTACAAGATGTGAAGTTTGGATCCATCCCACCACATGTTTCTCACCCTTTCATGGCAAGCTTTTAGTAGGTATTTGCATATTCTAGAGTTCAATACACTCTTCATTAGAATGTTTCTCCCATCTGGAGTTAGTTGTTGCCACTCACGATGCATGAAGACTTGTTCCATTATTTGAAGACCCTTTTCAACAGCATGTTTGTGGAGGATATATATATTGGACAGCATGGTTGCAGTTTTGGATGCATATTTTCTCAATAAGGATCACCTTTTGAGGCATCACTACAAATTTTGAGGCATTGTGGCACACATGGCAAAGTTCCACCTTTTGGAGCCCTTATTTGCATATTTTCATGCATATTTGTCTATTGAGAATGCATTTCACACATCCCAAGGCATAGTTGCATATTTGGAGGCATTGCCACATCATGTATAAAGACGGTGGAGAATTTGAGAAGCATCCTTCATGGATTGATCACAGTTGTCATCCTTGAACCAAACACCCTAGAATGTGATGCCCCATGTATGGTTTTTGCTGGTATAATTGAGGAGTGCTCTAAGGAAGGAGCCTCCAACGGCCATCACTTAGCTTGGTTCTTAAAGGTTGTTGCACAAATGATGAAAGTGCTCCACCTCTTGCAAGCATTTTGAGGGCACATCACATATGAGCTCTTCCTTTAGGGATAATGACTTGGTAATTATGCAAATGGATCAAGGTCAAAGCACAATGTGAGGGTTCCTACCTTTGATGAGTTATCACAACAACCATTGCCCACATTTTGCACATATATCTATGAGATCCAATTTGTAAGGGATGTGTTGGCACATTTGAGGACCACATTAGATTTAGCAAAGACACGAGGCATCATTTCACCACCCCATGAAATAATTACTTCATCCCTTGAAGAGCACTCCCTTTGACATCGCATTTATCATTATTTTAATGGAGATGGTTTTTTTGTGGTCCTCTTGATGAGCACTCTAGGAAGAAGATGATTAATGACACAAGGAACCAAATTGCTTGGTCAAACAAGCTCTTATCATAGAGGCATTGTTAATTTTCTTTAAACTTTGCGCACTACTTAGATGAATTACTGAAAACAAGGCAACTGAAAACTAAAACCAAATTTACTTTCACCAAGATACAGAGCTTCTTAATAATCTATAAGCAGCAGAAAAACACCAAAGGTGAAAACACATGCACACAAAATTGACACGCTTGTTTTACCCAAGAAACCCAAAAGGGAAAACTTGTTTTCTTTTTTGTGGTATTTTATTGATTGGCCTTTGAGCAAATGGATCCATTACAATTCACGTTGCTACTGCAACCAACAAACTGTCTCTGAGAAAGCGTTAGGCTTATCCTCCTTGATCTCAACTCTTGATCTCTGTTGGAGATAGTCTCAACATGCCCTAAGAATTTTGATCCCTGCTCCACAATCCTTGTGCACTTGAGGCCTTACTTCCTTGCGCACTTTTGGCTCCTATTTCCTTGCACACTTCAAACCCTATTTCCTTGCGCACTTGCTCCTCAATGATGTGCACTCCACACAAAGAATTATCTATGAATTATGTGCCTTCGTCCTTCTCTTTATAGATAAAATTCGAACATGTAGGAGACCTAGTCAAATTAGTAGTTCACACTAGTGTCACGAGTTGCCTTTGCTAGTTAATTGGAGCAAGTCCCAGTTAACTAACTCGAGTTCCTCCTTGATTTTCTCGAGTTGCGATTGCGATTTAACTGAGAACTCAACTCGTTCTCTCTCCAATCACCACCGAAGTCTTAAATCGTTCTAACTCAACTTATCACTACCACCTCATCTTGTAGTCAAACTAAAGAAGACTCCACCTAACTAAAGCTCCAACACTACGCATGCAATATTGATGACCATTCCAGTAAACTGGAAATCAACTCATCATAACTGAAGTCTATCTCATGAACTCACATCCATGCTAGAGAAAGACAAACTCGAGGCCTTCACTAGCTAAGGCACAAGCCAGAAGACCTTCCATCACTACATTTTCAACACTCCCTCTTAGCGAGGAAGGGATTTTATACAACTCCAAACTTATCTCTGAAATAGAAGAAACTGCCTCTTGCCAATACCTTGTTCAAGATATATGTTGTTTGCTCCTCTATTGGAATGTATTGTAGCTTCACTATCCCTTTCTGCAACATTCCCTAAGATGATGATACCTGATCTCAATATGCTTGGAGTGATCATGAAACACTGGATTCTCAAAGAGTTTAATGCAACTCTGATTGTCAGAGTGTATCACAGCAGGCTCCACCCTTTGCCTGAAAAGTCCCACAAGCAACTTCCTCATCCAGATAGCTTCACATGCTATCAAACTAGCAGCCATGTACTCAACCTATGTTGAACTAAGTGCAACTAATATCTGCTTCTTGTTGAACAAGGAAACAGTTGTTGACCTAGTGTGAAGATGCAAGTTGGAGTACACTTTCGATTTGTAGAGTTTCCTACCCAATTTGCATCTATGAAACCCTCAAGCCTCCCTCCATCAATTTGTTTATACCATAATCCATAATTTGTCGTGCCTCTAAGATATCTCAAAAAATGCTTTGCAGCAACCCAGTGAATTTTGGTAGGATCCATCACAACCTGGCTCAACTGGTTCACTGCAAAACATATATCAGGCCGTGTGTTGACTAAGTGCATCAACAACCCGATGAGTTGCCTGTACAATGTAGTATCTACTGGCTCTGCTCTACTAGCGTCCACCTTCCTCTAGTTTGTGACTAGAGATGTGGTCATAGGCCTACAATCCTACATATGAAACCTCATGAGGATATTTGTAGTGTACTTCCCCTTCCCTGAGAAGATTTCCCCATCACCCTGCCATACCTCTAGGCCAAGGAAATAGTGCATAAGCACTATATCCTTCATCTCAAACTCTCTTGCAAGATCTGCGTTGTAATCCTAAATCAAGTTGTATGCTCCAGTCATGAGAAGATTGTCAACATAGAGCACTAGAATGAGTAGAAGCCCTCAAACCGTGATGTAGTATAGGATGGCATTAGCCTCACTCTGAGTGAAGCCCAATCCTCAAAAGTAGTTGTCAATGTGAGTGTAGCATGCTCTCGGGGGCTTGCTTAAGAAAGTAAAGAGCTCTCTTCAACAAACAGACATGAGTGTCTCTATTAAAAGTCTCAAAACCCTCTGGTTGCTCCATATAAATCTCTTCCTCAACCACCCCATTGAGAAATGTTGTCTTCACGTTCATCTGGTGGATCTTCCACCCCATCTGAGTTGCAAGTGGCCAAAATCATCCCGAAGGATGAATAACGAGCAACTAGGGAAAACGCCTCATCATAGTCGATCCCCCCAACCTGTGAGAAGCCCTTGGCCACAAACCTAGCCTTGTACTTCTCCACATTCCCATCTGCTCCATGCTTCACCTTATACACTCGACATGAGCATACTAGTGATTTGCCTTCTCACCGTGGCACAATCTCCCAGACACTGTTCTTTATTATGGAGGAAAATTCCTCCACCTTGGCATCCTGCCAAAACCTACTGAGAGGTTGCATCCTCATAACAAGAATGCTCTGTGTCCACCAACTCAGTCATTAGTGCCATATATACAATGTACCTTTGTGGTTGCTTCCTTTGCTTGAACATAGATCTAGGAATCTCAACTCGCTCCTGGGCCTTCTGAATCAACCTCTCAGCCCACTTGGTGTTGGAAAATCAATGTGTTTGTAGATTAAGATAGATTTTCCTTACTTGACAATTACTTGTGATATTTGTTGGCTTTTTATTGCTTAGTTTTATTTCTTCATCAAGCAATTACCAAACCATGAAGTCGTCAAGACACAAAGAACACAACATATAGGCTCCAAACCAGGGCAAAACCCCACAATTGGGGAAAACCCGAACAATCCTCTTCTTATTGAATAGACCAAAATGAGACCTCTAAGACCCAAAGACTAAACTGCCTCCAATCACCAAGTCAACCCTCCAAAATTCTTCTTCAATCAATTCAATGTTTTCCCAAGCCAATGATGTTCAAAACTTACAATTTTGCTTCAACAAAAAGTTTTGGCCTGCTTCAAGTCTACAATTCAGACCTGTAATCATCAGCTCTGCAACTTGCACAAAAACCCTAACATACTCGCACGTGTGATCAAAACAATTCAAAAATCCATGTCTTCTTTTTCTTCCCTGAGTTTCTCTTCTTCCCTTGGCCTTCGCTCTGATTTCCTCCTCCTTTTATGCACAGGTCGAACTTCCTTGTCATATCTTCAAATGAGGACGAAGTCTTCCTTATAAATAATCATTCGGTAGAGCAAAAAGGGTGCCTCAACAGAGCCCACTTATCATGGCAGGGCCAACTTGGTGTTGGAGGACAAAATGACACAAAAATTAATATTTTTCTTTTGTTACAAAGAGTCTAAATGGGACTTTAATATATGACAAATATTCTTCTTGACTCAACAATCCCTAGAAGCATGAAGAACATGCTTAACCTAGACTTGAGCATGAAACCCATGCTTGAACACATAAAATTATTTTTCTTCATTTAAATAAAACACAAATTGATATGAAGACCAAACCTAGTTACTTTTCCAGCACTAAGCTCTCTTCCTCCTTGTGTTGGGAGTCACTGACTGAGTGGTTGCCTCCACTTGTCCTGGTCTCTCCTCCTCATCCTGCAATGACTCCTAGTCATCCTGTTGTGCAACCCACTTGCCACCTGGCTGGGACTCGATCTATGATACTGGTTGAGACTCTTGCTTGGGAGCGAGTAGCTCCTCCTCAGGTACTCCAACCTGCTCTTCCTCCAAGGAATCCCTCAGAGCTTTGTCCTCATCAAACCTCATGTCCTACCTGATAACTGTCTTCTTGAGTGATGGTATATATACCCTATACCACTGAGATGTTTCACTGCAACCCACAAAAATTCCCTTTTCAGCTGTGGGCTCTGTGAAAATTCCGAAACCCATTATCTTATTGCAGCAACTGGAAATTATTCTCCTGATTGTTAATTTAATTTAACAATTTATTTACTATTTGCTACAGCGAATACTGAATAACTCACACTGCAACCTACACAAATAAAACTGCGAAAGGAAAAACACTTGAAGAAATGCTAGCGCACACACATAACTTTACACAGTTATTTTTGGACCAATGTCCCCGAAAAACCCAACTTGGGAAACTGGTGTAGTAGTGAGGGTTTTATTTTATTATGCAGCAGTGAAATCTGAGTACATCTATGGATGCCTAACTGGAATCCAAACAACAAGAAAATCTGAGCAACATACTGCAAGGAATTACCCTTCTAAGTTCTCCCACAAGCAATCTTTGGCTCGGCTTTCCCTATCAAAACTCGTCCTCCTGGAGCTCTATGTCAGCCTCTGCGCTACTCTGCATAGCTGGATGGGCAGCTTGCTTTGGACTAGGATCTGATGAAGTCGTTCTACCTCTAGATGCTGAGAAAATCATCTCACTGGCCCTTTGGGACTCCTTCCCGACCTCTGGAACTGAGAACAATTTTTCTTCTCTCCAAATTGAACTACCTTACTGAAGCAACTACGTTGCCCCTCAGTGTTGCCTCTCTGAGATAATTTGGCTCTATTACTATTGCCTCTCAAGATCTAGAAAATCTTTCCTCCGGATCATTGTCCCTGCCCCTCACTCACTGCTTCGATCACACTGGCTCTCTCTCCGACAACTGACTGTTGCTACTCTAGAAATCGATCAACTCATGAAATCGAACTACTCAAGTGTCTTTTCCAAGTGCCCATCAACTTCTTCTTATAATCCTCTGTTGGGACTCCAATGGCCAAGATTAGATCTTAATCAATGGCTACAATTAACTTGAAGTCGATCTGTGTGAGTTTCTAGAACATTCACACCTTGAATTAATTAATTCCAATTAATTAACCATATTCCCTAAGTTTAGACTTAGGAAATATTAAAAATTGGCTAATAATCTAATTAAGCCATCTCTAGGCGGAATTTCCAGAAACGTTTTCTGGGTTTTGGATATCTCCTGTATTCTAGCCTCTCCACAAAATTTTGTGGCTAGAACAAATCCGATGCTACAAAAGCTAACATTCCCTCTTAGCAAGGAATGTGTTCTAGTGCTCTACTGCACATCCTGTAGCAGCACCCTATCTCTGCATCATCTCTTGTCACACTGCTAATGTTTGGTTGTTGCTACCCACCAACTACTGCGCGACTCTGATATACGCTACATTTGTGTCGCTGTTGACCCTGCTGAACTGTTGCCAACACTGCAACTCCCTCTCATCTGTTGTTGCTGCAACTGCAACTGAAAAGGATCCTAAATAATGAATCAACTGTGATCAGTATGATGCATCTATCACTTGAGTCCTGACTGCTAATAGTATTTGCACTGCCACTAAGGAATCTGGGTTGTTGTTGACTCTGCACTGTGCCACCTACACTACGCTCCTCCGCATCTCACTGCTACTAGACTCTGCACCTAACTGCTACTAGAATCTACATTTGTCGCTCTGCCATCTGACTGCGTCCACTGCCACTGATCCATCCTACTACTAAATATTGTGGGCCCCTGTAACAAGGTATTGATCAATGAGGTGGACCTCCTCAAGGATCTTGCCCATCTGTAGCGCTCTGGGGCTAAAAAACTAAGTCACTCCACCTCACTCCTAGAGGTATGTCTCCAAACATGGCGAAGTCTTACTCCAACCTGGAGGACTGCCTATCAATCTTGGCTTGAGATGTCGCCTGGTCCTATTTCTCCTCTTTGTCCTTCTTCTTGAGAGGACACTGAGTACTGTAGTGGCCAAACTCGCCAAACCTAAAGCACTTGACCTTTGACGGGTCCTTCTTCTTCTTTCTCTGCCCCCCCTGTCCCTAACTGGGACCCTTCAATGCGAGGGCCACTGATGGAGCTCTTTAGAAGAGTTTGCCTCAATTCCTCCTGCTGCAAGTCAACCCACATCTTGTCCCACTCTGGTAACTTGTCTCCACCCAATATGCTTTGGACAAAGACCTATCAGTCCTTGGAGACACTGTTGAGTGCCAATCTCACTAGCTCTGTGGGTTGAGGTGCTGCCCCAACAGCTGACAACTAGTCTCAGACCTCCTGAATTGTGGTGAGGAAGGGGTCTATGCCTTCCCCCTTCTGCATCCAAATGAGCCTCAACTTCTCCTCTAAGTACATCTTCCGCAGCTCAAAAATGGCCTGGTACAACGTGGAGAGAGTCTCCCACATCTCTTTGGTAGTCCCTTTGCCAGCTATGTGTGAAACAATGTGATCCCAAACACCGTCTAGGATCAACGTCTTTGCCTGCACCATCTCCTTTATGTACCCCTTCAGCTGATCTGCATCCCAGGGCACTACTACCACGGCATCAATATATGTCTTCGAGCCATATTCATCCAAAATAAAGGACATCCTTGGCTTCCAAATGACATAGCTAGAAGCTCCACCCAACCTGTCCCGATCTCGAAGCCCAGTAGTGGCCATCTCAACAAATGTCGAAAATATCCTCTTCCCTTATGCTCAGTTGTTGCTAGGCTATTCGCACTCCCTTCTGGAGTGAAAAAATCTGCTCACAAATGACTCTAAAGCCCCTTCTTATATTTCCCTGTTGGATAACCAACGGCCTAGATTAACTCCTAATCAAAAGCTCAGATCGTTTTGACTTGATCCGTGTCTTTTTCTAGAAGTTTCACCCATGATTAGATTAATACCCATTAATATTTTAATTTTCCTAAGTTTAGACTTAGGAACCCCATTAAAAATATTAATTATTTTAATATAATCATCTTTTGGTGGAATTTCCCAAAATGGTTTCTGGGTTCTTTGGAATGCATGTGCCCAAGCCTCGCTGCAAAATTTTGGGCTTAGAGCACATCCGATGCTACCCCAAATCAACACCTATGTCTCATGAGAGATGGAGAAGAGAAGGGCCCACATACGTCTGAATGTACTAGCTCCAAAATCCCTTTGGTTTTGTTGTTGTTAAAATTGGAAACTTGGGCCAATCTCCATGTGGGTCATCTTATTTATGGCAGCTAATATTTTTCATGGATCCCTCTCATCGAGAGGTGTAGGATTGATCTAAAGATCATCCGATTCCAATAAGTATTCATGGAGTTATGAATTTATTTGTGTTATAAGACAATTCGTCAAGGTCAGCCAGCAAACAAATAAACTCCACATGTGCTCAATGTTTTAGTATAAAAGGAGATGACTTGAGAGTCATTTCACAGACACACTTCTATCTTGATTTCTCTCCACTTGTCTTGTGTTTTAGTGGAAGAGAAATCTAGGAGTGGAAGCCCTAGACGTTGGAGGAAAAGAGGCTGCCCTAGCCGCAGTCTAGAAGAAGAAATACGTTGCCCTAATCTAGAGGATGCAACCATGAAGAGAAGCCCTAATGCTATCAAGAAGAAGCCCTAATGTTGTCCTAAATAAACCCTAGACATTGTCCTAAAGAAGCCCTAGACGTTGTCCTAAGGAAGCCTAGCCTCAGTCCTACGGAAGCCCTAGCCGCAGTCCTAGGATACCCTAGACGCAGTCATCTAAATGAGGTTTGTTCACACTAGGGTAGGCCGCATTTCATAAGGGAAATTTTGGGCCAGATTTGAGGACGGTTAGGCACTGTTGTGTGCCCTAACCAGTCCTAGAAATTACAGCAATAATGAGGTGACAAACAACAACATTTGTATGGTGTGTTGGCAGCAAAGGAAGATGGTACAACAAGGTCACATGGTGCAGCAAAGGAAGATGGGACAGCAAGGTGCAACAAAGGAAGATGGGATAGCAAGGTCACATGGTGCTGCAAATACAAATGGGATAGCAAGCAATCATAGGAGCAGCAGTCACTAACAGTGGGACAGCAGTGCTAGGAATGTGACAGCAAGGTGACCCATGAAGTTTGAATGCATGATAGTGCAGCAAGATGCATGGGCAGCATGATACCAGCAATGTTGATAGCAGCAATGTTACAATGATGGCATGGTACAGCAATGTAACAATGGGTCAGCAGCAAAGGCATGCTTACAATGAAACAACAGTATGGTAAGCAAGGTGCAGTAAGCACATGGTGGCAAGCATGGTGCAGCAAGCACATGGGACAGTATGGCAAACATGGTGCAGCAATGGCACATGATGGTACATGATGCAGTACAGCGACAGTCATGTTTGATGAAGCATGATGAGATGCAGCATAGTCATGATGGGTGCAGCATGGTGCAGCACAGTGAGGTGCAGCATGATTATGGGGAGCAACACAATAATAGATGCAACATGGTGATGGAGTAACCTGGGAGAATCAGTTGAAGCAGCATGTCTTCAACTGTGTTCAACTACCTTATGTATCATCTACTTAGAGATGCTCTATGCTCTTATTTAGATAAGTCAAAGTGTTTACTTTTGTTGTACATGTACTATCTCTCTCTCTCTGTTGAACTATTGAAGAACATATAAGAATAATTGATCAAGGGTTTCCCCACATTGGGGTTTGTCCCTGACCAGCGCCACATCTTGTGTCCTCTTGTCTTGGCTTGTCTTTTGCAATCTATGTTTATGTTCTATCTGCAATTTACTTTAACGCTGATGTGATTGCTAATCTGGAAAAGATATTGAGCTAACTATGAAAATTGAAATAAATTGCTCTAAGCAGAGAAATACCTAAAATTAACAGTTATCTCATCCCTAAAAAGATGACTTGGCATACTTGCCAAGTGTGCAACCCTTGCACACATCATGTTGGTCACAACTACATTGAGGTAGTCTTATGGTTATCTGTTAAAGGATCTTCAGAGCCTCGTGATTCAAGTGCCCCATGCATCTGTGCCAAAGTTCCCCCACATCTCTGCTTTGTGCAATTCCTACGTTGTTGCTTAAGGTTGCGCATGTCCCAACCTGCAACTTGTAGATATTCTTCATCCTCACACCAACCTGCTTCATTGGTCCAGAAGCTAAGTGCTTGAGGTAAACCTTACCTCTATTGAAGATGACATCATAACCCTTGTCTTCCAGGGTAGCAATAGAAACAAGGTTCTTCCTAAGGCCTAGAACATAAGGACATCCCCAAGATGGAGAGAGCTACCAAACTCCTCAACGTTAACATACCAACTCTCCTAGTCAAGTACTTGCCATCATCTCCTAGCTCAATGTGAAATTGCATGTCCTCCTTCAGCTAGCTGAAATATTCCTTGTTCCCGGTCATGTGGAAGGATGCTCCTGAATCAATGTACCATACACTACTGCCTATTCGTCTTTCTATGCAAGTTATCAATGAGACTTTCTCGAACTAAGAAGAAAACGCATCTACCACAGTTGATGCAACCACATGGTCCTTACTGGACCCCTTCTTCTGATTAGGACACTTAGTGGCATAGTGCCCAAACTGGTGGCAATGGAAGCATTTGATCTTGCTTAGATCTTTCTTCTTCTTCTCGCCCTTCTAACTAGACTATGCCTTTCCTTGGCCCTTCTTGACCGTGTATTTGCTACCTTTACCTGCCAAGGCAAAGTTCTCCTCGTCCTCTATCTTCACTAATCTACCAGCACTCGATCCTCTCTAGATTTCTTCTTCAACGCAGTCTAACCACAGCCTTTCCCAGTTAGGAAGGTTCTCTCTGCCACTAACTACATCCTAGAAAATCTCCCAAGATTATGAAGTCACAATAGCGCAAGACTCACAAGGTCATTGTCTGCTACAATTCCGCCCACTCCAACTAGCTCATCCCGGACCTGAATGAACTTGGAAAGGTACGTAATGATGGGCTCTCCTTTGCTCATCTGAAGATTTCTTAACTTGTCCTTCACGGCAAGCTTCCGGACATACTGGATCCCTGATACAACTCCAACATGACTTTCCAAATCTCGTATGTTGTCTTCTTCCATGGAGATGAGGGATAATATGGTCTTTGACCCCCTCAAGAATGAGCCTCATGGCCTTGGTGTAATTCTTGGTATGTTGGATCAATTGTTGGGCATCTTGAGGTGGAAATATTTGATTCTTCACCAATTCTAGTGCCCCATTGTCTTGTAACGCCACTGAGATCGCTCCTTCCATAAGCAGAATTTAGAGACTCCCTTTAAACAGTAATTTAACGTCAATCCTTGGAACGACATACTGCTGATCCAAAAATTGCTCTTCAAAACTCTAGCGCAAGCCTTCATCCTGAACTCTGCTCTTAATTGACTAATCAATTTGGTGATGGTCTTTATGCTGAACTTTGCTATTTTTCTTGAAACTTTGCGCACGACTTAGATGAATTACTAAAAACAAGGAAACTAAAAACTAAAACCAAATTTAATTTCACCAACATACAGAGTTTCTTAACAATCTATAAGTAGTGGAAAAACACCAGAGATAAAAACACAGGCACACAAAATTGACGCATTTGTTTTACCCAGGAAACCCAAAAGGAAAAACCTACTTTCTTTGTTGTGGTATTTTATTAATTGTGCTTTGAGCAAAGGGATCTATTACAATTCACGTTGCTACTGGAGCCAACAACCTGTCTCTGAGAAAGTGCTAGACTTCTCGTCACTAATCTCAACTCCTGAACTCTGCTGAAGATAGTCTCGACCTGCTGAAGATAGTCTCGACCTGCCCTGAGAATTCTGATCCCTGCTCTCATAATCCTTGTGCACTTGAGGCCCTATTTCCTTGTGCACTTTTGGCTCCTATTTCCTAGTGCACTTGGGCTCCTATTTCCTTGCGCACTTCCGGCCCTATTTCATTGTGCACTTGAGCCTCCTATTTCCTTGTGCACTTCCTCCTATTTCCTTGCGCACTAGGGGCACCTAAATCTATGCGCACTCCACAAAAAGAATTATTTGTGAATTATGTGCCTTCATCCTTCTCTTTATAGATAAAATTCGAACGCAAGAGGCCTAGTCGAATTAGTAGTTCACACTAGTGTCACGAGTTGCCTTTGCTAGTTAACTGGAGCAAGTCCCAGTTAACTAGCTCAAGCTCCTCCTTGATTTTCTCTAGTTGCGATTGTGAGTTAAGTGAGAACTCAACTCGTTCTCTCTCCAATCAACACTGAAGTCTTAACTCATTCTAACTCAACTTGTCACTGCCACCTCATCCTATAGTCAAATTGAAGAAGGCTCCACCTAACTAAAGCTCCAACACTACGCATGCAATCTTGATGACCATTCCAGTAAACTGGAAATCAACTCATTGTAACTTAGGTCTATCTCACGAACTCGCATCCATGCTAGAGAATGAAAAACTTGAGATCTTCAATGGCTAAGGCACAAGCTAGAAGACCTTCCATTGCTACATTTTCAACAGGCATTTTGCCTGTGAGAAGGACATGCGACATCAAAACTCATTCAAAACCTCTCATGCATAGTTTATTATTTCTTGTGGAACAACCAGCCTTGATAAGGTCTTTAAAATGCTTAATTATTTTATTATTTTCTTAGGAGAAAAGTGTGGATCAAACCTTACAAATTATTATTTTATTGTAAGAGGATTGAGCTATCAACTCTATTTAAAGAGAAGCTCCCTCATTGTTTTGGACCTTGGTTGTTGAAAGATTGAAGAGAGAACTCTAGGGCTTGTGTCAAACATCTTGTGAAGGCAAAGGAAATTTAAAGGATAGTTGTTATGCTAGGTTCTCCATCTTTCAACCATCATATGCTGATTTCTATTTCTGGAACTTACGATTGTAAATGTTTTGTCCATCAAAAAGGGTCATTTGGTGAGTTTGTTGGTATCATTTCATTGAAAGGTGGATGATGAATTTTCTGCTCTTAGTAAGACACATTGTTGATGCAATAAATTTTCTAGTTAAAGAAATGCACAAGAAACATAGAGTTGGTGCAGCTTGTCATCACATATTTTTCTCCCGACTTCATTTCTCTTCAATCCATCCTCAACTGTATGTTGGAGTTGAAGAGAATGTTTATTTCTAATGAATGGTATACTAATCCATTTAGAAGAAAACAAGAAAAACAGGCTAATATCAAACTTAATTGTATTAAGTCTTCAAGAATATAAACTGTGTTAGAGTTTTGAAACGTT
Organism: Pinus tabuliformis; assembly: GCA_031772625.1. Classification (NCBI taxonomy): domain Eukaryota; kingdom Viridiplantae; phylum Streptophyta; class Pinopsida; order Pinales; family Pinaceae; genus Pinus; species Pinus tabuliformis. The sequence continues at coordinate 154,892,564 of CM062805.1, read as the reverse complement.
CCAAAACAATGCTTTATATTCCAAAAAAAGTTACCACTACTATGATGAACTATGCAAATCTTCATTCACAAATATTATCAACCTTGTTTCTCAAGATTCCTTTTCGGATGGAATAGGGAAGTTTTTTGGAGTTAGAGAACCTTTGGTTAGGGTTCTTCACTTGGTTGATGGTAACAAAAACCCACAATTAGCTACCTATATGAGGTCATGGATAAGGACAAAGAAGCTATCCAAACTTATTATGGGACTGTTACCCACCAACTTGTGGGTAAACCCCAGGAGAAAAAAATTCTCCTTTGATCCAACTTGCCAGCTAACAACCCCACAACGATCCACAGTTAGCCAACCTCAGATAGCCAGCCTTTCAACCACTCTCCAGTCGATCTTTGTTACATCTAGCATGTTCATCCGATAAATATGGGCCTTCCAATATGATTTACACTAACCATTTTTGCGTTCAAGTGGTTCCATTTAATGTTTAAAAGGCATTCTAGTATGGATCATATGTTATTATTGACTGCTTTTGATCGTACACTTGTTCCCTTGCTTCACCTTGGTGGTTATCATTTTCCCCTAGTCCAGTTTGACCCTACTTGAGGCTTTTTCTCGCAGTATTTAGGAGGGGCATGCATAGGAGGCACTGGTTGATGTTGCATGTCCACAGTAATCCATACTTAACACCTTCTGCCTTTCCCTTGTATCCATATCCCTTCTTCAAGTTGATTGAGTTTTGTCCCCGGTATTGGTTTCCTGTGTTCCTTGCCTTTGAGTAGTATCCCAGAAACTTGACCCTAAGAGATTGATGTAGTAGAAAAAGGAAAAAAGTCATGAGCTACTATGTTAAAATGCAAAAGATTGGCTAGGGCAGTTTAAAGTACATTGTAGAAAATCCACAAAAATTTTGCTATTGCTTGAATGAACAAATCTGAAGACTGAAACTAATTGTTGCACCAAGACAGAGAATTTCTCTACCAATTTGCAGCAGAATAGAACAAAAAAAACACGGTCACACAATAGCAAAAACACAAGATTTTCCCAGGGAATTCCAATTGGGAAAACCCTCTACTCACTGTAGATTTTATTGAGAGAATTTGAGCAATTGGTCTCTTACAAGGCAATACAGTTTTACTAGAAAACACAATGTTTTCCCTACTTAAACTAAGCTTGAACACCATGCACACAATCTTGATTTGACTCCTCTTGCTTGCGTTGTTTCTCTGCCCCTATCTTCTAGAATAGGAAGTCTCCTATTTCCTAGTGCAGATTTGGGCTCCTATTATTTAGGATCCTCCTAAATCCTAGTGCACAACTGCAAGCAAAAATTCTCTCCTTCTCTTGCTGCATATAGGCTTCTCCTTACACGCTCTCCTAGAGAGCCTCTCACACACACAATCTCGTGCATACAAGAATGATCAATGATGTGCCTTCATCCTCCTTATAAGCATTTCAACTCGGCTAAATTTGGCAAGTTAATTTTAGAAATTGGACTTGTGATTGATTAGTTAACTGAGTCAAACTGCCTCTTGTAACTGGTATTGGCCTTAATTAGACATTGAGACTCTCACTCATCCCTTTCCAAAAAATAAACTAGCACTTGGAGACAAACAAAATTGAGCCTCCAAATTTAGCGCATTAGTTAACTGCTTCATGACTCATCCTGATTTCTAGGAACTCGTGCATGCTAAGGAAAATTGTTTGTGGTCATCTTGACTAAGGCACAAGTCAAGAAGACCTTCACTCGCTACTTTTCAACAATCCCTCTTAGTGAGGAAGGTGCTTCTAGAAGAACCTCATCCACTTGGATTTGTCTCCAACACTACCATGTTCTTCATTGTTGCAACCGCTCCCTCTGAACTAGAAGACAACCCTGCTTTCTTTTGCGAAATCTGATATGATGACTTGTTCTTTCCATTTATGCTCTGCGAGTCCATCACTTTAGTCATGACTGTGATGTACCTTGTGTATCTTTGTGGTTACTTCCTCTAGTTGAAAGCAATACTAGAAGATCCAACTCTCTCCTAATCTCCTTTAAGCAAATCCTCTCCCAATTGGCTCGAATTCTCCCTATACTGGGAGTCACTGACTAAGTGGCTGCCTCCACTCCCCATGGGTTATGCTCCTCATCATCCTACTAGTCAGCCCAACTGTCAACCAGCTTAGACTCAAACTGAGTTACTAGCCAAGGCTCCATCTTGAGAGCTCTATCCTGCTCTTGCTCAACCACCACTTCTCTATTCTAAGCATAGTTTTAAAAACTGACCGGCACGAACCGGAAATTGATCAAACCGTCTGGTTCATTAGGCAACCATGTCGAACTGGCCAATAAAACCCAATTTAAGGGCCGACTTCTCCAAAAAAACACATAAATTGGACCAAACCGGCCAATTTAGGACAAAACCGACCGGTTTATGGTCAAACCGGCCGGTTCTGACCTAAACCAATCGGTTCATTGCCAAGGTCGCGACGAACCCACACAGTGTCTTTTTGGAAGCTTCTTGGGTGTTTTGGAGGGAAAGTAAGAGTTGTTTCCCTCCAAAAACACCCTCTCCAAACCTTTAAAAGGAGCTCACGCCCCTCATTTGCCTCACACATCTCATTTGGAGTTTTTGTGAGTTTGATTGGGAGCTTGGAGAGTGTTGAGTTTTTGCTGGAGTAGTCATCTTGGAGGCTTGGAGTTGGAGTTGGAGCTATTTTGGAGATAGTTTGGAGTTGTTAGTAGAGTTGGCATCTTCAAGAGGAGGCTAAGGAAGCTAGTTTGCATTTCCAGGTAAGGATTTTCACTTGAAAATTTCCTCATTTCACTGTTGTCCATGTATTAAATTTTTTTATGTGTTTTATGCTATCAAATTTTGCTATCAAATTTTGTACACTACATATGCATTTTTTTTCCTAAATTTGTCTTAGGTTTTCCATTTTTCTTATCTACAATTTTTTTTTAAATGGCAGATTTCTTTGCAAATTTTAATTATTTCAAGCCAACATGGCTCCAAAAGCCAAGGACACTGCATGGGCTCATTGTGATGTGATTGATGGAAAAATGATATGCAAATTTTGCAATAAATCTATTGGAGGTGGGGGTATTCTCAGAGCGAAACAACACTTGGTCGGGATAAGAAGCCAGGTAAAGCCATGTGAAGCACCAAAGGAAGTGTTAGGTCCTGTTAGGGAAAAATACCTTGCCAAGTTTGAAAAGTTTGAGGAGAATAAGACTAGGGAGAAGGCAATCCAAGAAGAAATTTCAAGGAAGAGAGAATTATTACAAGCCATGAAAGAGGGTGGGTATGATGATTATGAGATTCAAGACTCCTCTTCTATCCCTTCCACCAATGACCCCTTTCACTATGTTCCTCCTGCTCTTGGTCAACAACCTAAAGGAACAAAGAGAACAAACATGAAGTATTATTTCTCATCCTCTGCCACCACTGCCTCTGCTAATCCCACTTCCTCCCAAGCAAGTCGTCAACCCACTTTGGATGAACATTGGAAAAAACAATGCAAAGAAACTTCTTATCAATACATTGCTAGATGGTGGTATGATGCAGATATCCCATTTAATGTTGCTCGCTCACCTTATTACCAAGCTATGTGGGACTCTGTTATAGCTGCAAGAAAGGGCTTCAAAGGCCCTACTATGCATGACTTGAGGGGAGTTCTTTTGCAAAAAAGAGATTTCTTCCATTAATGAGTATTTGGCTGAGTATAGAGAGTCATGGCTCAAAACAGGGTGTTCCATCATGTTAGATGGATGGACCGATGGAAAGAACTGCACTATCATTAATTTCCTTGTTTCTTGCCCTCAAGGAACCATGTTTTTCAGATTAGTTGATGCATCTTATAAGGTGAAAAATGCAACCCTTCTATTTGAGCTTTTAGATGAGATTATTCAGGAAGTGGGGGAACAAAATGTTGTGCAGGTCATCACAGATAATGCCTCAAACTATGTTCTTGTTGGAAAGATGCTTGAGTTGAAGAGGAGTGATATTCTTTGAGGGCTCAGGATTGGAGATCCAAGATAAGAATAGTCCTAAAAGGACATCCCTTGTAGACATTCGGATAGGGTATGTGCCTTGTAGAGGTAGTGTGGTATCACACATAAAGCCTCCCAGCGTAATGCTCTTGAATGAAGTAGAGCTTGTCTAGTTAAGCCTCAAGACAATGTTGGTTATAATGATGATGCTTACAGTTTGGCTTATCAATCCGACTCTTCTTATGAGAACTCTTCAGTTTGAGAATGATGTTGTATTGGTTGTACAATTATGAATACCTCCCTAGTTAAGAGGGAGTGTTGAAAATGTAACTAGTTTCAGTCTTCATAATTGTTGTTGTACTCATTTCAATATGTATCCTATGTAACAAATAAAAGAAGAAAAGAAAAAAATATTATTTTTAAAGCATGGGCTTCATGCTCCTTATTGATGGTCTTCTAGGTGAAAGCATGTTCTTCATGCTTCTAGGGCTTTTTAGGTCTTCAGATTTATTGTCATCAGTCAAAGGATTCAACATCATGTTCATAAGTCCCTTCCGCGCAAAATGCAATTGAAAAAAAAAATTATTTTGAGTCTAGAAAGTCTTGGAAACTCCAAAAGTACATGTCGGCCATAGCAACTTCAAGTCGACCTAAAGGAGGGAATTCGACCCCTTGGAAAGGCTATATAAAGAAGCAGTTCGACCTCATTTTGCATCCACTCACTCACAAGTTCGATCCCAAGAAGAAAGTTCAATCTATAGCTTGGAAGCTAAAGAAGAAGAAGAGAGCAAAGGTCTAGAAGGTAAGAGGAATTCAAGGAGGAAGAGAAATTTTCTATTTTTGGCCTCCATCTCTCTCACACGTGTGAAATCTAAGGTTTCTGCAGCTTCCTAGAAGGGCCGAAATTACATATTCGAGTTGTCGGTGCAGCATCAAGTTGCAAGAAGAGTAAGTCTTCTGTTTGGACCTCGTTGACCTTGGGAATACTGGTTTTGCTCAAAGGAAGGTTGCAGGGAGAATTGTCTTAGGGTTTTTGTGGAGTTGTTGTTGGATTGAAGTTGCAGAAGAGTTGCAGCATTGAAGTTGGCAGGTCGAAGTTGCAGTTTTGAAGTTGGTTGGAGCAAGATCAAGGGCTTGCTAGAAGAGCTGACTTGGTACTTGGAGGAGGACTTGGGTCTTTGTGTCTCATTTGAAGCAGATTCTATAAGAAGAGAAGAGTTTTTCGGGTTTTCCCCTTGGAGGGGTTTTTCCCTGGCTGAGAGCCTAATTTTTGTGTCCTCTATTGTTACTGTTTTGTTCTTGATATTTGTTTGATGAAAAGATCTAACTAAAGAACAGAAGAAGATTAACTAAGTTCACAAACAAATATTAAGGTTAAGGAAAATTGACATAATAAGCTACCACTTTGAATTTTCCAAGATAATGGAGGGCGGATCTAAGGCTAATCTGAGGCACTTATTTCTAGGCATATCTGGATAGCAAACCGAGTTTATGAAAGGACGAATTCTATGAGTAGCAAATTGACGTGGCTTATGGAAGGTTTCACCAGGTTTGGTCTATGTTAAATTATGTGGTCAGGATGACCTAGTTTGGTTTGGAAGTTCAAATTGTATCTCTTGTTGAATGGACGAATTCTCTTAGAAAAGGTTGTTGGGTTTTTCCCTTGGTTTGGCCCAGGGTAAATCGGTGTCTCTTATGTTTGATTGTCTCTTCTTGTTCTTACTGGCAATATTGTTCTACTGTTGATGATTTTCTTGTATAAATGCTTAATGATGAACATGGTATAAGATGATTGAACTAACAATCATTGAAAGTAATTATCATATAAGAAAATCTCTGAGAAATCAACATAGAATCGGAGCGTATGGTTGGAGAACAGCCTTGAAGATGGAACCATTTTTTTGTTCTAAGCCACACTCTAGGGTTTGTCCTGACATTAGTCCTAGAAGTTGTAGTTCGAGGAGCAAATTTCAAATGAAAGCCAAGACCCGTCATTCTTGTTTGAAGAAAATCTCCCGAGACAATGATGAATACCTCATCCCCAGGAATTTGTTGTAAGAGCCCTAATCATTGTTTTAAATATCTATGGCTGAAATTGTATGAGGCTAGGCCTTAGTCTGAAATAACTTAGAAGTCTGAAATCAACCTCAAAAAATGACCTTAGGGCCGAATTTTAGGAAGGTCGAGATCTCAGAAGATCTGAAGTGTATCAGACGAAAATACCTCTATGAGTATAAAAATCAACAAGGTCATATAGTTGAAGTTAAAGGTTTGTACTCATGTTTTTAATCCTCTAAAGTGAAATTTCTATGTTACTTTGGAGGAAGCTAAAGACTGATATGGCTACTAAAACTGAGATTGTCTAAGTAGAAGAATTGATGCTTTAGTTGAAGTGTTAAAGATCTACTTTGGGCATCAAGCAAGCATGACATTATTTTTATAAAATCCGAGAAGCTTTGCATGCAATAAAGTCTCACAGTTGATAAAATCGAAATGTTCGGATGTTAAATTTGAAGTTCGATGTCTCCTTGAGTCTTTGAATGTGAGGCCAAGTAGAAGTCTGGTTGAAAAGCCTATTTATATCTCTAGAGTAAGGATTGATCTCAGTATTCCCTAAAGAATGAAAATTCATTTATGTATCTTGAAAGATAGTGAACTTCTCAGATCAAAGGACTGCAAGCCGCCTTTGGAAGATGCAGTGTCAATGAATTTGATGTGTTTGGTTGACGATATGGACGCTTCCTTATAGATATTGTCCTTTGTACTAAAAAGATTATGATTATGACTAAGATATGATGCAGAACATTAATCTCTAACTAATTCTCCAAGAAAGTTCCTCTCTAAGTTAGATGGAGTCAAGAAAGTAATTGAATTAAATTTAGGGCTGCCAAGTCAAGAAAGATAAATTGCCATCATTCGCTAAACTTGACTTAAGTAACTTAGTTTTTTTAAAGGACACTCAAAATGAGGCCAAGTATTTCATCAATATTGAGAATATACTTTAGAAGACAAATTCTTACTACTGTGACAATGTTTTTGAAGAAACCATGGTAAGCTAAGTTATTTCCAAAATTTGAAGATTTGTTCTCACTAACAATTTTGAAGAATTCGATTTACTTAGCTTGAAAGGAGCAGAGATCAATCTGTGAGCAAGTTCTATGAAGAAAGTTTGGTTCTTTCTCATGCCTTTTGAAATTTGTTTGAACATGTTGATTGGAATACCATTCCTTGATGAAAGATAAGCTCTTTGGTTGAAAGAGTCAAAATTGATGTTTAGTTGATTTATGAAAAATACCATTGCTAGAAATGTTGTAGCCAAAACCAAGTATGATATGGATCTGTCATGAAGACATCTCATTGGAAGGTCCCTAATCTTAACACTCTGCCTATAACTATTTGATGACGATGATGGATTTCACCTCATGTAAGAGTTTCTAGGGTTTTGGACACTTGAATATGAACTTGCATAATTGAGAATCTAAGGTTTGTAAACCCTAGCTGACTAGAATACTTGAATAAGAATGGCCTAGGGTTTGTGGACAAAACCCCAGTGGTAGACATTAAGTATTGAAGGTCGATGCTTCCACTGAAAGAAGATACCCTTGCTCATGGAAGGAATGTCAAAATGTTGATGATGAGTTTGCAGATGGATGACTTTCGCAAGGATCAAGAGGAAGCTGACAAATTTGCTCAAAAGATAGGTATCTTATATCTCTCTTCCTTGATTATTATTGTTGTTGGTTTACTATTGGCTAGCCTCTTGTCTTTGTAGCTAGCCTCTTCTCTTTGTTGGGTTATAATCGTTCTTCCATGACCTCCTAGTGAGAATTACAAGTACATCGTGAAGGCCAACCAAGGCTTTGGTAGCAGATGGAAGTATTGGAAGAACAAAGCACAGTTTGTGGAAGAGGATTCTCCCACGAAGAGGGAAAGAGGGATATGAGAAGAAATTTAATCCAGACCAAATAAGTCTTTGTACGAACCTCGGGCATAACATTGATGGATATCAGATGAGCCTTGGTTGATCTTGTTATTAAATGGCCTATTTCTGATGAAAGCAAAAGGACTCACATGACAGAGGGAGCAGCACTGGCAAGAAGATTTGCTTCTGTGATAGAGGAAGCAGTCATGACAAAGGGAGCTGATGAAATCCTCCTTAGTCAAAATGGATGGAATATTGTTATGATAGACCACAAGTCCATGCCCATTCCCATGGTATCCATATTGACAAAGCTGAGTGGCAAAGGGAGCTGCCTGGATTGTCCTAGCAACATTTGTTTCAACATTAGAATAATTGGAAAGCAGTTGTGGTGATGGATTCATGTTGAGCAGTTTACGATTGAGTCATGGCATGCGATACAATGTGTTGGGGTACCAATATGGTACTATTGATTGAGATATATTTCATATGATAAAGCACAATTGTTGGATATACAGAATTCAGAATGTATTGTAGTTTGTTTGGCACATTATGAAGCAGGATAGCTTCAGGATTGTTTAATCAAGTGAAGGATGACAGGTCATAACAAATGGTACAAAAGGAGTAGTGAGGCTCCTATGTATTTCTATGGTCGAGTTGGTTAAAGCCTCTATCCCTGGATGAAGTTGGTGTACTTTTGGGACAAGCTTGGAGAAATTGAGAATGCCTTCCTTGGTGAAAGGAAGTATTGATGTTACAACATCCATGAGCCTAGGTTGCTTCTTTGGTCATGGGGTTTGACCGAAAAGCCATGGAGTTTCGCTACGAGATTGGCTCTATGACTATTGAGGCCTGGGGTGCTCCCTTAGGTCATCGAGTTTGGCCGGGAAACCATTGTTTATGGTCGGGGAGATTGGCTTTATTGACATAAAGATTAGGATTCCTCCCTTAGGATATGGAGTTTGACCGAGAGACCATATGGACAGGGAGATTGACTTTGAGATTGGGATTCCTCCCTTAGGTCATGGAGTTTGGCCGAGAGACCATATGGTCAAGGAGATTGACTTTGAGATGGGATTCCTCCCTTAGGTCATGAAATTTGACCGAGAGACCATTGGTTATGGTCAAGGAGATTGACTTTGAGTACTCTCTTAGGTCATGGGGTTTGACTGGGAGACCATTATTATGGTCGGAGAGATTGATCCTGATTACTCCCTTAGGTCATGGGGTTTGACTGAGAGACCATTGGTTATGGTCGGGGAGATTGACTCTGATTACTCTCTTAGGTCATGGAGCTTGACCAGGAAACCATTATTTATGGTTGGAGAGATTGGCCTCATGAACAACATAAAATGCTCCCCCGGTCAATGGGGTTCTGACCTTATTGCCATGGGGTTTGGCTAGTGGGTTGAGCTTGTACCTGATGTTGATGTTGGATGTTGTCCACATGGTTCTGGTGATGAAAATGTTGTGGATGGATTCACTCAACCTTTTCTTGGAATAAAGAAAATTTTCAACAAGAGAAAATCTATGGAAGTCATTATGAATACCTCCCTAGCTAAGAGGGAGTGTTGAAGTTTTGCAGCTTCGGTTGATCTTCATTATTTTTATTAGCCCTCCAAAATTGGCAAATTTAAATTGGCTTCGAGTCGGCTTAAAAAAAATGAAATTTGAATTTTTATAATATGAATTTTTCTCCTTAAATTTGTTAAGTTGGCCCAGCATAAAGTCATGTCGGCTCCTTCCAAAAGTTGCGTCTCTTAGGGCTCCATTGATCACTATAAATAAGGTCAATCGTCCTCCTCATTTGCACAAGAATTTGGATCACCTCTGAGGTCAAATTCGGACTGTCTGAGGCAGAATTTCAGGACTAATGGAGGACAGATCTGAGGATAATCTGAGGCACTTATTTCTGGGCATATCTGGACAGCAAACCAAGTTTATGGATGGACGAATTCTCTGAGCAGCAGATTGATGTGGCTTATGGAAGGTTTGACCAGGTTTGGTCTATGTTAAATTTTGTGGTCATGATGACCTAGTTTGATTTGGAAGTTCAGATTGTATCTCTTTTTGAATGGACAAATTCTCTTAGAAAAGGTTGTTGGTTTTTCCCCTGGTTTGGGGTTTTTCCAGTTTAAATTGGTGTCCTTTATGTTTGGCTGTCTCTTCTTGTTCTTACTCACATTATTGTTCTACTGTTGATGATTCTCTTGTATAATTGCTTAATGATAACATGGTATAAGATGAATTGAACTAAGAATCATTGGAAGTAATTATCATTTAAGAAAATCTCTCTGAAATCAACAATACCCACTGCTAGACCTTCGGCTGCAACAGGAGGACGCATTACCTTTGCCCGTAATAGAGTTAACGGGCATTGATGGCATAAGCCACCGACTACTAATATACAATGTCCACCATACACCTTTGAAATCCTACACAGCTCAAGAAAAACATCACAAGAAGCCCTTGAGCATTTTCCCACATTTTGCAATGAAACAAATTGGCACCGATTATCACACCTAACCCAGTAGGGTACATCAAGTGAGGCACATAACAGCGGCAGACAACTGGGAGAACAACCCTGAGACATCTTGCATGAAGTTCAAAACACTCAAGCACTTGAACTAATACATCTTATATATGTATATTCTTTTCATAACTGTCGCAAATGTGATTTTTTATTGTTATTGTTAGTTTATATTTAAATCTAAATGAAAACCAATTTGAAATAGTTTACCCTTTTACAATGCTGGTCAGTTTCTCTTAAGTTTTCGGAATTGACAACAGCCCATTTCTGGAATATTTTACAATTTCCAATGCTTGCCATTCTTTCTTAATTTTCGAGGTTAAAAAGGGCCAACTTTTCTCATTCTGAATTTTTATTTTTTTTAAATGGTAATTGGAGTTACCCGTTAGCCCTTATACCCAAGCAAAAGGAAGCCCGTGTTATGAGGTACAGCTCCCAATCCAGAGGTACATTTCTTGAAGCAGCTCCTTATATATGCCTACCTTTAGGTATTAAGGCACGTGAAGAGAACACAAGTGACCACCCCAAATTTTCAAATTGCAGACTGACCTCAATTCATTTACAAACCCACCGCCTGTGAGCCTCTTGATCAATACTCCCTCTGTCGGATTACTTTATTGCGTTGCATTTAATGAATTTCACAACAATCTCAACCGACATAACAAAAAGAACCGCAATAATCTTGAAGCATGGAAAATACATTAGGAAATACCTTGCAGAGCACTGCGGAAAATTGGGTTCTATCTTCACTGCCATGACTATCTCCCTCTCCTTTGTTTTCACCCACTTCACAAGCTTCCACGACCAATAAAACCGCCCTTTCCTTCTTCCCGCGAAAAAACAACGTTTCGTTCTTTAAAATCCCACATTCACCGAATCCATACAGAGTCCCTGGGGCCTTTCACACCGAAAAATTGAGCCCATCCCTCAAAATTGCATTACTGATTTCATACACCGTCCCTGAGGCTTTTTTCACCGGTAAATTGAGCGTAGGCCCTCAAAATTGCACTACCGATATCAATGCTCTGTTCAAATAAATAGATAATGTATAATCTCCGGATAACACAGTTGAAAGAATAACAGGAACTGGGCTCAATGGATTCGCACGTAGGTATAGAGATGAGAAATGAAATTCACATGTGGATCATTTCTCGCCTCGTTAGTGGCCTGCACGCCTTCCACGCATTCCCTTCGCGACATCCTCGAAATGTTCACTAAAACAACAGGTTCTGCCGGTAGCCTGACCAACAAAATGTCCACGTGGCGGTTGTTAGCGATAAACGTGATAATAAAGACATATTTTGTCCAAAATTGCAAAGATTGTGTTAGGAGAGTTTGATCATTTTTATTCACTCCGCTTTCAGTGCCAACCTTCAAATATTTTTATTTCAAATGATCATTTTTATACACTCCACTTTGGGTCCCAATCTTCAAATATTTTTATTTGGAATTTCACTTTTAATTTAAATCAGTGTGACTTGATTGGACGGCAAAGGGGTATATTTCAGGAGGTTTAGATAGGTTATTTTAAATAAGATTATTGGAGTGAAAGTTTATATTTTTATTAAGTTTATATATTTTTAGAATTGCGGTTGATGTACGCTGATTTATGAATTTTTTGGAATTTCACTTGCAACACATATAATGGGATAAGTGTCCTTGACTATGTTATTTGTTCACAAAGCTTAATAGAAAGGATAGATGAAGTTAAGATTCGAGAGCATATTTGGGACTTAAAATCATATCATAACCCAATTTACATAAAACTTTCTTTGTTAGAAGAAAGAGAGCATAGGAGGAAAACTCATTGTTCTCGACAATCGGCATCAAGGGGCGAAATTCTTCTAACACGTGAAAATTGCACTATCTTCAAAACAATGTTGGAGAGATCAATTTAGAGGGAGAAAACTGGTCCCCAAAGACTCAACAGTCATGAGTTAATAAATATAATTCAGGGTGCACTTGAGAAATGAAAAATAGCAAATCAGAATCAAATTGTTTTCCTGTGAATGCTTGGTTTGATGAGGAATGCAAAATGGCAAGGAGAACCTTGAAAAAGGCAGGCGAGGAGAAGATGAATGTAAAGTTATATAAGCATATTTTAAAAAGGAAAAAAGACGAGTTCATGCAAACAAGGCGAGAAGAGTTAATATATCTAGGCAAGAATAACCCAAAGTTTTTTTGGCAGGAACTTCAACCAAGGAAGAAGCAAATTGAAAATAATATTACAGCCAATCAGTGGTTTGACTATGCAAGACAACTCTATGAAAAAGAATTAGAGGTTGAGCCTCCTCCCAAGATCAACACAACTAAAAAGCTTTTCACATTACAGGAGGTGGAGGCAGGAATTAAAAAGTTGAAAACAAGGAAGGCAAAGGACTTGGTTGAACTTCAAGCAGAATATCTAAAGTGGGGAATGAGCATTCTAGCACCGCACATCATGGAAATATTCAACAACATCATTCAGCAAGGATTCCCAAGAGATTGGACAACTAGTCTAGCAATACCCCTTTTTAAAAGTGGAGACATTAATAATCCTTCCAACTATAGAACCATTATGATCAATCCTTTGTTTGCAAATCTTTTCAACGGCATGGTAGAAAATAGAATTAGTAAGTGGGCAAAAGTAAAAGAAAAGAGGGCAAAAGGGCAAGCGGGTTTTAGGCCGAAGAATTCTATAGTAGATCATGGTATCACACTCAGACACATTATTGAAAAGGTTTGGGGGGACAAAGAATAAGTATTTTGTTGCTTTGTTGACTTCAAAAAGGCATTTGACATGGTCCCTAGAGATAAGTTGTAGCGTAGAATGGAAGAACTTGAAATTCCTTTGCAATATAAAGTTGGTATCCATAGGCTTTATGAAGAGGTGAAAGTCAAAATTAGAACTTTAGCAGACATTTCAGAAAGTTTTAGAAGTGACATCAGAGTCAAGCAAGGTTTTTCATTATCCCCTGCCCTTTTTGGTTTATATATTGACAAATTATAAGAGGGGCTAAATCTACAAGGTGGGGATGGTGTTCGATTGAGGAAGTTTGTGATAAAGCTTCTTTTATATGTTGATGATCTTGTATTGATTTCTAAATCGGCCCATGGATTGCAGATGCACGTATATGCCCTTGAGCATTTTTGTAAAGCGGTGGAGATGCAAGTCAATACCAATAAGACCAAAATAATGATTACCTCTAATAAAAGGAAGCAAATCCAACATACGTTCTTCTTTGAAGGCAACATTCTTGAAGAAGTAAATGAATACAAGTACCTCGGGATCGATTTCAACAACAAGCTTAATTGGGAGGACTGCAAAAAGAAGATAATTTTAGGAGAGTGGAAATATGCACTTCAAAACAAATGTAAAGAGGCAGAGTTATGGGATTGGAAAATGATTAAAGTGCTTTTTAGACTGCTAGTTTGTCCAGTGATATTATATGGATGTGAACTGTGGGCTAGCAGCATCCTTGTTTCAAAATGGAAACAAATTGAGAAAATCCAAAAAATGCTTGATCATGAGCAAGTTCAAAATAAAAAGTTTAGTTCCTTATGAGATAATGTTGAGTGAAACACGAGCAGCTCCCATCAAAGCAATTACCATGGTGTGTCTTATAAGGTATCTAAAAATAATTGAGAAAATGAGAGTAGGTAGACGACCAAAAGTTATATTCAATGAAGGCATGAGTGAAAGAAAGAAATCATGGATGAGACAAAACAACAAATGGATGCAAAAATGGAATATTTAACTCAATGCATGTCCCACAAATAGTAAGGAGTTAAAGAATTTTGCTATGGAGAAGTTTCGTAAGTGTATATGGGGAAAAGAGTTGGGTAGAAAGAAGAAGTACTATGTTCAAGATTTCAACCCGACTTGTGATCTCCAACAAAAATAGTGTATTAGAGCTAGCATTCTGTGGAGAGCAAATATTCTTATTCCTCAATTAAGAACTAGCTCACATTAACTTCGGTGTGAAACAGGACAGTGGAAGAGACCTAAAGAAGCTTGGAAGGAACAGGTGTGTACTTTTTGTACTTCTAGGGCAGTGGAATCAGAAAAGCATTTCATTTTGGAATGTGATGCTTTCAAAGATGTTAGGGACAATTATGGCAGTATGTTTGCATCAATTTCTTGGCATTGTCTTTTCAGTGAGGGGACTATTAGAAGGTTGGGTCAGCTCATCATTAGTTTGAGTAAGAAAAAGATTGAATTACAAGTAGTTTTAGTGTTATACATATAAGTGGATTGTCGTTGATAATTGGAATTTTATTAGGTTGTTTTATGTAGTTGGGACTAGGTTTAGGTTTTAGGTGATTTTGATATATTAGGTGGTTTTTATTGGCAATGTATGCAATCACTTTTCTTTATTTGTGTATTGTGTATGTCATGTGAGTAATCTTATATGCATAGTAATTATGAAATAGAAGTGGTTTATAAAGACAATATATACACTAAACCCTTTACTAATTTAAATGTTGATTTTATAATGCAAATGTAACTATTTAACTATTGTTTCAAGGTCTTTTTTATTACATCTAATTAATAGAGTAAAATAATATTGTAGCAAAGGTGCCCTCTTTTTAGCTACGAATCTAATAAAAACATGACATAAATTTCAAACACATGCAATGTTCCATTATGAAACAAGTATTATGCATGGTGGAACAATGCTTGTGGAGGTTTTTCCCAATTCTAAATCAACCTAGATCATCAAAAATTTGATGAAAGATCTAGATTTATGAAAGATTTAAAGTTCACAGTTGTTGTTACCTTAAGTCACAATTGTTGTTACCCAAATCACAACTATCGTTACCTTTAGCTACAACTGTTGTTTCCAAATTTAAACAAGACTGTTGCTATTGTATATTAGCAAGATTTTTTCGGTATAATGATCTCTTGAACCCTATTTAAAAATGACTATGATTGATTGAAGAGCCTACACTTTCCCTCTTTTGATTTATCATTTTGATAATCAGTTGGGGGTGAGGGATGTGTTACTATTGCTTTTAATGTTGTGAATGATTACTACACCTTTCATGTTAGGTACCCTTTTTCAAGTACCTTTTTAAGTAATTTCTATCAATCCTTATTAGGATAAGCATTAGTGGTATAACCTTCCTTGGAGGCCCATTTCCATTAAATATTTACATTAAACAATAAATATAAGAACAATGACTATGTGGAAGTTTTGTGTTATTCCCTGAAACGCTCCATTCTATTTCACATTAATATAGCTACGACGGAGGGACTATGGTGAAAGATGTGCTAAAAAACCTAACCCAAGAAGTAAAATAATGTGCTTAGAAAGTAAAACTCATGTACCATCCATCTTCCACAAAACTATTATTAGACCATAGAAACACAAATTGAAGAAGCAATTAGATAGAAAAAGGAGTACAAATAGACATTGTGCCTCCATATTCTCCCCTGATCCTAGAAGCTAAAATGCAGATATTAAGGAAAATTGTAGCTAAGCACTAGGGAGAGACAGTTCCTAAAGATCAACATCAAAAATTGTTGAAAACATTCTATACATTGACTAATGTGGAGATCTAAACAACTACATAATTGAGCACTTCCTAAACAAAGATTCAAAGGTTGCAAGAATGAGTTCATAAATTAACCAAGGATAAAAATGAAATATGTTATGTGATTCTAGATGTCATGGCTTGTAGGGCTCCATCCTATAATTATTCTTTATTTTTAGTGGAACAATACTTGATGCCCAAGATCCAAGTTGTACAACATGGTTTTTCTTATGAATTTGCTGATGTTTTGAATTTCATAACCGTTTTCCATAAGCATAATGAACACATATAATATCTTTTATCCGAACTTGATATGCATAATTTCCTGTTGATGGAGCAAGGAAATGAAAATGTTGTGCCATTTATTGGAGACGATTAGCTTCAGGCCTTTATATCTTTCGCTCAAAACCAGATTAAATGGCGAAAGGCCTATAGTACCCTTGAACAAAATGAGAAGAATTATGAGTTATGGGTTAGAAGAGAACCTGAGAATGCATTCATTACATTTTGCAAGCATACCAACTTTGCTAAGAGATCAAATGCTCCCTCTACACTCAAGGATATTCATCTAAGAGTATTAATCTTTGGGCTTGAGTATTTGAAGAGCATTAGAGAAGATGCAATAAAAGGGGCTAAATTGAGATGGATGAAATCTTCATGAGAAATTAAGAACATGGAACCATTTGGCCTCTATAACTTTCAATAAGCTCTCTCTAGAGTCCATTGTTACACTGTAGTTGTGATGGAGGTAGAAGTCAATTGGATGGGATGCAGGTATCATTGCCTTGTGATTTGGTGTCCTTTGTCAAATTATCAGTCTATTTATGAGTTGTCTCTACAAGGTGAGTATTTAGCCTTCTAGGAAATCAAGAATAGGGTTGGGTTCAGGCACAGAGGGGAAGAAATTTATGAAGCTTATTCCCTGACTGCCCTACATTTCAATTATTTTTTTGCTCAATAGGATAATAATTGCATGAGGACATGCAATTAGGCCAGTTGGGGGTGATATTGGGCCTTATAGCTATTATATTCTTCTCATTTAATTCCTTAGTTTTTATCTTGATTCCTTATCCTTTTTTATTCATGTTCATATTCTTTTACTGATGATCTAACCTTGGAAAATATCTGCTTATACAATTATGCTTTAATTAGGTGAACAAGGTTGTTTTATTTATAACTTGAGTTAATGATATGTTGGATAAGGTATTGTTATAAACTAGGATTATGAAGATGAATGGAAGATGATTGCATCCAAGATGATTCGTGGTTAATTTGAGTGGAGTTGTCCCAAAATGAGGAGTTAGTTTCAACAACAAAACTTTTCATTTTTCTGTCGAAGATAGAGGACTCGTCTCAACTTAGAAATAACATTATGATAATATTTGATTCTAAGGACATTCCCTATCTAGAAAATCCTCTATTGTCACTCTTTTTGTATTATAAAAACACAAGAATTCGTCGTTGGTTGGATGATGAGAAATTGTAACAGAGTAATAAACTAAGTTTTGGTTTTACTTACTCTCTGAATATCATAATGCAAAGACTTATTGACTAGTTTCAACTTTCATTGATTGTATCTTGATCTGAGTTTCTCTTAAAGGAAATTTGACTCTTGGTAGTTTGGGCCTGCTTCCTAGACGAATTGTTGTCTTATATGTGTACAATAAATTAGTTTAACTTTGTATTATTCCTTTTTTTGGTGGTTAATATTCCTTTATCTAGTGAATAGTTATTGGAAAGTTTTATTTATAATAGGATGTAATATGTTGTTTCCCATTGCTATTTCTTGAATAGGTGTTGTTGTTCCTTTGGTTTTCTATCGTTGTTCCTTGAAACAATGTTGTTATTTAAATAGACACCAATTCATTTCAAGAATAGTTAGGTAGTTGAAAGTATTGAATTAAGATTCCATATGTTGTTCCTTGATTAGGCTTAATTTAGAATAACGCGAACAACTAACTGTGCATTTGAATTCTGGTCTTACAAGCAAGGTTTGATTTCATTTAGATATAGAGTTTGTTTTTCGATCAGTTGTTGTGATTTGCTGCTAGGTAGGATCAATTTATGTTTTACAAGAAAGATTATGATTTTAGATTACTTCATATAGCACTAGCATTGGTTTCTAGTAGTTCATATCATATATTTTGTTGGCTACATTGAAATAAAAAGACAAATCCCTGGGTTGATAAGTTAATGCTAGTTGAACAGTTGTTGATTTTAAACAATTAATACTCCCAACACCTGTGGCCTAGTAGCACCCTTATTTCAACCCATTAAAAAGACTACCTTCTTCAAGCAACTGCAAGGAAAGGTAAGTCTTTCCTTTTCCCTATTAGTACAAGCAATTGATATCATACAACAACATGTAAAATAATTAGATTTATACATTTATGTTAGTTTTTTATTAGTTTAGGTTAGTTTTAGGTTGAGGCACCCGTTCTTATAGTCAGGTGAAATCATCATCCCAAATGGATAAGGGTTTAATTGGGGTTATGACTGGGTGATTTCCTTAATGTTAATTATGGTCAATTTTGGCCATTAACAAGAACAAATTGCCATCATCCCACAAAGCACTCGTGGTGGTGGATGGAAATGCACCCCCTGGTAATATTACTTCCTCATCACATCTTAGTTAAGAGTGAAATTCACTCGTGTAAGCTTATGATGTTGGCTCATTATGGCATTAAGTCTAGTTTAATGACATATTTCATGGGGACTAACATTACAACTATGATGGTGGGATTTGTCATACTAGGCACCGCTAGCAGGATTATCTCCTCTCTCCCTCCCATGTAGAATATTCAGGATATGTGAAGTGGCTTGTTTAGTCCAATTGGTAATGAAAAATGGCACAACCTAGGGTTGTTTCAAGAGACAACATTGAGATTATAAATGAATGATGGACATTCATAGCTCTTGACTCCCACATTCCAAGGTCATTGTAATCAATGGGCTCCAAAGAATTTATATCTCTTTACATCCAAGTCAACTGGATTTATCCTGATGTTTCCTTTGCTAATGGTATTTTCCCTCTACACTTAGGCTTGATAACTCTATGGTATTTTCACTCTTCCCTTCATTCTGTCTCATTTTGTCTTTTAATTTTATATCTATTGCTACTAGAATCCTCTGCTTGCTGGGGAACTTTTGCCTTCTCCGATGTTCTTTGTCTTTGGCTTCCATGTGTTCCTAGATTTACTCGGTCTCCAACTTCCCATTGCTTTTTATAGTCTCAGGTCAATTTCCCTTGTCCTCGATTCTCTCACTTGTGCTTAGATCTTGGGTTGGTTTCTTGGTCTTTAGTCTCAATTCCTCAATAATGTGCTCGTAGCTAGAAAATGGCTATGTATTATCAAGAGCAAGGAGGGTCTCATGCCCAAAAAAGCTTGAAATCCTCCTTAAGGCTTTAATGCTCCCATACTCCTCAGGCCATATAAGACAAGATTGCAGAAGCATATAGATAAATTATAGGTGAAAGATGATGCTTGACAGATATAGAGGTGGCCAGTGAAGTTGTTGATTGGGTGCTATATATAGGGCATACCTGCAATATCTTTATTTAGTATATGTACATAGTGTATATTTATTAGGCGCTTGAAAACCTTGTTGGGTAGGGTCTTGTTGAACCACAATCAAGCCAAGGAGGAGATCCTTCTTATGATGGATGAGCTTCAACTCTCCTGAGAGGTTAGGATGGGTGTTTCCAATGCATTGAAACTCATTTATGCGTCCCTCTAGATCGAATATATTCACCAAGGAGAAACTAAGATCCAAATAATCCAACTCTCCCAAGATTAGATGATGGCTCGTGTTCATGCCTTTCTATTTTAGTTTTTCTGTTGGTTTTTTTTGGTTTGTTTAAAGTTGAAGTAGAATGTTATGTTTCTTATAACATAATATATGTATTTTTTGTGGTCCTTAGACTCTCTTGATTTTCAGGTGTTGAAAAAACTATGGTCCTACCACTAGTTTGGTTTCCCAAGTGTTATAGCAGGGAAAACCAAAACTTGTTCATATGTTTGGTGTAATAGCCCTAAGTTAAAAATCCATGTAATAAAGTTAATAAAGGCAAAAATAATAACCAAGGTCATGGGACACTTATTCAAAGATGAATGTTGGGTAAAACATCCTAGTGGGTGTTCATTTGGTTTATTATGGCTAAGGGAAATTGGCAAAGGCAATGACAAAGGCTTTGGAAAGGCATGAGGCATTTATTGACATTTTATCTATGAAAATAAAGGAAATTAGGAGAAAAGGAAGGTGAAACGTCACATGTTTCATGTGAGGAGGAAAATGAAGGAAAAATAATGGAAATTGATGAAAATAGAGACCTCATTAATAAAAAGGCTTATGAGGATCAGTTCACAACCTTTTGTCAATTTTAGCTTGGAGATCTCTCTCTCATACTCTTGGACACTTAGAGCATTCTTGGAGCACTCTAGCATTGGAAGAAGAAAATATAAGGAAGGATAAAGAAAGCAAAGGGAAGCAAATATCAAGCAGGGAAGTGCGGATCTATTGGCCATAGCGGAATTACTTACAAGTATCGAGTTGCATGTATGATTTCCTTGCTAATTTTGGCATGCATGTGTGTATTTGGTTCTCTTGTTGTCATTGACACGGGTCTTGCTAGGTTTGATAGTGTTTTTCAGCCTTGCCTTGCCATTTCCAGATAGTCATGGTGTGATGGGGTTTCTCTTACTTGGTTGAGATGGATTACCGAATGGTTTCGAAATTGAGTGGGGTGGGCCTAGGGAGAAACACAAGGCCTAGGAATCCCTGGACCAGTGAAGGTGGGATTGTGGTAAAGCCGAATTATGTATGCCCTCATTAGGTCTAGGAATCCTCAACCAGTGAATAGTAGAATATACGGTAAATCCTAGAGGTGGAGGCAAACCAATTCCTCATGGTTTAGGTGGAGAGACCTGGAGGCATCCATGCTTTTATAGCCCTAGTGATCCCTGGACCATTATATGGTGGGATTGCAGTAAATCATGGTAGTGTATGTTTCTTGTTTGGGCCTAGGGATCCCTTGGCAGGATTGCGATAAAGCCTGATTGTATAAATGAGGGCTTGGGCATAGGAATCGCTTGGTGGATTGCCGTAAAGCTTGAGGAAGCCCTGGTTGTTTTGTTGTAAGTCCCACATTCATGCTTGGAATATGGCACAAGGGTGACTGGCTGAAAGGAAGATTTGGTCCAACCAATCTATGGTTGGGTGGTACATGGAAGTCCTTGGCTTGGTTGGTTTTTGCATATGTTAACAAGAGCTCTTTTTCTCTTGTGCATTATGTGTAAATGTGCTTGTTTTTATGTGATTATAATGGTTGCTTTATCATTGTCGATTTGTTGGTTATAATCACAATTTATGACATACTTGAGTTATGTATCTCATCATGTTTTGATTAGTAAATGAATGAAAAATTAATGTATTACTTAATAGATGATATTGCAGTTATTAGGAGAGGGCATCAGACCTTTTTGATGAATTTCAGATAAGTATGAAGTCCCTATGTTCAGATGTGTTTATATGACCTGTAGATTACATGTTCATGATGTGTTTGATGAAATGTCAGTAATGGTTAGGTATTGTTAGGTCAGATCCTTGTTCAAGTGTTGCATTAGAGGCCTTGTCATCTTCTTAATTTTATGAAAGTTTCATGAAGTTTTGGGCAGAGGCATGAGTCCTGGCCCTGAAAAAGTGGATCAGAATTCGGGGTCCTGCCTGAAAAAGGCCACAGTTGCATGGAGGCGTTGTTGTGGGAGTCACTAGAGGGTCTCAGATGCATGTAGGGCTTGTCATGGGAGCGATTGGGGGTCTAGTTCAGCCAAGAAGAAAGTTACCTCATGGGTTAGACACCTGGAGGGGTTGGTTGGATTCCGAAGGTTTTGTAGCTCCTGAGGAAGGTAAGTTTGGTTTTGATTTATCGATTCCACTTCCTTAACTGTACTTGGGGAGTTGAATCATATCATAGTAACTCTTTGTCACATGTTTACCCCAGTGGATCTATTATCTTGGGTAAATGTGGGAGGAGGGTGTTAAATTTGGTTCTAAGAAATGAATGGAATTTAGCTTTACTTAAAAAAAGAGCAAGATTCTCACTTTATTTCATGGATAAGGCAATATTACAAAGTTTATCACATAAGAAGACAACATTTAAATGAAAGATATAAGCACAATAAAGAAAATAAACCAGTTAACAATCTTAGTGTTGGCCAAGTTCCCAAATGGCATCCATATATTATACTTCCTTGTGAGAATCAATCTCTTACTTCATTTAGCACATCATATACATATTTGTGAATCCATAATAGTGGCACATGTCTTAATGATTTTTGTTTGAAAAAAGAGGAAATTAGCAAAGACTTAAGATTTGCAAACTATCATAGTATGCCCCTAGTTCTAAAATCTTGTGTGGGCATCATTTTATAGAATACCTCATTTGTGCCAAAACCAAGTTGTTGTGTGTAATTTAAGAATTGAATTTGAATTTTTTCTATGATTGGAAATTTATATACTTGTATATCTCATTGTTTTGGAAGAAAAAGAAAAGGTGAAAATAATGCCATCCTCATTAGATGTATTGCAAAAAGAAATCAAATACTACGGTTCCAACCACTTTCAACTATATGGATATGACTATGCTAGTTAGACTTTGAATATGCTTGAATACTTTGAAATCCAACTCTTAAACTTAAAGGAGATCCCATATTGTTACCCTCAAAACAACAAAACTAAGAATATCATGCACAAATAATATTTTTTTTTACTTCTATTTACATGCCACCATGTATCTGCAAGCCCATATACATCTTGCATCCATATAAAAAGAAATGTTTCAAGATTTTCAATTTAAAAATAATTAATTTTCCAAGTGTAGCATTCATACTATTATTGAATTTAGGCCCAAGTTAGTTCCCATAACTCCTCGAGAAAGGTTTTTTTATCATATATAATTATCAAAAGAATAAAAATGCTATTTTTTTTCTTTCCATTTAGTACTTATAAAATTGCTTAAATAAGAAACATTTATTTTGTTGTTTCTTTAAGGGCATTTTTTGGCCATTTGGCAAGAACTTCTAATCTATGTACAATGTTCTCATTTCTTAGAACTATCTAAGACTATGACTTATTTTTCATCTTGTCCCACTTGAATTATGCTTTATAGTGATAGACCCATGTACATAAAGATAAAAACTATTGCTTTTAAGTTAGTGGTTTTCATATACTTTAGTGCAGGTTTCCTAAGCATGTTCTTGTAATGTTCCTCTTATATGTGATTTTAAAAATCATCATCTTCATCATTGATGTTTACATGTTTTCACACATATGAGTTATAAACAACTTATGGCTCAACATGGTATCATTTTATTTTTAAAGCCATATATAGTGATAAATTTGTTGGATTCCCAACGTTACACTAGTTACATGTTTAAGGAAATCATACTTCATTAAAGCCAGAATAAATAAAAATGATTAAATATGTTAATCAAATAAATCCAACCGACCACTGATACATTGTTTTTAAATAAGCAAGTTAAGAAATTTGATATAACGATCTTTAACTACTTATGATAGATAAAAACGAAGGAATCTCAAACCCACCCTATTATCACCTTAGGTTCACTCAGAAGAGACATTTAGGTGATTGTCTAAAGGCATCATCAATTGGAAAGAATACAACCTAATAAGGCAACCTGATGGTTACTTTACATCACCTCAAAAAGAGTGTGGAAAAACATTATAAATTGGGTTTTCATACACTTGCATGGATTTTCCTTTGAAGGTCGCGCAAGTTTTCTCACATGCATAAGCAAAACCTCTTCAACCCAATTAAGGGTCGAGGCCTATCCCAAGTACCTGTAGATTGATGTATATGCAAAACTAAACCTCTTATCCCATATATGAACTAGTTCTTCATGGAGCTCAATTTTTTTCTATAAATGAAAGTTGTGGTGATCCAAAAGGGATTTAGCATAGCCTCCAGATCAAAATTCTTCAAATACAGGTGAAAGTGGAATCATGTTGAAGTGCTCGTGAATACGAACCAAACGGTGCAAACAGTGTGTAAATCCGAGTTCGATAAGGAAATTAGAGCCAATTAAATATTCAGGTCAAAAGTCAATGCCTACGTCAGCAGGACATGTGGCAACCCGAGAAAGAGTCACAGGTTCTTGATGATGTCAGCACAGAAGATGATGTGGCAGTCTGTGATTGGTTCATACCATAAGCGATGGGATCAACAAACAAGGGCGGAGATCGTTCGATCAAAGGAGATCGACGCATATTGCGTTGAAACATGCAAACAGGTTATTCTGGAAAATGGACGTGATAAAGTTATGCAAAAGAACTTAAACTCTTTTGAGTTCTGGTAGACAAGCGGTAAGTGGTTTATCTCGTGCCTTCAAGACAGGAAATGGTTTTCCAAAAATCTGCGCGATTCCACTCAGTGGTCGACATGTAGCAGCCCGAAACCACTTTCTCGCGTGCCTATGACGAATTAGCAGACATGTTAGTTGGAGCGTGAGAGCGCACGACAACCGTCGGATCCCTCAAGACAGATCGACAGTGTAGATTGTCTGGAGTAGTTGATGAGCGGGACGCAATAGCCATCGTATTGTTTGTTCTCAAGATCAACGCCGGGAAAAATGCCGGAGGGTCGGGGTCCACCCCGCTCCCGCCGATCCTTTGGTTTATAGTTTGTTTCTATTATAAACATATTATTTCACGTTAATTGTAATTTGTAACTGTATGTGGTATATAAATACCATAACACAAAAAAGTTGAGGGGAGTGTGTTGTGAACCATTCCAGGGGGTCTGGAGGTCAGAGTGACAAAGTACGGTCGAGTGTATACTTGTTTCGACTCGAAGATTCGAGTTGAACACAGTGGTGAGATCCATTTTCTTGGCTGAGACTTTGTTTTTGATCTCATACTTGTAACAACTATTTGAAGACATAATAAAGAGGTCAGCACTGGAAGCTAAAGGACCAGGAGACGTAGCCAGGAAGTCTGGTGAACTCCTTTATCAATTTTGGTTGTGTTGATGTGTTTGATTGTGTTTTATAATTGTTTAAGTGTTTATGTTATTTGCAATCTTATCGATCCATTACACTAAGTAACATAGGCAACTTCACACATAGTCTGTAATACCTTTTTCAATTTCGGATCAAGTGGTATCAGAGCTTAAGGTTTTTAAGGTTTGACAAGTTTGTGTGGAGATTTGAATGCTTACTAGGTTAAGGCTCGGACGAGGTGAAGGTGAACTTGTTGAGGCGAATCCAGAGATTGGAAGGGTCTTTTCACGAAGAAGGATGGCAGATGAAACTCCACTTGGGTTAGAATCCCAGTTCTTGGATAGTTTCATGATGATACGTGCAATGGTGGAAGAGATGTATAATGAGTTTAAAAAGGGTAAAGGTGGAGAAGGCACTTCATCACCTAAACCAGACAAAGGAGCAGAGGAACCTTTTCTTTTTGGCCCTCCAGAAAAAGAAGATAAAGGAAAAGGAGAAAAGCCTCCTCCATCTCCTCCATCATCACCATCATCGTCATCATCATCGTCATCTTCTCATAAAACTAGTTCTTCTAAGAAAAAGAAAAAGAAATCCTCTTTGATCAAATTAGATGTGAAATTTGATTTGCCAATTTATGATGGAGAACTTAATGATGAAAAGATTGATAATTGGATAAGGCAAATTGATGTATATTGCAAGGTGCATAAAGTTGATTCAAAAAGGAAGAAGATCCAGCTGGATAGCCTTTGTCTTGGAGGAACCGCACTTGTGTGGTGGGAAGGCAAGACACAAGCAGATCTTTAAAAGCATGGTAAAATCATTTCAACTTGGAATGAATTTGTTTCTGCCATTAAAAAGCAATTTTATCCTTTGGCTTATATGCATCAAACAATGATGAGTTGGCAAACACTATGTCAATTGAAGGGTCAAAGTGCTCAGAGTTATACTCAGGAATTTCGTAAGAGAGCTTTAGCATTAGGCATGTCATTGGATTCACTGGAGACATTGTTAAAATATATAGGTGGTCTTCATAGTTATTTGAAGCATACTATACTTATGTTTAATCCCACTAGCTTAGATGATGTATCAGTTTAAGCAACTCATCTAGAGGCTAGAGGTAAAAATGCAACCCCAGATGTTACGAAATCATCCAAATCTATTGAGAACAAGAATAAAAGCAAGAAGAAACTGAAATGGAAGGAGAGGAAAACAAACGCTGTGAAGAACGATAAACCTTCATGCACTAATTGTAGAAGGAAGGACACGATGAGGAACACTGCTGGTCTTTGCATCCAAAATTGAAGCTTAAGAAGTTCGGGAGTAAAGAGCGAAAGAATGATGCTGCTATTCAAAAGGACTTGGGATCAAACTGAGGTGACGAAGCAACGGTTACAGCTACAGGTATAAAAGGTAAAAATTTTGAAGCATCTGCAAGTAATTCTTCGCATTCTGTTGATAATGAAAGTTATGAGAGGAAAAGAAATGAGCTATTTCATATTAGAGTCATTTCCAAGCACACTAAAATTGATACTTTATTTGATAGTGGGTCACAAGTTAATTTGATTTATAAAAACAATTGTAAAGAAGTTGGGGCTAGAAACAAAACCTCATAAAAATCCATATCGGTTGGGTGTGTGATAAAACAAAGCTACAAGTTACGAAACAATGTAAACTTCGTTTTGCTATTGGGTCAACATTTGTAGATGAGGTTGAGTTAGACATAGTCCCATTGGACATATGTGGAATTGTATTAGGAAGTCCATACTTGTATGATAGAAAAGCTATCTTCTATCGAGCTGAAAATAAGTATCAACTCACTAAGGATGGAATTGAATATATTGTAAGGGCTCATAAACTCAAAGATAACTTTGCTCTCATAAATTCAGGACAGATGAAAAGAATTGTAAATTCAAGTAAGAAATTTTTACTAATGATTGTAAAAGCAAAGGATCTTGATAAATCCGATGCATTCCAAGGCTGTAATCCTAAACAGAAAGCAGATTTAGTTAAAGTTGTTTCCGATTATGATATTATGTTTCAAGAGCCTAAAGGGCTTCCACCCAAGCAAGAGATAGCACATGAAATTTATTTGCAGCAAGATGCTCCACTACCTAACATTGGAATGTACATGTTATCGACTCTAGAGAATGCACAGATAAATAAGCAGGTACAAGAGTTGCTCGATAAAGGGTTTATTCGACCAAGCACATCACCGTGCGGGTCACCTATCGTGTTAGTGCAAAGGAAAGATGGTTTGTGGAGAATGTGCATTGATTTTAGAGCAATAAATAAAATCACAATAAAGAATCGTTATCCTCTTCCTCGTATTGATGATTTATTAGATCAGTTAAAAGATGCAGTTTACTTCTCTAAATTAGACTTGCGAAGCGGCTACCATCATATTAGAGTTGCAGAATAGGATGTATGGAAAACTACTTTCAAGACAAAGCAAGGACTTTATGAATGGTTGGTCATGCCTTTTGGCTTAACTAATGCTCCTGCTACGTTTATGCGAGTCATGAATGATGTATTTAGACCATTTATTGATGATTTTGTAATAGTCTATTTAGATGATATTCTTGTTTTTAGTAGGACATGGGATGAACATGTAAAGCATGTAAAGCAGATTTTAGATGTTTTAAAAAGAGAAAATCTCTATGTGAAACTATCAAAATGTGAATTTGGCATAACATCTTTGAATTATTTGGGTTATATTGTAGGGGGTGGTGAATTGAAGATAGATCCCTCTAAGGTCGAAGTCATTGTAAACTGGCCTAAACCCAATACTGCTACAGAAGTTAGAAGTTTCTTAGGGGCAGTGCAATATTGGAGAAAGTTTATTGCTAACTTTTTTTTTATTGCAGCTCCTTTACATGCTTTGACAAGTGTGAAACAGGTGTTTCAATGGGGAGGCAAACAACACAAAGCCTTCGACACATTGAAAGAAAGGATTAGTACAACGCTAGTACTAGCACTACAAGATCTTCAGCATCCATTTGAGATCGAGACAGATGCAAGTGAATATGACATGGGGGCAGTGTTGATGCAGCACAGGAAGCCTATATGCTTTCATTATGAGACATTTACATCAGCAATAGTTAACTATCCTACATATGATAAAGAATTGTATGCATTAGTTCAAAGCGTTAAAAAGTGGAAACATTACATAATGGGTAAAGAAAGAATCATACACATAGATCATCAACCACTTCAATATTTACACTCACAAACTAAATTGCAACAATCAAGACATTACAGGTGGATGGGTTTTCTACAACAATTTCATCTTGTTATTAGATATAAGAAGGGTATACATAATAAGGTTGCAGACATGTTATCAAGACCAATTATAAATGCATCCACTATACTTAAGCATAATTTAGTAATTCATGAAAGTTATATTGAACAATATGCTCAAGATGCAAATTTTAAGGATGTATATGCAACTTTAAGTCATGGCAAGCAAGTAGAAGAATTGGATTATTACATAAAGGACAAACTCTTATATCATTTGGGAAAGTTATGCATTCCACAAACTGAAAGAGTTAACATAATTCGAGAAGCACATACTTCTCTCATATCAGGTCATTTTGGTGTAAGTAAAACAGTTGCACAATTACAAAGGTTCTGTTATTGGCCATGAATGAATGAGACAGTTTCTAGATATATCAAAGGATGTACTATGTGTGATACAAGCAAGACAAGTAATAGAAAATTAGGCTTGTATACTCCATTTCCAATTCCTCCTCATCCTTGGGAAAGTGTTTCCATGGATTTTGTTGGGGGATTTCCAAAGTCTAGAAAGTGTCATGATTATTTGTCTTTAGTTGTGGATAGGTTCTGTAAGATGTGTATTTTGATACCATGTAATAAACAGGTCATAGCTGAACAAACTGCAAAGTTGTTCTTTCAAAATGTATGGGTTCATTTTGGGTTACCCACTTCTATTGCATCTGATTGAGATTCTCGATTTATTTTGAAATTTAAAGACACAAAGTTAAAGAAGAGCACAACATTTCATCCGCAAACAGATGGTCAGACAGAAATGGTCAACAGGACAGTGATACAGTTGCTTCGAGGATATTGCAGCAAGCATCCCAAACTTTGGGATGAGCATTTGTGTTATGTACAACATGCCTACAACCGTGCAAAACATTCTTCTACTCAGAGATCTCCTTTTGAGACTTGTTTTGGTTTTATACCAAAGTTTCCCTTGGATTTTGTCTTTGGTAAAGACACAACAGTTGATGGACACAGTTATGTGGACAAAGCAACCAAGTTCATTGAACAAATCTAGGAAATTCACCAGGCAGTACAGGAACAACCGGAAAGAAGCCAAGAAAAGTATAAGGCGCTACATGACAAGCATCAAGTCAAGCATAGTTTTCAAGTTGGTGATCAAGTCTGGTTGTACATCAACAAAGAAAGACTGCAAGTGGAAGGTAAAAAGTTGAAACCAATTAGATATGGTCCTTTCAAAATACTTGATAAAATCGGTGAAAATTCTTTCCGCTTTGATTTACCAGCTTATATGCAAATCTATTCAGTCTTTAATGTCGAAAACTTGAGGTTGTATGAACCTTCATTGATTGAAGATCCCGAAGAGCAAGGTTAACTACCTTCCATTGAGGATCTGTTGCCCGAGTATCTCAATGAGTTACAACAAGACAAAGCTCTTGACAGGAGGATAAGAACTTCGCGACGAGGGAATGTTGAGTATCTTCCAGTTGGACTCAAAGGTATAAATCTAAGTAAAGCACGATGGATACAGATTGGAAAAGTGAAGGAACTTTATCCTCACTTACTCGATAGATAAAACCAACTTTTGGTGGACCAAAAGCTTCCAGTGGGGAGGAGTGATCCAAAAGGGATTCAGCATAGCCTCCAGATCAAAAGTCTTTAAATACAAGTGAAAGTGGAATCATGTTGAAGTGCTCATGAATACGAAGTCAATAGTGCAAACAGTGTGTAAATCTGAGTTCGGATAAGGAAATTAGAGCCAATTAAAGATTCAGGTCAAAAGTCAATGCCTACGTCAGTAGGACATGTGGCAACCTGGGAAAGAGTCACAAGTACTTGATGATGTCAACACAAAAGATGATGTGGCAATCTGTGATTGGTTTATACCACAGGCGATGGGATCAGTAAACAAGGGAGGAGATCGACGCATATCGCGTTGAAACATGCAAACAGGTTATCTTGGAAAACGAACGCAATAAATTTATGCAAAAGAAGTTAAACTCCTTTGAGTTTCGGCAGAGAAGCGGTAAGTGGTTTATCGCGTGCCTTCAAGACAAGAAATGATTTTCCTAAAATCTGCGCGATTCCACTCAACGGTCGCCCCGTAGCAGCCCGAAACCACTTTCTCACGTGTCTTCGGGGAATTAGCAGACGTGCTAGTTGGAGCGCGAGAGCGCGCAACAGCCGTCGGATCCCTCTGGACAGATCGACGGTGTAGATTGTATGGAGTAGTTGATGAGTGAGACGCAATAGCCGTCAGATTGTTTGTTCTCGAGATCAGTGCCGAGAAAAAGATCGGACGGTTAGGGTCCACCCCACGCCCACTGGTCCTTTGGTTTATAGTCTGTTTCTATTATAAACATATTATTCCGCATTTATTGTAATTTGTAACTGTACGTGGTATATAAATACCATAACACAGAAAAGTTGAGGGGAGTGTGTTGTGAACCGTTCCAGGGGGTCTGGAGGTCAGAGTGACCAAGTACGGTCGAGTGTATACTCTTTTAGACTCAAATATTCGAGCTGAACACAACGATGGGATGCATTTTCATGTTTGAGACTCTATTTTTGAGCTCACACCTGTAAGAACTATTTGAAGACATAATAAAGAGGTTAGCACTGGAAGCTAAAGGACCAGGAGACATATCCAGGAAGTCTGGTGAACTCCTTTATCAATTTTGGTTGTGTTGATGTGTTTGATTGTGTTTTATAATTGTTTAAGTGTTTATGTTATTTGCAATCTTATTGATCCATTACACTAAGTAACATAGGCAAATTCACACATAGTCTTTAATACCTTTTTCAATTTCGGATCATGTGGGGATGCATTTGAATGAGAGAATAATTGAAAGGTTATGTTGCAAGAATTAGATTGTAGATAATCCATATTTGTATCTCATCTTTATTTTTCATCACCCTCATGATTGTTTGAGGACTTTCCCCAAAGAACAAAGACTTCTTCATTGTCCAATTGTTAGAGAGGGCTTCCAAGAAGGAAAAGGACCCATCCCAGTGAGAGTGTTGGTGCTCATTTTCATCTATTCATTATACCTAGATGTTGTTCCTCGTGTTCATGCCTTTCGATCAGACTAATATATGAGCATTGTTGTTTCGCTCAATCTTGTTATTTGAATGTTTTACTTGTAGTTATGTTTGTAGTTTAGATCTTATGCATGTTTATTTGCTTTATTTTTGTTGTAGTGATATTCTTGTGTTTGTCCCAAAATTAATAATTGTCTCTTGTTTATCTGACACAACCTAGCTCAATAAAATAGTTTTTTCTCACATATGCAATGAAATCTATCAAACAAATTGGTGACTCCCACCTTGGTTTAGATCACACATTATCTCTTTTTAGGTTGTTGTCAGCCATTCTTTAACATTCAATGGCTTATAGGAATGATAAACAACATGTACATCTAGTTAGAAACCAACCTATGTGGCTTTTATTCCTAGAATTTAATTTTCCATGAACTCGACAACTTGCATGATTATTTCAGTCCATTCTATTCAAATTGGGTTGTTCTTTTGTGAAAGTTATGTGGCCTGTCAAATTGGACTACCACAAAATTGTGCAACCGTCTTTAAAGAGACCCACATAAGTATACTTAAATTCTCTTTTTAAGCATTAGCTAGGTTAATTAATAGATTTAGGAAGCAGGTCTTATTTTTCAAGAATTGTAGGATTAAAATTCTATTATTTCTTTCCATTTTTGTATTAGTAATTAGCTAACTTGGTAGGGGGAAGAATAATATTTTGTTTCTCTTAACATGTCGTTAGTTTTTTTACTTGTCATATAACATGGATTCTTAGAATAGAGTTCATTTGTTTTGTTGTCTTATGTTTCACTAACCATGCACAAGAAACCTAAAAAACTCTTTAACACTAGTATGCTCTTTTCCTTGTGCCTAAAATGTGATCTTGGAAAATGAAAATGAGGGCAAGTGAAATACATCCCCTTACACAAATATTAGTTTTTATGGCATGGTTATTTTCAAAATTCATCATGACATAGAAGTTAATTAGGTGGATTAAGAACCCATACAAGTTCATGTCTTTTACCTTTGTAATTTTCTTCATTTTTTTCAATCATCAATGAGAGTACAATTAATTTTTACAACACTTTACATCATCTAGAAATTAAGTAAAGGACCACTCAAGTCTGCATGCTTTGTTGTTTATCAATTTTTTTTAAGTATGTAATTTTTATTTCCGACACTCAGTATCAAACATTTGTGTTTTTCTCACCACAAGCACCCACGTTGGGGACCTATTGCAACACAAACCAACACCTTTAAATTAAAGTCCCAAAAATGGATGTTAGCCTTGTGGAACTCAAGAGGTTGGCCATTGTCACCTCACCAATTCTCTTCTCACATTAGACATAGGAAGGAGTTAAGACAAAGGGGGTATCCCTGTGGATTAACTAGGCTCACCTTGAGTATTAGAAGTGGGAGTAAGGGAAACCTAGTAGTAATGCAAGTGAAAAAAATGAAGGAAAAAAAGATGTGCTTACAGTGATGATTGAAAGAGAGATTAGTGTGTCACTTACTTGGGCTATGAATTCACTTAGGTAATTTTAAAAAGGTAGGCCAAGGGCTTGTATGTAGCCATAAAACATGTTATAAACAATTTTACTTGGTTCAATGATTGATTTTGGTGATTAGGATTGTAGAAGATAACTGAAGGGAAGGGCCACTTAAGATCCACTTCTTAAAGTAAGTGTAAGTTAGCCCCTGACCCTAAGATCGTATACATACACACCTACTACTAAAGTACAACATGTGAAATGTTGTGATCCTTAAAAGGTAGATGACTAGATATCATAGGGCATGAGTTAACTACATCACTATAGACACTTGCATGTTGCTTACCTAATTTTCCTTTAATATTTAAAACCTTGCAAAATTTCTAACCTCCAAATATGTTCCTATAACATATCCACAAATAAAATTACGCATAAGTAAAACATATTTTACATAGATAAATGATAAATTTCTCCAAAATTTGGAGCTAGCTTGCTCACAAGTAATTCTATTTCTCACTAGTTCCAATCCAAATTGCAAGTGAAGAGAACAAACCCTTATATAGGTTTGAGCTCTAACTCCCTCACATAACAAAAAGAATGAATTCTTTCATTATACCCATTAGTTCTCCTAGCAATAATGACAAAACAATCGTTTTTAACCTTCTCAACAAAACTCTTTCTAAATATAGATAAGGGTTTGACGAGATCACAAATTTCTCTAGGAGGTTAGAATAAAAAAATTGAGGAAAGAATTTTCCATGTAGCTCACATTTAACTAACTCCAAAAATTAGTTCAACAAATGATATAATGAGTTAGTTGCAACTTTGTTTTGAAAATAGGAACAATAGGTATGGGTGCCTTCCTTAGCATGAGGGTTTGACTATGTGATATCCTAAAAATAATAAGTAGCTAAGTGTGTCCTCCTCTAGGTGAATGGACAAGTGCTCAAGGTGGCCTCATCAAATGTAGGCATCATCATAAAAACTTATGTAATACACCCTCATCAAACGACATATGCATTATGTGGAGAAACCATATACTTCTTAAGAAATCAAGTGCTCAAAACCATGTGTTTTGAAACCAATAGCTAAAACCATGAGCCAAACACAATCTATTATATTTCAAATATGTGGGTAATGTATCCTTCTTCTTCCATAATAAATTCATTGGATTACTTTTAAAAAAAAGTGCACATACCTAGATACTGTGAAGGATCAACTTGACTTACAAGATTTGGGCATTATATTGTTGGTAATTTGTTCGTTATAGAACATGTTTCTATTTTGGAAAGTGTTTTCTTTCTTAACTATTTCTACTTGTTCATGCTTCAAGCCATTTCATTGCTCTCATGTTGCTATTACAGGGCTTTAAATTGCTAGTTTTACTTGACTAGATTTGTTATAGAAGAACGCTAGGATGCTACCCACAATCATGTCTACTATAAATATATTATAAAAAGGTTTGAATGGCACCACATTATATTTGGAAGATACTCAAATATGGATCTTACTTCTACTCTCAAACAAGAACGACCACCCTTCTTATATGCAAAGGTCTAGATGAAAACTATTTGCGGGCCTAACTGTGATTGTGCACATTAACCTTTAGATGTTACGACATATAGGTACTAAATTAATCCTTAAAAAAATTATTTGTAGAGAATGAGAGTCTTTTTATTATTTTTCCTCTTATTGAGGGTGCTTAACAAATTAAACCCTAGGATCAATTGGTTTGAGAAACCATCTTCTAATTAGTGTGCTTTAAACTAGATGCGTTGCCCCATACTTGAATACCAACTCAAAATGGGCATATTGTGGTGTATTTATACACTCTTTTCTTAATAATAGACAAAGAAAATAATTGGTCATCCCTTGTGTTTTTCCTCTCTCTCTAAGTTTTAGATAGGCTGGCCTCCTTTTTTTGTTCATTTACTTGAAATATGTCAACCGCTATTTTCTAACTATTAGTAACTCTACAAATATATTACCCCCATGGATTTAAAGGAGAGTGTTATCCACCAAATTTTAAAAATCATCTCTAGTGACGAGGTTACATGTAGGAGACCTTTAGCAATTAGTGAAAACCTAATACACTTGCTTTGTTTTTCCTATCCATGTGCATTTGCCATAATTGTGTATTTTTTTTTCTTTGGCATTTTTCTTGAAATATGGAATATCTTTTCTCAAATATGATACAAGAGCATGTTAACATGATTGTTTCCATGTAGCAAATCTATGTATGAGTATCATCCAAAGTTGGTCTAGCTAGAAACAAGAACGAAAAGAAAGGCGACTAAAGCCATGAAAGCATGCCAATTCCAAATGAGTGGCTTTCACCAACCAATCTTGAGAATTTTACCTTTGGGGTTGTATGGCATGTTGGTTGACATAGATTGAATGGTAGAGCACATAACTAAATTGGAATACTACAATAAAACTTTGGAATGAATTGATGATGAAGGAAAGAGAAAGATCCTCCAGGGAGTGTGAAATCTTGTATCTATAAGACAAATTTCAGCTCTACAATTGAAGAAACCGGTCAAACCGGTAGGTTCATTGGTTGACCAGGTCAAACAAGTACAAAAATCGGGTTTATGCCTCTTTTTCGCCTGAAATTCACAAAAACGGTCCTAACCGGTTGGTTTAGGACATGTTGACCCTACCGCCTACACATACCTACAATTCAGTGAGAAAAGCCTTCAACCCCACAAGGTGTGGTTGGTGGCAGGGAACTCAGAGAAGGGGTTGTCACACTAATCCTAACTCTCTCCGTTTGAGCTATCTCCTAGGTTAGCTAAGGGGGGTGGTCTCTAATGAAAAGTTAAGTTAAAAGATGTGAGTTTCTAAGAGAGTGTTATAGTGAAAATGGATTACTTTTAAGGATTTATGGGCAAATATGAAGTGAGCAACTTGAAAT
Organism: Pinus tabuliformis; assembly: GCA_031772625.1. NCBI lineage: Eukaryota > Viridiplantae > Streptophyta > Pinopsida > Pinales > Pinaceae > Pinus > Pinus tabuliformis. The sequence goes on along the minus strand of CM062805.1, from coordinate 154,856,928 downwards.
AACAATGTCAATCATTAATATGATTAAAAACCATAAAACCAATGCCTTATAAGGAATTCGCTCAACGATTTAAAGATCTATTTGCCCAAAGTAAAATGCAATGCTCTCAAAAGAGAAAACAAAATAACCTTGAAATGTAAATAAGAATTGTTAGCACAAGATATGTAAGATACAAAATGCTTTTGAGATAATCAACTTTATAAATCAAAACATGTGAAACATATTTTGCCAAAACCCAAAATTAGTAAGTAACTTGGAAATGTAAAAGAAAGGAAGTGCTAAACCAAGACATCAATATGCAATTAGACTTGAAACATGAAAAGAAAACACATGTTTGAAATGATTACAATACTTGCTTTTGGAATAGACTTTGCATATGAAAACTCAAACCATCAAGAGACAAGTAAAGTAAATGTAATGGAAAGTGCTCTTGGTTAATTTTATTAATTAGCTCTACAACAAGATTACAATTTAACTCTTCAATCCTCAGACCTCACCCTCGCCCAATGATATGGATCTCACAGTGAGGAGACAATAGAGGAGTAGAGGATCCCTAAGATGTCTACTTCAACCAACTTATGTTGGAGGTAAAATTTTAATGAGGCTTGGGACCTCCCTACACTAAAATGCCTAGATGAAATGCAAATTGTGTTAATACCCCAAATTAAAATAATGATACATGCAAATGCTTCAAAGAGATTGATTTGCAATGCTTGAAAATGAAATAGTATTCTACATAAGTTGCAATTATAACTTCAATTGGAGGAATAAAATTAGTTTACAAGTGTTGCATGTGTTTCATCAATGCATTAAAATGATACAAGTAATTTGCTTGAAAGTAAAATTTGTTTCAAATAGACAATGACAATAAATTTTTCCAATATTCAAGATAACAATGTAGCAGAAAATTGAAACGTATATTCAAGTGCTCATGAAACAATTTACCAAGGTAAATGGAAACGAATCAAAGTTTGTTAAGAATATAAAATGCTTGTATGTAAAGGATGAATTGCCCAAAATAAAGTGTAAGCTTGTAGCTCCAAGCAACAATGAGAAAGAAAATGCAAAGCTCAAATGAAATTGTAACAAACTTTAACTTAATGAAATGTGATAGTGAGGTTGTGTTAATTCTCAATTAAAGCATGCATGTAAGTGAATGAAGTATGAAAGCTTAAACCATGCAAATGTCAATCCACCCAAGAGAAGCCTCCCTCTAAATGGGGAGATAGGATACCATGGGAAAAATCCCAAGCTCCCACAAGCAAGTTAGATCTTTTATTAATATTACAATGAGAAGAGGGCCCTTCAAAGTTCTCAACTATATTTCAAGGAGAGTCCTCACAATAATTGCTTGAAACTTGGACACTAGACCTCCTTTCGTGAGAAAGTAGTGACAAGATCTCACAAAACTTATGCAAGGGAAACAAGGTGTGAGTTTCCTCCAAATGCCCACGACTTAAAGAGGAAAATGGGCAACCCTCTAGTGAACTCGACTTGGCCAAAATAAGCCTCAAAAGGGCTCACAATGATCCAGGTGGATGTTGGTGGCCACCCACCTATCCCATTTGGACCCCCACAACTGTCTCTTTCAGCTTTTTTCAGTTTCCTAAATTGTAGCAAGTTTACTATTTTTAGCAGTTTTTCGGGTCCTGAACTTCCGGAGCTGTTTTGAGGCCCTAAACGACGTTTTTTTGGAAATCTGGGGCAACATGGGTCCATGGACCGATGTTGCCTCCCAAAGTGGTAGTACTCAGATAGATCTTTCTAACGAGCTATCGTACGCGTCAAACGAAGATCGTATGCCAAAGTTACGACCCCGGGAAGTTGAAGTACCAATTTATCCAAACGGGACCCACAATTTGGCATTTCATCTTCTAGGTTTAGGTTTTGGAATGTTAAGGGTTTTCCATTGTTTCTCAACAATAAATAGGCCTTCGAGCCTCATTGTAAGACAGTTCAAAGGCATGTAGCCGCCACATCTCTTCTTAGAGATAAGCTACCATCGCCCTAGCTGATTTATTTCCATTTCTGTTTGTAAGCACATTTCAGTATTTTACAGTAATGAAATGAAGTATTATTTCCGCTGCATCTCTGTATTTATGGTTATCTCACCTCTGTATTTATGGTTATCTCTGTAATTTTTTTGCGTTCCTGTTTAAGTCCGGATCGGTGGTATCAGAGCGGTCTGCTTTTTTCTCTGTTTTTCTTTGCATGTCCCAACGAGGTCAGGATATAAGGAGTTAGGGCTTGAACTAGTCGAACCTTTGCAAGACCAGCCTCGCAAATCTCGATGGCCTCCCATGGCGGATGAGAAGAAAGACGAGGGGGCAGGAGATCCTATCAAAATCTTGTTCGAAAAAGCCCTCGAGCGACAACGAAACGCGATGATGGACAGCCTTGCCCAAATCCTTCAGCAGCTACCCAGAAGCGACGCATCGGCTTCCAGCAGCTACTCTGGAAACGCTACACCGTTTAAGGTACTAGTTAATTTTGAAATCCCCATATTCGAGGGTCAAATAGACGCAGATGCCGTAGATAAATGGTTGAATCTACTAGAAGGATATTTTTCTATTCATGAATTTTCGAGTCGGGAAAAGATTGATTTCGCTCTTCTCAAAGCAGCCCCCCACGTCAAGGACTGGTGGGAAACCTACTGCGAGCAGAAGGATGAAAGCACAGGCTCACTATTTTCAGCTGCACCCACTTGGGATTCATTCCAGGATGTCGTCAAGGAGCAGTACTACCCTGTCAAAAGCTATGAGGACAAATACATCAAATGGACCACACTGCGGCAGGGACAGGACCAAGATGTGCTAGAGTTCACAAACATTTTTCATACCCTTTGCACACAGTTGGGTATCAAAGATTTTGAGCTGCATCTAGTACTCAAATACCGCGGCTGCCCTCACAGATACATCCAGGAAGAGATGGAGTTCCTGAACATCTCTTCACTCGGCACGGCATATCAATACGCTGTCAAAATTGAGCAAAAGTTCAAACAGAAGAAGCAAGACTTTGGATCTGCAAATCCGAAGCCCAAAGGACAAAGCCAAGGCAGGGTGACCCAAGACAACCCGTCAAAGCCGCAAGAAAAGAACAACACCACGAAGCCGAAGAAGGACACAGGAAAGTGGTGTGAGTTCCACAAGAGTCCCACTCATAACACAAGTGAGTGCCGGACCAAGCAGTCACTGGTGGCCGAGTTGAAGGCTTCCGAATCAAATGCATGTTCCGACCCTGAGCCAGAACCTGACAAGAGGAATGGCCAAGGGAAGCAGATCATTGATACGGATCCCAGTGCCACTGTTGCCACCACCAAGATCCAGAAAAATGAACCCGAAGATCCATAGGAGGAGGAGCGTCTCTTCCACTCCCAGATGTGGGTAAAGGGCTCCACGATACAGTTCATTGTTGATAGTGGGAGCCAAAAGAACCTCATTTCGGCAGAGGTCGTGAAGCGGTTGGGCTTACCGACTTCACCACACCCACAGCCGTACAGTATCGACTGGCTTCATGAAGGACGAGATCTCAAAGTTCGCCAGCAGTGTCGCCTTCCGCACAGCATCAAGCCCTTCACAGACGAGGTATTGTATGATGTTACACCTCTGGATGTTTGCGATGTACTATTAGGCCAGCCATACTTGTGGAAGCGACATGCTGTGTATGAGTCAAGGCCTCGCGTTGTCATTATTTCTTTGGATAATTCATTATACAGGATACCGTAGGTAGCCCCACCTACCGCCACCTCTTTGATCAATACTAAGAAAGGCAGCAAGCTCATCTCCCAGACCAGGAAATTCATCTGTCTGGTTCACTCCCAAAGTAAGGGAAAGATCGTTGCTACACCCATGACCCCTGCAAAGGGTTCCTCCACGCAGCAGCAGCAGCAAAGGGATACGGTCATGACAGAACACAGGAACAACTTCTCCTCACCCATAGGGGTACCACATAAGTTTCAGGTGGGCAACAAAGTTTGGTTACATCTGTAGAGAGAACGCTCTACTAGAACCCATCAGAAACTCAGACCACTCCGACATGGTCCTTACACCAATACCAAGGCTACGGGCAACAATGCTTTGAAGCACAGCATTCCTCCATTCCTTGACTTGCACCGAGTGTTCAATGTGGACCGTCGTCGACCATGCTTCCCACCATTTCTGGACACATCAGAGATTGCAGAACAACTCACCAGAGACCCAGCTCAGCAGAAGCTTCCTCATCTCAAGGAGGAACTCAATGCAATGGGGACCATTGCTTCCTAAAGGGGGAGGAATGATCCAGGTGGATGTTGGTGGCCACCCACCTATCCCATTTGGACCCCAAAACTGTCTCTTTCAACTTTTTCAGTTTCCTAAATTGTAGCACAGTTTACTATTTTTAGCAGTTTTTTTGGGTACTGAACTTCCGGAGCCGTTTTGAGGCCCTAAACGACGTTTTTTTGGAAATCTGGGATAGATCTTTCTAACAAGCTATCATACGCGTCAAACAGAGATCGTATGCCAAAGTTACGACCTCGGGAAGTTGATGTACCAATTTACCGAAACAGGGCCCACAGTTTGGTGTTTCATCTTCTAGGGTTAGATTTTGGAATGTTAAGGGTTTTCCATTGTTTCTCAACAATAAATAGGCCTTCGAGCCTCATTGTAAGACAGTTCAGAGGCATGTAGCCGCCACATCTCTTCTCAAAGATAAGCTACCATTGCCCTAGCTGATTTATTTCCATTTCTGTTTGTAAGCACATTTCAGTATTTTACAGTAATGAAATGAAGTATTATTTCCGCTGCATCTCTGTATTTATGGTTATCTCTGTAATTTTTTTGCGTTCCTGTTTAAGTCTGGATCACACGACATCATTGGAAATCTAACCCCAACACTTGCCAAAGGTCCTGCAAACACTTGTTAGATGTTGCGGGAAGTTGCTCTTCAAAATCTGCCACAAAAGAGTTAGCAAACAATCCAAACAATGGCAGCAAAATAAGTTAAGTATTAATGGAAAAATTAGAAAGATAAAATGTATATGTACAATTATAATTTACAAAAGGCTAAGCTAAAGAGTGAGAATAAACTCTCGTCTTTGCTTAGCCATCTTCAAGCTCTTAGATAGCAAATGAAAGAAATGAAGTACAATGTTTTTTAAAAGAGATTTAAATTTAGAAGTTCTCGGCTTGTGTACAACCTATGTGTCGAAATCCCTACAAAACCACTTTGTAAGATAAGACTATGAAGGTTCAAAGAACAAATGAGAACTCCTTCAAGAATGTATCAAGAGTGGGTTGGTCTCTCCAAAGACTTCCCCTCACGCTTGATTTTGTAACCCCAACAAAATGTTCCCTCTACAAAACTTCAATTAAGAATTAGTTCCATATAGATTTAGCAATAAACAATGATAAGAAACTCTAGAGATTTATTTAAAACCAACTAGAGCATTCTATACCTAGAGCATACTTCTAAATCAAATGTCAATGCAAGATAGCTCTACATTAACAAATCTACAAGAGCATATGGAAGCAAATTAAATCAAAGCATGAGTAAAAGGAATTATACCAATGCTCAACAATTCATCACACTCGAAAAAGAGGAACAACTCATGAATGAAACCCCAAAGTCTTTATTGATATTTCTGAAAGTGTACAAGGCAGCAGCACTTCCACAATCACAATAGCTAGTAACAATATAATACAATGTGAAAGCCCATGGCTCTATTATATAGAGAGTTGGGAGCAAATCCCAATGAAAAATGACAATGACAAATGGCATTGGAGCCTATCACAATGTAGAAGTGATTAAACAAGTGGCATGAGGTGACAATCCCAAAGAGAAATTTGAATTTGTTGAATGGAGCTCCAATGCCAAGTGTAAAAATCGAATTCTGGCACGTGGACATCATTTTCTTCTTCCCTTATGTGCCAAATTTGAATTTTATGGTGGAATGACAAGTGTATATGAGTGGTAACCCATGTGGATACAATTTCCTACAAAAATCTCCACCAAATATTCTCCCAAATCCTCCCAAACGTGCATTAACTTCACAAATTCGAATTTCCGAGCAGTTTTTCCATTTAATACCAAAAATTCGATTTTATTTGAGCATATGTCCTTTCCTTGATTTTAGGAGTCCACGTCACCTTGGGACTTCACTTTAACTCCCCCATACTTTTCCACCTCATTTTCACAACATTTAGCATGTGTGGATATTTATTTTTCTCCATTTATTTAATTCCTGGCTTAATTAATTGCCAGATTTCCCACTAAACTTAGGAAAAGGGAGTTTTGAGGGTCCAAAACACATTATTAACCCCTCAAAGTGTGTCATAGTATAAGTTGAGGGTGAGAGGTATAATTTTGATTACTCATACCTCATACAACTTCTCTAGACTATACTTATTACAATTTAAATGCAATTTTATTTGCAATTTTTGACCTGCAAGAAATTGAAAAAAATTAAAAAATGACTACCTAGACCTAACCAAATTCCACGAAATTTTTGGTGTGATCTAGTATGGTAATATACTTCGACTCTAGACACTAAGATGTGTCAAGGGCTCAACCTTCAAACTGTCACCCTGGGTTTGGGGTAAAATGTGAGTAAAAAAACCTAGAAAATTATCTGTCTTTGAAAAAGAAGGGATAATTAACCAGATAAAAAGAACACTCCAAGGTGTACTCGTTTGTTGATCGAGTCCCAACATCCTACGCCTGTTACAGACTCAAAACTCATCATTACTAGTATCACTTATTACAATTCCCCGTAGAGTGTGGAATCTGGATACAAGAAATATGATGAGAAGATAGAAGTAGAGTTAAAAAACTCTATTGACTGACGATATATTATGGTCCACGTGTCCTCTGGATCATCCTTGGGCATGGAGTCTTCATATAATCATCAGGTGCCACTCCAGTGGTTAACAGGACAGAACCACCTGGTTTATGGTCAAATTGGTCAGTTTCGTCCTAAACCGGTCGGTTCACTACCAAGTCGCGGCAGACCCACACAGTGCGGTTTAGGAAGGCTCCAGGGTGTTTTGGAGGGAAAATAAGGGTTGTTTCCCTCCAAAAACACTCTCTGAAAGCCTTTAAAAGGAGCTTACCCCTCTCATTTGTCTCGCACATCTCATTTGGAGTTTTTGTGAGTTCGATTGGGAGCTTGGAGAGTGTTGATTTTTTGCTGGAATAGTGGAACAGCAGAGAGTTTGAGCTAAGTAGTAGTCGTCATGCCTCCAAAAGTCAAGGATACTGCATGGGCTCAATGTGATATGATTGATGGGAAAATGATCTGCAAATATTGCCAAAAATCTATTGCAAGAGGGGGTATTAACAAGTTCAAGCAACACTTGGCTGAGATAGGAGGCCATGTAAATCCATGTAGAGCACCAAATAAAGTAATAGGGCTTATTAGGGCAGGATACCTTCAAAAGTTTGAGACTCAAGTCACTAAACCAATAGAGAAGTTTGTGACTCAAGTAGTTGCAAAGTTTGGGAGTCGAGACTCAACCAACTGAGTTTGATCATGATGAGAAGTTTCAAGTGATAATGTTGATCACTAATATCGTATATGTAGATTTGTAGTAGGTCGATGGCCCCATAGTTTGTAGGATTTATTTTTGAACTCTAGAGGCCATTTAGAGCCTCATTAATTATATATTTTGTTGATGGTATGTATTGCACTTGGTGCCATTTTATATATTTACCTTTACATGGTATATATATATGAGAAAACTTTGCATATTTTGTATCTATTGGTTTGGAATCATGGTTTTAAATCTTCAAAATAGTTTTTTTCAATGAAAAATAATTATCTCGTGTTTTTTGAAAACCAGTGCTTTGAGATCTACCCGGTCCTGGATTGATAGGTTCTGGTTTGAACCCCGATTTATTAGGTGGACTGGTTCATTGATTGGTTCTGATTTTTAAAACTATGGGTAGGAATCATTAGAAGCATGATAGGATGCAACATTTTAGGAGATGGCATCATATGAGCATACGACTTAAGCAAGAGCTCAAGACATCATCATAAGAAGTTTGAAAGACAGTTGAAGTAGAATTCTATGACAGTCATCATTAAAAGAAAGTAGCTCTTGGTAACCACATTAGAAGCATAAGTATGGGTAGAAGGAAGTCATCTAGTATAGAGCTCATCATACATCATTGAAAAGGAGCATTTTCATGATGAGGATAATCAAGATCCTCCATTGGAATCTTCATTAGAAGGTTCATCTCTTGGAAGAAGCGTCTCGCTAAGAATACCACTTTGGATGGGATTTGCTATTTAGAATGAGAGTATGATGACAAAAGAATGTAGCATGTCAAAGATGACTGGAGCACTCTTAATCAAGGATGGGAAGTTGTTGAAGGAAACCTAGATGACAAAAGAAGAAAAGAGTTATGTATGCATATGTTCAATGAGTCAAGTCATGTCATTATATAGTTGCAAATAGTAAGGATGCATGCTCTACCTCATGAGCATGATCAAGGGAAAAAGGATCTCTTCCATTAAAAGGATGCATGGGTCACATATTAACTAGATGAAATCAACATAATATGTCCTCATATGGAATATGAGGGGGTTGACAAAATGAAGGAACTATGATTGGGAGTTCCTAGGAAGTAATACGTGAATAAAGGGAAAGGAAGAGATCGTGAAAAATACAACTATGGCGAAGGCAATCAACATCCTATGAATAGAATAATTGACTATGATATCTCCATGGGAAAGATATGAAGACCTTGGAAAAGTTTGAAAAGAAAGAAGACCCTTGAAAAATGAATATCTTGGAGTGGTGTCAATATGAATGCAGGATGTTAATGTTGCAACAAGCAGATGTCATGAGAAGGGCCATCACAAAAGGTAAATTTTTATTTGATATTCATTTCTGATTTTTGAACAATATCTGGATGGGCTAATACAGGGCTACCAAAAGAAAGGTGTGGATGTCACCTACAACTGGTACCCATGTGACGGGATGGAAGATCCTAAAGGATACATGATGTGGAAAAGGTAGTTGTATGAAGAAAAGCCAGATATGATTTAATGGATCACTCTCTGATAAAAGGAAGAAAGACATGACTACCCTGGTTTGAGAAGGAAAGTGATGGATGGTCGACGCCCTACGAAGAAGTCCCAAAGATGAAGGCTCCGTAATGTTAAAAATCAAATTCATGACATCAAATGGAGGAGTGTTACAAGCAGTTAAAGTTCCCATGATCTCCACCAATGAATAAAAGAGTTGTTGCTAAGAACAAGTCCCTAGTTAAGAGGGAGCCTGGAAGCAAGTTTCTGATTTAGTAGAAACTTGGAAGCAAGTCCCTAAGCTAAGAGAGAGCTTGGACAAGTCCCTATTGAAGAAGGAGTTTGGAGTTGGACAAGTCCCTGTTTAAGAGGGAGCTTGGGTACATTACTTTTATAGGAATGGGTACATTGCTTCATTGGAATGGGTATATCCTCCCTAGTTGAGAGGGAGAGATAGACACATCATTCTTATCTTCACTTGGGAAGAAAAGAATGGAGTATTAGATAAGCATCTGGCATCCGATACTCTTTGAGGATGTGGTAGGGCATCCAAGATAAGAGCAGTCATATAGGACCGATATTCTTTAAGGACTGGGAATCCACGATAAGAATGATCCTAGAAGGACCTACCTTGTGAACACCCAGATGGGGTATGCTCCTAAGGAGACAAGGATGAAGGTGTATATAAATCATTGGTCTTGCCAGCATTGTGCTTTGATCTTGTGGAGATATAGAGGTGTTAAACAAGGCCTTGCTATGTGACAATGTTGGATAATATGATGTTATACAGATGGGTTACCAATCTGACTTTTCTTATGAGAGTTCTTCAGATTGAGAATGTCCAAGTACCTTGTATAGATTATGAATACCTCCCTAGTTAAAAAGGAGTATTGAAGTATGTAACTAGGTTCAGTCTTCATAATGACAGATGTAATCATGATTTTATGTATTTAATGATAAGATAAAAAAATGTTATTATTGTGAGACTTGAGGCATGGGTTTCATGCTCAAGAAAAATTACTTTTATAGGTCAAAGCATCCATTGAGTGCTTTTAGGTTTGTCATAAAGTCATTGAGTCATTTGTTGATGGCATCGGATGTGCTCTAACCACAAAAATTGGTGGAGAGGCTAAAGCGCATGAGATCTCCAAGACCCAGAAATGGTTTGGACAGATGGTGCCCGGTTTGGGAGATATTAAAATAATTAATATTTTTAATGGAGTTCCTAACTCTAAACTTAGGAAAAATAAAATATTAATGGGTATTAATATAAAACTGGGTTAAAAGGTTTCAAAAGTCATGGATCAAGCCAAATCTAATCTTAGCAGTTGATTAGAGATTTAATCTCAGCCATTTATGGACCAACGAGAAAAGCATAAGAGGAGGCTTGAGGGTCGATTGGAGAACACACCATGAGAGATCAAGAACTTGATTTTTTGTGGCAAGGTTTGTTGAGGAAATTGAGTGAGTGATCAGAGTTGCAACTGAGGGGCAGTGAATACATAGCAGAGAGGCAGAGTTAGTACCAAGAGGATTAGCGCAGAGCCGGGAGAGGGACACAGAGCCAGCGAGAGGCTACGCAGAGGCAGCCAAGAACTGCGCAGAGCCAGAGAGACTGACGCAGGGCCTAGAGGCAGCGCTGAGAGCATTTCGTGGGACAGACTGAGAGCTAGATAGGGTGACGCAGTCCCTATCAAAGTGACGTAGAGCAGCAGAAGTTGCATTGTTGTTGTGGGATCGTTCATCCGGTGTTTTAGCCGGAATATCTGTCTCTGATTGAGAGGTACTACTGCCGAGGCCATTCTCTGTTGGGTGAGCCATTTATGGTACCCAGGTTGTATTCTAAAACTGCATAATAATAAAACCCTCTGAATAGCTGCACCAATTTTCCCGCCTTAGGTTTTTCCGGGGACATTAGTCCAAAAACAACGTGTCACTTGTGCGCTTGTTCACTTTCAGTTGATGATCTGTATGTGTTGATACTATACTTGTATTTATTTTCAATATTTACATGGTAAATAACTTGTTAAGTAATTGAACAAGTAGGAAGAAATAAAGCAAATAGTACAGGAAGAATTTTTAACGGGTTAAACTTAGAAATTCCAACATGGTATCAGAACGTGGTTGCAGATCACCAAATAACTGAAGGCATCAACCAAGCAGAGCAGTAGCAACAGAAAACAGTTGTTCCGAGTGAGAGAATTTGTTCCTAGCAAAAAGAAGCAAGGAATGGGTGACACAGAGGGCCTGCGTCAACAGTTCGAGCCAGGAGGAGGATCAGCGCAGTGGCAGAGAGGAGCAACCCTGACCTACACAGTGCCCGGTCATCTTTCTCAGCCAAGAAGGATTGACATTGTGGCCAGGAGGTGCAGATTTTGTCGATGTCGAGATTGCGCAAAGCCTAGAGGCTCAGTTCTTCAAGTTGCTTAGGTATAGGGGTCTGCGGATAATTTGGAGAGCAAAGCTGGTGGGGTAATGTGTTCAGAACAATACCTAACAAGGCAAGACCAAGGAGGAGGGATTTCCAGAAAGGAAATCGAGACTCAGAGGGAGTCAAACCGAGGACTTCTAGGAGAGAAGTAAAGAGACTTAGAGGAGTCAGAAGAAGAGCAGCAAGATGGCAGTGAATGGGCTGAGAGATCAGGATAGACTGGACAGAGCTTCCAACTTCATAGTCTGGAAGGCCAGGATCTTGTCCATTCTAGATAGGTATCACATCAAGCACTTTGCCTTGAAAATGATAGCGATCCCAGTTGACCCAGTTGAAAATGAGAAGTACAAGGAGGCAATGGCCAGGGCAAAGTGCATCATTCTTGATGGGATCAAGGATCATGTGGTGCCGCATATTGCCGAGAAAGACACAACAAATGAGATGTGAGAGGCCCCGAAGAAATTTTACCAACATACTTTCGTGCAGAGGAAGATGTTACTTGAAAATCAGTTGTGATCATACCAGATGCAGAAAGGAGAGCAGATAGATGTCTTCCTCAGTGGATTGAAGGAGATCCGTGATCAGCTAACTTCCATAGGGGCCACGCCAGACTAGGAACTGATGGTGAGGACTGCATTAAACGTAGTTTCAGAGGATTGGGAGGTATTTGTCCAGAGCATACTGGGCAGGTTGAGCCTTACAGATTGGGAGGAACTGTGGGCAACTCTTCGTCAAGAAGAGATCAGACGGGTGACCAAGGCGAGGAGTAGTGAAAAAGGGGTCAGAACCAAGGAGGAGGAAGAAGAAGATGTGACTCTTGCTTCTGTGGAAAACAAGAGAAGAGAAAGAAGAAGGACCTCTCCAAGGTCAAATGCTTCCATCGTGGGGAACTGGGTCACTATGCGAACTAGTGTCTGAGGAAGAAGAGTAAGGGAGAGGCTTCTGAGACTAACGCAACGCCAGCAAGGGCAGAGAAAGAAGTGGACACAGATGACAACTGTGCCATGAGTGCTCATGCGCACACTTGAGAGGAAGTGGGGAAACATCAAGTTGTAGTCAGACGGACTACAGACGATGAGGGGCAGGATCCTTAAGGTACCCAACCTCTTGGATTATACCTTGCTATGGGAGCCCCAAGTAGCAGAACTGACGGATGTGAATGGAGTGGCAGAGAGTACTACAGTGCAGGAATCTCGGGACAGCGCGAGGCTAGCAGGCTGCAACAGTGCAAGAGGCACGGGAGTGTTGCACCAGTGCAGGATGGCACAAAGAGGTGTGCAACGGTGCAAGATGCAAGGAGTTGTTGCAGCAGTGCAAAGGTCTATAGAGGGAGCACTTGTCAGCGGCAAAGGGAGCTTCAGCATCGAGAGTGTCTCTAGCCTGACAAGGATGTCAGAGTTGGGAGGATCAATTACTTACTTCTCAGTAACTGAGTTGCAGTGCAACGGTAAGCAGTTGCAGTGCTATGGTTAGCAAAATGTAGCATGATGAGAGGGGATGCAGTGCAGATGCAGCAATGGCAAGGCCATGGGCAGCAGCACAAATGTAGAGTGAGTTGTCGTACAAATGCAACAGTGGTAGTGGTAAGGCCATGGGCAGTAGTACAGGATGCGGCAATGCAGAAGATGTTGGGCGGGGAGGCCTAGCATCAGCACAGGGACCGATGCTGGATAATCAAGGTGATACTCAGTGAGGAGTATTACTAGAGCACAGTCCTCGCTAAGAGGGAGTGTTGATTTGGGGTAGAATCGGATGTGCTCTAGCCACGAAAATTGGTGGACAGGTTGAAGCACATGAGATCTCCAAGACCCAGAAGTGGTTTGGAAAGATTGTACCTAGTTTGGGAGATATTAAAATAATTAATATTTTTAATTGAGTTCCTAAGTCTAAACTTAGGAAAAATAAAATATTAATGGTTATTAATATAAAACTGGGTTAGAAGGTTCCAAAAGTCATGGATCAAGCCAAATCTAATCTTAGCCGTTGATTAGAGATTTAATCTCGGTCGTTGATGGACCAACGAGAAAAGTATAAGAGGAGGCTTGAGGGTCAGTTGGAGAACACACCAAGAGAGATCACGGACTTGATTTTTGGGGGCAGGGTTTGCTGAGAAAATTGAGTGAGTGATCAGAGTTGCAGTTGAGGGCCAGTGAATACATAGCAGAGAGGCAGAGTTAGTACCAGGAGGATCAGCGCAGAGCCGGGAGAGGGATGCATAGCCATCGAGAGACCACGCAGAGGCAGCCAGGAGCTGCACAGAGCCAGAGAGGGCCAACATGTAACACGCAGAGGATCTAGGGGCTGACGCAGAGGCTCTAGAAGCTGAAGCAGAGCCCAGAGAGGCTGACACAAGCCATAGAGGCAGCGCTAGGAGCATTTCATGGGACAGACTGAGAGCTGGAGAGATGGATAGGGTGATGCAGTCCCTATTAGAGTGATGCAGAGCAGCAAAAGCTACATTGTTGTTGTGGGATCGTTCATCTTGTGTTTTAGCCAGAATATCTGTCTTCTACTGAGAGTTACTATTGCCGAGGGCATTCTCTATTGGGTGAGCCATTTCCGGCACCTAGGTTGTATTTTGAAATTGCATAATAATAAAACCCTCTAAATAGCTGCATCGGTTTTCCTGCATTGGGTTTTTCTGAGGACATTAATCCAGAAACAATGGTATCACTTGCGTGCTTGTTTACTTTCAGTTGATGATCTGTATGTGTTGATACTGTGCTTGTATTTATTTTGAATATTTACATGGTAAATAACTTGTTAAGTAATTGAACAAGTAAGAAGAAATAAATCAGATAGTACAGGAAGAATTTCTAATGGGTTAAACTTAGAAATTCCAACATCATTGTCATGTATGAATTACCCATTTGGGCATGTTAAATATTGTAAGAAAAATTATATGAGTCAAATTAGAGTCAAAAGACCCTCCAAGTCCATGTCAAATGTGCAAGCATCAAGTCAGCCGCATAAAGCAACAAGTCGGCCTAAAAGGATGTGTCAAGAAGCCTATATATAGAGCCATCGACTTCATTTGAAAAGCACTCACTCAAGCACAAGAAATTTCGATCAAGGGACAAGGAGAAGCCTCCTATCCTAGTGAAGAAAGAAGAAGGAAGAATTGAACTGTTTGGATCTGTTTTAGGGTGAAAATCTCTCACACGTGCGAGGAAGATTGGGTACTATCTGTTGTTGTAGAAGTCAAGTTATTATAGTCATCTAAGAGGGCCGAAACAAGGAGGAAGTCAAGACACCTTTCAAGCCGAATTGCAAAAGAAGGAGCCACTATCCAAGCGAAGAGGAATCAAGGGATAAATCTTTGTCTATCTCTCACACGTGCTGCAACTAGGGTTTCTGAAGAGGCTGAAAAATTGCAAGCTTGTAACAAGAGGCCAAAATTCCAGAGAAGCCGAAAACAAAGGTGCAAAAGTCAGTTTGACTAGCGTTGACTTGCAAAAGAAGAGTTGTTCAAGGAAGCCTTGTGACTTGGTCTTGGAGAGGTTCTTAGGTCAAGGGTCTTAGTCTTGGAATTCATCAATTGAAGATTCTATAAGAAGAAGAATTCGGTGGGTTTTCCTCTCAATATTGGAGAGGTTTTGGCCCTGGCTAATAGCCTGTCCTTTGTCTCATTGTTCATTATGTTTTGGTAACTGTTTGATGAAAAGAACTCAATAATAATCAAGCTAAAGAACAATATAATCAAGGAAAGTAAAAAGTCTTCACAAGCAGTTATCAAGCAGGAGAAATCATCTTATCTCACTAACCTATACTTCTCGATATGTGCAAGAAGGCGGATCGATTTATTTCGAGGGTGATAAAGTGTTTTCCTGCAATAAAAGGGAAGCTTCTCCCTTGTTGTAATTCTCAGATGAAAAACACTTCTGCTGAAGAAAATAAAAGACACAATGTCGCAAGTTTTCCCCGAAGTTGGGGTTTCCTAGCTATATCTTGTGTGAGATGTGTGAGATGTGTTTGTCTTCTGATTTATTTATTTTTCGTTGTGCGTGTTAAGTTAAAAAACTTAGTGTATTTGCAATTTAAGTTTCCAGTGCAGTGGTTTTTTGTATTTCTGGTTTTTGCACTGAGAAAATTGCAAATCAGTTACTAGGTTTTAAGGAAATCTAACAGAGTATGACGTATGAACCTTTTTGCAATACAAGTAACAACCAACCCAAAAGAAAGGACAACATAATGGCAAGTAATGAAATTTGTTAAGTATGGAAATGATATGGGCATATTACCCTCAACAAAACGCCCAATAATACCCCTCTCCCTATTCCCTGCCAGATGTACTTAGTAGAAAAAGAAAGAAGAACATCAAAGTTGGACAAGGCACTGATCAAATATTCAACTCCATAATTCCTACAGGGCAAGTTTTCCCTTTCTTCTTCTTTCTTTTTCTTTCCTCTTTTCTCTTCCTTCTTTATGCAATTTCCATACCCCATGGGGCAATTGTAAAAAATGTCACTAGCATGATGGACTTGTGTAAAAGGCTTAGCTCCTTGGGACCTAGTTACTAAGGAAGTCACTCCAAAGTGTTTTTTTCACTTAATTAATTATTTTTTCCAATGTTGCTAAAATCGTTATTGGGATTAAATTGGCAAAGGAAAAAAATTGGAAAAAATCGTAAAATACAAAAATATTCCTTTTTTTTCATTTTTTTAATATCTAAAGCATCTACAACATAAAATAAATACATTGACACATAAATATGATAAAAAAAACTAATATAAGATGTGTAATATCATTTCTAGTGCTACATCACACATAACAGTGAATCATGTCCACAATAGTAAGTCCTAACTCTTGACTCCCAACTCAACCTCAAAATATCGACAAAAATATAATAATGTATCTCATATCATGAGTCATAATGTCATATACAATGAAATGAAACAAATAACTAATCCTACTGATTTCCTCTGCCCCTCTTGCGAGAAAATGCAATAGCTTTCCCTTTCCCTCTAGATGTAGATGCCGGTGGAGTTGGTACTGGACTCTGTTGTACTCTAAAAGCCGAAGAAGTAGGAGCTAGAGGAGGTAGACCACGTCTTCTACTGGTGGCAGGGGTAGCCTCGGTAGGTGGTGTCACCTCCTCCTCCTGTTGCTCCTCCTCCTCCCCCTCTACGCCTTCCACTACCTCCTACACTAACCAATCATCGACAGACTCCATGAGAGGCCTCAACCCTCCATGCAGCGGTGGTGTCAATCCCATCCAATGAGATGGCCTCCATATCAGGTATCCTCTCAAGTTGCCTCACCCACAATCAAAGATTGTAGTAGATGTAGACAATGTCATTAAGTCGTTGGGACTCCAACCTGTACAAAAATCATAAAATAATAATTATAAAAAAATATATTATTTAATGAATTCAAAAAATTAATTGGAAATTTGGAATATTTTAAGTTTTAAGTTTAACCTGTTGCGCTTCTTGTTGTGTATTTTTTCAAATACACTCCAGTTGTGCTCACATCCTTAGGAGCTACATGTTTGGCTGAGGATTCGAATGGAAAGCTTTTGCAGATGGGGTACTCTGGCACCATATCGAGTCGACCATACATCTACAACAAAATTACAAATAAGATAAACATAGAAAAAAATGAAATTTGAAAGTTGAAGCAAAGTATGAAGTTATGAACTTGAAGGTAGAATGAAATTTCAAACAAACTAAAAAATACCTAGGATTTGAATCTTCCTATCAACCACAGCCATCTCAAAGCTAAATGTGCCACCTGTCATCCTGTATATCTCCATTTCTTTGAAGATTTCTGCACGTTCTGTTGGAGATCGCACCATCCTCTAAACACAGGTTAAGAATCCATCCATGATCTCAGCATCAAATAAAAACCCACATGGGTAAGAAAATGCGGGGTTCAGGTAGATCCCTACAGCATGAATGGGACGATGGAGTGTGTTGTTCCATCATTCATCAATCACTTCCCATAGGAGGAGTTGTTTTTGAAACCCCTCATCTCCCTTATCATCATAGTAGGCCCAAATGGATTCTTTGGCCCTGTCCATGACCTCATACAAATAGCCCATTGTGGGCTTTTTACCATCAACTAATCGAAGAACCTTTACCAAAGGTTCAGTAACGGTGCACACCTCTTGCACTCCCGCCCAGAAGTTTTCCTAGTATGAAACTAATCTGCATATGGCCTCTCCTTCTAGTTTGAGGCTAAATGTTAAAGCACGCCACTCCTCTGAAAGAAATATTCTCTTCACATCCCACATAGAATTCAAGAGGGATTAAAGAGATATAAAATTGGTGGCAAACCGTGTAATGGCAGGGTGCACCAACTCCTTGTTGTTGGTGAATTTTCTCATCAAGCTAAGCACAGATGTATGATTATATATAAATTTTGCAATGTTTTTTGATGAGTCAACAATATCTTTGACAAAAGAAATTTTTCCTATGTCCTCCAACTTCAAATCAATACAATGTGCAGCACAAGGTGTCCAAAATAAAGTAGGATGCCTCTCCATAAGCATCTTGCCAGCAGCAACATATTTGCAGCATTGTCCGTTATGACTTCGACAACATGTTCTGCACCCACCTCCAAAATAAACACATCCAGCGAATCACATAATAATTTTTTATCTTTGATATGTGAAGATGCATCAACAGATTTCATAAACATTGTCCCCTTGGGACAACTAACCAAGAAGTTTATAAGGGTTCTCCCCTTTTGGTAAGGGTTCTCCCCTTTTGGTCGATCCAACCATCTGATATCACAATGCATCATGTTCATGCCTATGATGCCCTAAACTCCTCCAATCTTTTGGTGCAGTCAACCTTTTCATCTTGAATAATGCGACCTCTAAAGTCATCATAAGAAGGGATTTTGTACCTTGGGCCAACAACTACAATAGCATCAACAGCAGGCTAGAAAAATGGATTATTCCTTGCAACGCTGAAAGGAATATCACTCCAAAGGATAAACTTGCCCAACAATTTGTCAGCTTGTTCTTTCTCATTTTTTTAAGCATTGAAGTATTAGATGGTTGTGAACCAGGCATGGTTCTAGGAACAAAAAATGATGAGGTAGCTACAGGGTTGGTTGTAGACATTGATGCTGAAGTAGAACCAGTGCCACTTCCATATTCACCTCCTAACACTCTCCCTGCTAGTTGCTTCTTCAGATCTGCTTTGGTCACTTTGTCTTGCTCTAATTCTTCCAATGATCTCATGGCTCTTCGGATGATTTACGCATTTGTATTGATGCAAGGTCCTACATCACGTCCAGGGATTTGTGCAAGGTGATACTTCAATCTATAAACCCCCCCTGACATACGTTGCCCACACAACTTGCAAGACAAGTTCATTCTATCAAACCCTCCATCAGGTTCACCAAATTCCCACAAAAGGTTCAATTTCCTTGGCATGTTTGTAACTTGGTTGAACTCTTGAGTTTTAATGTAAGATGAAGTTTGAAGTTGAACCTATGGCACAATAAGAATTGCAAGTTCAAAAAATTCAAAAAAAAAAAAATTACATACATGACACAACACATTGAATTTTTGACATACAAATAAAAAACCTCAACTCAACCCAACAATAATAGAAAAAATGCACATTCAAACCCAATAAGAATGATGCAAAAAAATAGAGCAGAAGAAAAAATTAAACTAATAAATCTAACAATCAAATTTTTGCATTTTTGACCAAAATGAACCCTCTCCACTCTATGCAACAAAAATGAAAAAAAAACACCATCAAATCCAGTCAAAAATCATTAATTATCAATGCGTTATAGAAACCATAGCAAAAACAAGAAAAAACCAAAACAAAATGGCCAAATTTGGTGCCCATACCTGGAAACCACGGTTTGCCGAAGAAATTTGGTCCAAACACGAAGTTCTCTTGCTTGGGATGCTAAAATCCCCCGTTTTTCTCCTCCTCAGCTCTGAAACAAGTCCGTTGTCTACTAAAAATGCAAATAAAACTCATAATTTTGCTTATAAAACACGTTGTCCTGGTGCCATGCGATTTTTTCCGATCGTAGCTTTTTTTTGAAAAAATCGCAATTTTTTCAACAATTTTTTGGATTAATAAAAAAAAATCCTTATAAAAATCGCGCGATATTATCGTCTGAACCAAAAAACCGCAATTTTTTCTAATAATCACGATTTTCGCAACACAATTTTTTTCTTTTAGTGATAAATAATTAATTGAGTTTTTTCACTCACACCCTCCAAAGTTGGAGTGAGTCTTAATAACTAGGCCTTGAGTGTGCTTTCTAAGTCTAGGGTCAATGTATATTACCATGCTAGCCATTATCTTGAGTCTCGCAGAATTACATTAGGTTTTTAAGGGATTTTTTAATAATTCAAAATTTCCTCCATAACGGAAATTTTTAATTAAAATTTATGTAACAAAATAAAAAAGTGGTACTAGGAAGTTTTGCATGGCATGTAGGTCCTCGTTTTTCATACTCAAAGTGCCAACATTATCTTAGTACCCACTTTTGGTGGAAAATATTGATTCTTCCTCATGAAAACCAATTTTACCCAAATAGGTGAGGAAAAAGACACAAAAATCAAGAAATTAAATAAAACAAAACATGTCGGAAATATATCTCTCCTTGTCTCTTGTCAAAAATGAGGGTCTCAATCACTAAAGAGGATTTGAGTAAGCACTCAAGGGTGAGTTAAGTGATGAGTCACAAGCCAAATCAAGATGCCAAGTTAGGAGGTCGAGTTGGCTCCTAGTGAGGCCTTGTTAGAGGCTCATGAGTTGGGACAGTTAAGATAGTCCACGTAAGGCCAAGTTAATCTGAGCATAGTGCGAGTTCACTTCTCTAAGGACGCACACTCCCTCTCATGATATGCACTCACACATAGAGCTATGCATGCCCTCAAGGAGATACACATGCCCTCTTGATGATTCGTCTTCCTCCACTTGGAAACTTGCACCTCCTCTTGGGATTATCACTCTTCGGATCTCCTCTTATGCATCAAAGCTCTTGCCTCTTGTGCAAACAAGCGTGAAAGAGTTGGAACTCTTGGGGAAGCTTTGCTGCTATTGTATTGCTCTATTATTTTGAATAAAAAAGGCTTTGGAGGCTACATGGTGTGTTGATCTGTTGGAATTTCTAAGTTTGACACGTTAGAAACCCTTCATGCACTTTACTGAAGGAAATAGAAACAAGCACACAAGTGACACCGTTGTTTTTGGACTTATGTCCCCGGAAAAACCCAATGCAAGAAAATCAGTGCAGCTATCTGAAGGTTTGGTTTATTAAGCAATTTCAGAATACAATCTGGGTGCTAAATCCGGCTCACCCAACAGAGAAAAATCTCAGCAGTAGTACATCACTACTCGAAAGCAGATATTCCGGCTAAAACCCCGGATAAACACTCTGGCAGCTCCACAGCTCCAATCTGCCCCACGAAACCCCAACATCAGCCTCTAGGGACTGCGTCAGCCTCTCTCTAGCCCAGCGTTAGCCAAGCGTCACTCCGGCTTGCCCTGTGCCAGCGTCTGGAGGCACTGCGTCAGCCCTCTGTGTTAATTTGGGGTAGCATGGATGTGCTCTAGCCACGAAATTTGGTGGAGACGTGGGGGCACATGAGATCTCCAATACCCAGAAAGGGTTTGGGCAGATTCTAAACAGTTCAGGAGATATTAAAATAATTAATATTTTTAATGGAGTCCCTAAGTCTAAACTTAGGGAAAACAAAATATTAATGTGTATTAATATGAAATCGTGTTAGAATGGTCCAAAAGACATGGATCAAGCCAGATCTAATCTTAGCCGTTGATTAGGGACTTAATCTCGGTCGTTGATATGTGAACGAGAAAAGTATAAGAGGAGGCTTGAGGGTCACTTGGAGAACACACCAGAGTGATCAGTGATTCTATTCTCTAGAGCGGGGTTTGCTAAGAGAGATAGAATCAGTGATCGGAGTTGCAGCTGAGAGGCATTGAGTACAGAGAGACAGGGAGGCGGAGATAGTGCCAAGAGAGCAGCGCAGTAGCCGTGGAGAGTGACATAGAAACAGCCAAAGCTCACGCAAGGCCATGCAGAGGTTGCCGGGAGCTGCGCAGAGCTTCAGAGAGGCTAGCATTACTGACGCAAAGGGCCAAAAGGCTGACGCAAACCCATCCAAGGTGACGCAGGGCCAGCGCTGGGCAAAGGGGCTGACGCAGTCCAGGAAGGCTGACGTTGGGGTTTTTGGGGCAGATTGTAGCTAAGGAGCTGCCGGAAGGATTATCTGGGGTTTCACCTGGGAAATTTGTTTCAAACTGAGAGGTATTACTGCCAAGGAAATTCTTTGTTGGGTAGGTCAGTTTCGGCACCCAGATTGTACTCTGATATTGCTTAATAAGAAAACCCTCAAATAATTGCACCGATTTTCCCACATTGGGTTTTTCCAAGGACATTGGTCCAAAAATAACAGTGCCATTTGGTGTGATTGTTTCTGTTTTCTTCAATTGTTGATCTGTAATATGTTGAGCATGCACTAGTGTTTATTTTTAGTATTTACATTGTAAATAGCTTGTTAAGTAATGGTACAAGTAGGTAGGAATAAATCAAATAAAATGCATGAAGGGTTTCTAACTAAATAGACTTAGAAACTTCAACATGGTATCCCCTTTGCGTCTCCCACACTGGCCCTCTAAGGCACTGCGCAGCTCCTGGCTGCCTCTGCGTGAGCCTTGGATGGCTCTGCGTGAACCCTTGGCTGCTTCTGCATCCCTCTTTCCGGCTACTGCATTGATCCTCCCAGTGTTATCTCTGTCTTGTATTCACTGCCCCTCAGCTGCAACTCTGATCACTCTCTCAACTTTCTCAGAACAAAATCTTGATCTCTTGGTGTGTTCTCCAAGTGACCCTCAAGCCTCCTCTTATACTTTCTCATTAACAAATCAATGGCCGAGATTAAGTCCCTAATCAACGGCTAAGATTAGATTTGCCTTGAACCATAACTTTTGGACCATTCTAACATAGTTTTATATTAATTCACATTAATATTTTATTTTCCCTAAGTTTAGACTTAGGGACTCCATTAAAAATATTAATTATTTTAATATCCCACATTGTTTAGAATCTGCCCAAACACTTTCTGAGTATTGGAGATCTCATGTGCCTTAGCCTCTCCACCAATTTTCGTGGCTAGAGCACATCCGATGCTACCCCAAAACAACACTCCCTCTTAGCGGGGACTGTGCTCTAGTTATATTCTTCACTGAGCATCACTCTAATCATTCGGCATCGGTCCCTATGTTGATGCTATGCTTGTTGCCAAACATCCTCTGCATTGTTGCATCTTGTACTGCTACCCATGGCCCTGCCACTGCCACTATTGCATCTGTACTGCAACTCCCTCTGCATCCATGTTGCTGCCCATGGCCCTGCCACTACCACTGGTGCATCTGCACTGAAACCCCTCTCGTCATGCTGCATCGTGTTGCCCATAGCACTACCACTCCTAACTGCTGCACTGCAACCCAGTTATTGAGAAGTAAGTAACTGATCTCCCAACTCTGACATCTCCGTCAGGCTAGAAACACTCCTGATGTTGAAACTCCCTCTGTCATTGACAAGTGCTCCCTCTCTGACCTTTGTGCTGCTGCAACAACTTTGTGCATCTCGCACCGTTGCACACCTCTCTGTGCCATCCTACACTAGTGCAACACTCCCGTACTTCTCGCACTGTTGTAGCCTACTAGCCTCACACTGTCCTGGGAATCCTGCACTGTAGCTCCCTCTGTCGCTCCATCCACATTCGTCTCTACTAACATCACCAGTACTGCTACTCCTCTTTGGGTCTCCCGTAGCAAAGTCTAATCCAAGAGGCTGGGTACCTCGAGGATCCTGCCCCTCATCGCCTGTAGTCCGCCTAACTACAGCGCGATGTCTCCCCACTTCCGCTCAAGTGGTGTGTGTGTACTCATGGCACAGTCATAGTCTACCTCCACTTCCTTCTCTGCCCTTGCTGGCGCTGCCTTGGTCTCGAAGGCCTCTCCCTTACTCTTCTTCCTTGGGCACTGGGTCGCATAATGACCCAACTCCCCACCGTGAAAGCATTTGACCTTGGACAGGTCCTCCTTCTTTTGTTTCTCCTGCTTTCCCTCAGATGCTAGGGTAGCATCCTCCTCCTCCTTCTTGATTATGATCCCCTTGCCGCTGCTTCCCGCCTTGCTCAGCCTTCTGATCTCTTCTTGGCGAAGAGCAGCCCACATTTCCTCACAATCAGGAAGGGTCACCTTCCTAATATGCTCTGGACAAACACCTCCCAATGTTCTGAGACTGCATTTAGGGCTGTTTTAACCATTAATTATGGATTCGGCGTTGCCCCTATGGAAGTCAGTTGATCCCAGATCTCCTTCAATCGACCGAGGAATGGGTCAATCTATTCTCCCTTCTTCGTCTGGTATGATCGCAGCTGATTTTCTAGTAGCATCTTTCGTTGCACGGAAGTATGCTGATACAACTTGGTCATGGCCTCCCACATCTCTTGTGTCGTGTTCTTCTCGGCAATATGTGGTACTATATGATCCTTGACCCCGTCAAGGATGATACTCTTAGCCCTCGCCATTGCATCCTTGTACCTGTCATTATCAGTCGGGTCAACTGGCATAGCTATCGTCCTCAAGGTGAAGTGCTTGACACGACTCCTATCTAGTACGGATAAGATTCTGGCCTTCCAGACTACTAAGTTGGAGGCTCCGTCCAGTCTGTCCTAGTCTCTTACTCCGTGTAGTGCCATTTCACTGCTCCTCTACTTCCCTCCTGGAAGTTCTCGGTATGACTCCTCTGACCCTCGATTTCCCTCCTAGAAACCCTTCTGCCAATGCCGAGATGCCCCTCTCCAACCCTCTGTGCAACTGCAACACTAATCTAGATTCCTTGGCTATAAATCCACCTCTGCAACAACCCCCTCTACCTTGTCTTGCCCTGTTAGGTACTATTCTGACTACAGTACCCCACCAACTCCACTCTACAACTTACCCACAGCCTCCTAAACCACAACAAACTGAAGGTTGGAGCTCCTAGGCTCTGCGCAATCCCGGCACCAGCAAATTAGCTTCCTCAACCAACAACGTCTGCCCTCCTGGCCTCTGCGTGAGCCTGTCTTTGCCTCCTTCAGCCTCTGCGCAGCCTCTTCTTGGCTCAATCTTGATGATGCAGGCACTACGTAACCCCTTCCTTGTTGCTACTCTGCTAGGAACAGCTTTTATCACTCGGGACAGTTGTTTTCTACTATCGTTGCTCTTGTTCGGCTGATGTCCTCAGTTCTCCTGTGATATGCAACCACGCTCTGATACCATGTTGGAATTTCTAAGTTTGACATGTTAGAAACCCTTCATGCACTTTACTGATTTATTCCTACCTACTTGATCTGTTAATTAACAAGTTATTTACCATGTAAATACTGGAAATAAATACAAATGCATGCTCAACACATTACAGATCATCAACTTAAGGAAATTGAAACAAGCACACAAGTGACACCATTGTTTTTGGGTTGATGTCCACGGAAAAAACCAATGCAGGAAAACCAGTGTATCTATCTGAGGGTTTGATTTATTAAGCAGTTTTATGATACAATCTAGGTGCCAAATCCGACTCACCCAGTAGAGAAAAATCTCGGCAATAGTACCTCACTACTCAGAAGCAGATATTCCGACTGAAACCCCAGATAAATACTTCGGCAGCTCCAATATGCCCCACGAAACCCCAGCATCAGCCTCTAGGGACTGTGTCAGCCTCTCTCTGGACCAACGTTAGCCTAGCATCACTCCGGCTTGGCCTGCGTCAGCCCTCTGGCCCTCTGCATCTCCCACACTGGCCCTCTGAGGCACTGCGCAACTCCTGGTTGCCTCTGTGTGAGCCCCTGGCTGCTTCTGCATACCTCTCTCCAGCTACTGTGCTAATCCTCCTGGTTCTATCTCTGCCTCTCTGCTTCTATATTCACTGCCCCTCAACTGCAACTCTGATCACTCTCTCAACTTTCTCAGCAAACCCAGCCCCAGAAAGTCAAAATCTTGATCTCTTGGTGTTCTCCAAGTGACTGTCAAGCCTCCTCTTATACTTTTCTCATTGACAAATCAACAACCGAGATTAAGTCCGTAATCAATGGCTAAAGATTAGATCTGGCTTGATCCATGACTTTTGGACCATTCTAACACAGTTTTATATTAATCCACATTAATATTTTATTTTCCCTAAGTTTAGACGTAGGAACTCCATTAAAAATATTAATTATTTTAATATCTCCCAAACTGTTTAGAATCTGCCCAAACCCTTTCTGGGTATTGGAGATTTCATGTGCCTTAGCCTCTCCACCAATATTCGTGGCTAGAGCACATCCACGCTACCCCAAATCAACATGATTTTTGTGTGGTGGCTAGAATCTCAATGTGAGGTATAATTGTTTATATTGTATTTGCTTTGAATTTGTTATTGTAGGCCTTTACAAGGGCATTGTTTCCCACAGAAGAACATCAACAAACCCGGTTATTTGTTTGTCTTCTTGATTGTTCTATAATTTGGAAATGAAAGTCACATGTGCTTCTTGTTTGATTGGCATGTTTATTCAATTTCCATATGCAAGACTTCACCTATTTTAACTAATCTCTTGGAAAGATCTTAAGAAGTTGTACGTTCCTCAAGTTTGAATGAGTGTATCCTGCTCGGTTGGAGTATCAAGTTTTCTTCAACATAAACGAAGCTATATTCCCACCAAGCACTAAGTCTACTCTCCAATTGCTTGAAGACTTCACCTCATTTCTCTCCTTCTCTTCTTATATACAAACTCTAAAAAATATTCTCAAAAATTCCTGGTTTATTTTTATGAGATTTTATTGTTAAATCTAGCATACTGAAGGCTAATCTTGTTGTTGTCCTAACAGCAACAAAATCAACCAAGAAAAACCAACTGAAATTGGTTTTTCTTCGTTGTTTTAGAGTAGAAATTTCCCTTTGTTTCCTTAGAATTTTCATTTGGGATTTTGTACATTTGTCTACTAGTACTAACAATTATGGGTATTCCCAAAGCACTTTGGGTCATCTTTCACCATTTTTACTTGCTGATTTTTAGCAGGTCCGTGAAAACACAAGGGGGGGTGTTGCTCGATTTTTTCCAAATTGAACCATTCAAGTACCCAGAAGGAACCTATTAACATTCCTCTTTGTAAAAAGGGATTATTATATAACCATTATAACTTTGAAAACCACCATTTTCCCTTTATTCATAAGGGACACCCATAACAATCATTGTAAGCTTGAGGGAGCTATCAGAGTCTCCTAGGTATCCCATTCCCCCTTACCTAGCAGGGGATCTTGTGTGTTTGTTCTCTCATTTTTATGGTGTGCCTTTTGGATTAAAATTATCCTTGCACTAGAAAACAGTTAGATTAGTTTGATTTCATTTTAATAGACTATATTTCAATTTTGTCTTAGAATACATTTCATTTTTGCAAAAAGTAACAAATATTTCCCCTCCAAGTCCTATTATGCTCTCGTCCATGGCAAGCAAAGCTTGATCCTTGCGCATGACCAGAGAGGACTTGTGTGATTGTATTAGTTTCATTAGGTAAAACCTCTCTTAACCATTTATCCTAAGTTTGGGGAAAGAAACAGTTGACTTGTGAAATCATGGGAGTAAGCTAAGCCTCCTCCTATTGGATCTCCGAGCAATTGTTGACTTGCGAAAACAAGGGAGTATTCATTTAAGCTAAGCGTCCTCCCGTTGGAAACAGACATTAGAGTAATTTTGTTTTATTGCAATCACACGGGTCACATACCAGCCTCTCCATTTTGCACTCAACTAATAAATCCAAGTGAACTCAATAAAATTTACCAAGAGTACTTTCCAAAACATTTCTACAGCATACTCCATTGGGCAACAATCATATTGCCCGGATTTATTTTCAAGCAACGCAAGAATTTATTTTGGCACTGGTCTATCTTATTATTTAATTCTATCATTTGCTTATCTGCTTGTTATTCCTATAAATTATATGATGTTGGTTAAATGTACTCTTGTGTAATCTAATTAACTCCTAGAATGATTTCTTGTTTACCATAGCTTAATCAACCTTAGTTGTTTTAGGGACTACACCCCTTGGCTTCACTAGGAGTTAGCCTAGACAAAGAAGTCGAGAATGAGTGACAGCAACTCGATTCGAGACTTGCCCCTGTTAGAAAATCAGAAAGGCAGAAAGATTTTTATATTCTTGATAATTACTTGTGATGTTCTTGACTTCTTATTAGGTTTCTTTATATCATCTTTCTTTTAGTTCATCAAGCAATTACAAAAGCAATAGCATATAAAACAATGGACACCAAATATAGGCTCACAACCAGGGCAAAAACCCCTCTCTAGTGGAAAACCCAGTCAGTAATTCTTCCTTCAATAGTTTTCCGGATATATGCCAAGACTCTAGACCTTGACACAAACTTTCCTCCACACCAAGTCAACCTTCTCTTCTCTTGCAAATAATCCTACTTGACCTTGCAGCGATAGCAACACTTTCTTCAACCTAGCAACTTCGACCTTGCTTTGGAGACTTCGATCTTCACTGAAAAACTTTGATCTTCACATAGATAATTCGATCTTGGCCCAATACAACTTCTTGAGCTACCCAGCACCTAGCACCAGCAACTTCGACCTATAGTTTGATTTGGCAGATCCAACATGCGGCAACTGGCTACAGCATCAACAAGAGAACTTCAATCTTCCAAACCAGGGCACGACAGAGAGAGATAGATGCACCAAAATTTCGATTTTCCTCCTTTCCTTCTCCTAGGCCAAACTCACACTTCCTTTTCTTCCTTCCTTTATTTCGCATGTGTTCCAGCTTCAAGAGATATTGAATTAGCTTGTTGAGTGAGTGCTTCAAATGGAGTTCGAACTGCTTCATTTATAGTCCTTTGGTGAGTTCGAATAGCCCTCTTTGAGGCCGACTTGATCATCTTAAGGCTGACATTGTGTGGAGACAACATAATTCATATTTGACTCAATACTTAACCTTTTTACATGATCCAAAAGCCCAAGAAGGGTCTCTTTAAGAGTACAATGACTCTATTAACTCAGAATAAATCCTAAAAATCCTCAATGGGGACTTTGACCTAAAACATGATGACCCAAGCATGAAGCCCATGCTTTAATAAGTCATCATAATAATAATAATAATATTATTTTCTTTATTCTTTTGACAAGTACATTACAAGATTACTCAAATACGTTTAATGAAGACTGAACCTAGTTACATTTTCTAACAGCCCCCAAGGCCACTCTTATTGGATTGAAGATTTCTTCCACATAACACAAAAGGTGTGGATTAGGTGGCAACACTAAACTAGAATACATACGATGGCAACCAAGGTAAAACAATGCAAAGAGCATAACTCCAAACATCATGATTCATTATCCAAAATCAACCCATGATCCTTAGTTAAATGCCAAATACATTAAACTTAAACACTCCATATGAAACAATGCCTAAGGTATGTCATGTGTGTTAGGTTGTCATCGTTGTTGAATGAGTGAGCAGATCAAAAGAGTGAGTAAAGCATGATATACGAGGCATCTTTGGGCTGCTGCATGTGGAGAAAGCTGTTCATCATCAATGGGATCACTGTCCACAATGTGGATCATCAAAGAAAAAACATCCTCTAGTTACCCCTAGGTGAGAGGGGATAACACTGCCATTTCCCACAAATTTGGGTGAAGCTTCTAAATGGTAGACACTTGTACCCACATTCCAGAAACTCGTGCAACATATCATTAGAATAACAACTTCTGTGTTATCTAATAATATGGATTATTTCATCCCCTGAATATTATACTTCAAAGTTTCTATGATATGATACTTGCAAGTAGCAAAAATGAGAGAATTCATAAGCAATAAAACCATCTTCTTTGCTCTAGAGATAAGTATTGAGTAGACACATCTCTTGGAAAAATGGAAGCAGAATAGACATACATCTTAATAATTAATACAAATAAATAACTTATGCAAGTAGAATAATCTATAAATGATGCTTAACTAGTAAGTATTTTTGAGGACAAAGTTATAACATACTTGTCATCATATTTCTATATTTCGTCCTGCAAAGCTTACAGTGCATATTACCAAGCATGTTCCGTAGCACCTGATCACAACCAAAAAGGATACAAAATAAAAGACTAAAGAAATTCACTTGCCTTATCAAACAAATTTATCTCCTCAATTTGAGTACACGCCTTGGATGATGTTTGCTCCCCTGAATTCCATTTGTTTTCTCTTCCAACATCTATGCCTTTCCCCATTTCATATCTGCAGACCATAGAAAGGATACATCTATTATAATTTGCAGAACAAAGACACTTTACATCCCAAAAAATCCTTAATAGAGTAGACTTTCTCACATGCTATACACAGTAAATTGCAAATGCTGTTAATACTGTGCTTCCTTTAAACTTACTTTGGAACTGTATCTGTAGCTGAAGTGTACAATGCATTCCTACATTCCTCCAATTTACTATGGCTGCGAAGAAAAATTTTAACATACTCAGATATAAGCAAAGCAAACAAATACTGAATTTCATGATATAGGAAATTTGCAATATACATGAATTTCAAATGTGGTCAAACAGCTGCTAAAAAAAATTAAACAGGTTCAGATATAAAAGAGAGAATTTATCATTTCAAAAATAGATAAAATACCTTGTAGACAAGAATCTGGCTGCTTTAATATGTGAAGGTTTTTCTAGCCATACACTATATTTTATGAAGAGCTGCACCCAATGGGAGCACACATCCAATGCTAATGCAACGGCTTCCATGTTTGACACACTTTGGTGCCCCCCCCTGTTTTCAAGAACTTGCCTTCCCATTGTTGAACCTTCTGGATAGAATGGTAGCCAGTCCACCTCTTCACACACCACCTACAAAATATGCAGAACCATCGATTTTCAGTCACATAACCTCTTTAGTTTTCAAAAATAACTAGTATTTATCAGATACCTAGATCAGTTCGTAGATAGGTACATGAAACTAACCTCCACAAAAATCTGGTAAGTGCTGACAGATGAAAGCTGTGGATAAAATAGAACGCTACCACCCACCAAGTATCTGCAGAAAAGGTCAGATTTCAAAGGAAAAAGAAAATAAGTTCATCTCATACACAGTACACATTGTGGTACAAGCTCAGTCCATGAACAGAATGCACAGGTATGAAGCATACCTTAGAAAGCTTACTAGAGACTCATCCAGGATATCAATGTTATTGGCATCTAGATAAGACTGAGTCCTCCTACCTAAAGCGATAACAAATCCAAATATTGCTAGATCCCTTTCAAGTACCTGCAAGTATCCAACTAACATAACTTGAACATCGTTGCCTGAACAAACTTAGTGTATCTAATCTTGAAAATGTACCCTTAAAATTGCAGATGGACAAATATAAGGAGGCCTGATAAATCACCAATGAGATGACCAGAAATCAATTATCAATGATTTGAATTTCTAAATAGTTAACAAGCAATCTTGAAAACAAGTAATAAATCAAGAATCTCCAGCCAAAACATTAAAAGTGAACAAATGTATCAGACAATCAATCAAACTTGGAAACTAAACACCAAATCATTATCCGGCCACATCTAAAATATAGTTTGAAAGGGTAAGTTTAACTACCAAAGTTAATAGAGACTTGGTGCAAACTAAGCTGGAGCACATTGCTTGGTTGATTGCAAAAAGGATCATTAACCATGTTTTTTGCCAGCTATTCCATCTGGATTTAACTATAAGCAACGGCACAAGTGAACCTTCTCAAATGTCTATGTTACCATTCAAATTGCACATCAAAGTGATGAAAGCTCCAATCCAAGTCATACACTCCGAGTGGAACCTCGAAAGGTCACCCACTGTCACCTCAACGACCTACCTTGCCTCTTTAGGCCAGCTTCGAATGGGTCTCCCCTAAGATTCACTAGGGCATAAACAATATGGAATGAGGTGAGATCACTAGTAATCTCAAGGAATGAGTTAGTTCTTTAAAGGAAAAAAGGAAATAGCAGCAATGGAGGGATGTGAAGACTAGTGCCAATGTTCAAGGGCAATGGAATCAAGAAAACGTTAGAATGAGAGGATATCAAGAAGCTTGACCCTCCATAGGTCGGTTGCTCGAAATTATGGATCAAGAAAGGAGAAACTAGTATTGAACAACCGGAACTGCTGGAACAGCGGAAATTGCCGGAACTGCCAGAACTACCGAGAAAAGCCGAAACTGCCAGAATTGCCGGGAATAGCCGGAACTTCTGGGAACTGCCAGAACAGTCGAGAACGCTAACGCAAAGAGCAGAAGTCGGAACAGCCAGAACTGCCGAAACAACCAGGAAAGTTGACGTAGAGGGCAGAAGCCGGAATTGTCAGAACAGGCGAGAACGCTGACGCAGAGGGCAGAAGCCGAAACTGCCAGGAACAGCCGGAATTGTCGGCAACAGTCGTAACTGCCGGGAACAGCCGGAACTGTCGGGAATTGCCAGAATAGCATGCAAGGGACAACTAACTAACATTGGGACATGTTGACCACTACATGTCAACTACCCATAGCAGTACACCCCCCTTTTTCCCGCAAAAGGGACAGCGCTGGATCGACATGTACATGCCATTCGACTGTCATCATCAGCTTGATCATATTATGTTGTAAACCCAGCCTGCATGTGTAAATTGTAAATAAGCTTAGCAGATTTGAGTCTTGTATGTAAATTGCCTAGGTGGACCTATTTTTCTAGTGATAATCTACGTTCCAAAAGGTTTTTTGTCTCACCGATCCATGATCGGCAAAGTTTTCCTTCAGCCTAACCCCAAGGTCGGAATGGATTTTGTCATTAGAATCTTAGGGGAATCCTAGCGTGTTGATCTGCTAGATTGTATTTGTGTCGCAAGACTGGGCGGTCTACGAGGGTCTATGTCAAATGGGTTTTCACCCTTGAGATGTAAAATTGTAAAAGTTATGATGTAAAGTGTCTCGAGGGTTAGAAAATGTTTTAATCCCCTCATAAGTCCTAAGTCCTAGGTCCTAGGTGATTTTTCCAAAGGCTAAGTTCGAGGATCCAAAAATAAAAATTTTAAATTTTAAAAAATCAAAAAATAAATAAAAATAATAATAAAATTTAAAAAATAGTTTAAAAAAATAAAAATTAAAAAAAATAATAATAAAATAGTAAAATAATAATAAGTCAAATTTTTGAGTAAATAAATGCAGAATTTTAATTTTTTAATATATTAAAATGCATTTAAAAATTCGATGGATGAGATTAAAAGAAATCTTGATCCTCATCGACGGTCGAGATTAGTTTGACATGGATCACTTGAACTAGCCGTTGGGAATTTTTCCTTTAAATAGGGTGTTAGGGGTCATTTGAGATTGGATCTGAGAGTCTGGTGCTAAAGAAGCTCTCTTGTAGTCATTTTTGTGCAATAAAGAAAGACTTTGGGTTGAAAATCTTGCTGGTGTTACTCTTCTGGAAATGTTGTAAGATCTTTTATTTTTTTGCATAATTTTATTTTTAGTCATCGATAATAGCTTGATGAAGATTGATTCAGGCACAGGCATCTTGTCTGATCTCTGGGGTTTGAATGATAGTTTAGATTCTGAAATATAATGGCAGGTATCTCCATTTGATCTGGATTTCACTATCGTTTTTCCCTCTATATTAATGGTTGATTTTAAACTATGCAGGAAATCTTAGTTTTGAGTTTACCGGGTGTTAAGGGAAGTTCTCGGCTGAACCAGCCAGCTCCCGGATTGTGTTTTCTGAAAGAGTCCAGCCAGTTCTTGATCCTTGGCTTATCATTTGAAAACAAATTTATGAATGCATGAAGGGTTTTCTGAAGTGCTTCACATTAAGTTTAAAATTCTGAAAATATTTATGTAGCATAACGATAAATCTAGCTACCTAGAGCCTTCAGTGTGTAAACACTGTAATTATTTAGCTGCTTCTTAGGGTTTTTAGGGTTTCATTTATTTTTTGCATTTTCAAGTCCTGGCTGTTTGTTTTCATTGTTAACAGGTTGCATGTTACAGGTTTGAGGAGAAATTTTTGTTTGAAGCCAGATCTAGGCCCTGGAGGGTAAGATCTGGCCTCAGGATCAGTTCTTGTATGTTTTTGCTGAAGAAATTCGAGACTCTTTAAGCAATATGTCTGCTAGGGTTTCATTTAAAATTGCTTTCTAGGAACATCAACTAGCAATCTTGCAGTCCAAGGGTTTCAAAATCATTCATTTTCAGATCTGATTTTTTATGAGGGTTTCAAGAAATCTAAAGCAGGAAGGGTTTAAAATTTCAACTTTCTGGACTACAGGTTTGCGTCTTCATTTTTCACCGTTGCCTGAGGTTTTATTGCTGTGAAAAAAAATTTCAAATTTTTTGACGCCACAGTTCTTCCCTGCGTGCCATTCCCGCATCTCCATAACCCGCAGCTTTCTCCAGATCCGCACGCTGTTATATAAGTTGTATCCTTTAATCCCTTGCTGCCATAGATTATCGCTTTTATGCCTGCGTATTTTTCTTCCTGCGCATCATATCTCTCACGCATCTGCTTCTTCACGCTGCAGCGCTCTCCCTCTTCCGTCGTCGTCCAGGGTGTTGCGTCCATCTTTTGTTGCTACCTCTCATCCACGCAGCCTACTCCACCTGCGTCTTCCCTCTCACGTGGTCCCCTTGCTGCTGCGATATAACCTTCACGCAGTCGCATCTGTCCCCTCTGTTGCGTGAAGAATTCCACTGTTTACTCCACGCAGCTCACCATTTCTTTCGATTCATTGATCCTCTTCGCATCACCTTCCAGCGATCGATCTCCCTCAGCCTTCATTTCCGTGGCATATGCGAGCCGCTCTCATACGTTCTCCAAACAGTAGCTGCACCTGCGTACAATACAAAAAAAAAAAAAAAAACAAAACAAAAAATTCGATCTTCTTTTACTTAGATTTAAATTTAGTTTTAATGTCTCCCTTTTATTTGTATATATACGTTAAATTTCATTTGGTTTGGCTTTTTTCTATTAGGGTATAGACTTTAATTAGATTTGAATTGTTTTTGTTGTGATATTCGATTCCATTTCATTTTTATGATTTTATCATTAAAACATTAAAATTTAGCTTTAGAGTTAGACTTTTTTTTTATTGTATAGTTTTAGTCTTAGAATTAGGATTAGTTTAGTTTTATTTCAAATAATTAAAAAATCAATAAAAAAAATAAAAAATTTCCCAAAAATCATAAAAAGTTGATCCTTAGGCCTTTTTTAGAGTTTTGTTTAGATTTTTAGATATTAGTTTTGTTTTATCTTAATCTTAGAATTTTATTTAAAAATCAAAAAATTATAAAAAAATAAAAAAAATCATAAAAAATCATAAAAAAATTTAGATTTTAATGGGTCCATATTTTGTTTAAACTTGTTAGATTTATTTGATTTTAGGATTTAATTTTAATTTAGTTTAGTTTAGTTTAATTTTGTTTTAAAAAACATAAAAATATATAAAATTAAAAAATTTTGAAAAAAATTAACTAAAATTGAAAATTGTTTTGGTGTCTTATGTTCCACTTCTCTACAGTTAAATGTGCTTAAATGTTTATCTAAAGTTAGCTATGTGAAAGTGCTAACTGGTCAGCATTTAAATTTTATGATCATTTAAAACATTTAATTTTTCTTGAAGTTTAATTGCTGGATCATCGTTAAAGCATTGTGAATTTATTGAATATCTTGCATTGCTTGGGTTATTTGATGATAAATGATTGTTTTACATGGTTCATATTCCTGCAACATTTAACAAATAATCATTTAATCATTAACTCCATAAGGCACTGGTACATTATTCCTAAAAATCAATCAAGTGCTAAATCGCCTTATTGAGTCTCCCAACCCAACTAGTCCACATTTGGTCTTCATTCATCCCATAGGGTCTACCCCCCTTAGCCTCGGAAGACGGCTTAAACGGAGAGATTGGGGATCAAAGTGAGCCCCCGGTCTGAGCATTGTCGTGACAATCTGTGCGATAACATTTTTTGGCGTCGTTGCTAGGGACGTTTTATTCTCGGCATTTCAACGACATTCATCTTCTCATTTCTCATCATTCTTTCATCTTTCTCATCTCTCATTTGAGCTAGCAGATTCAACATTTTTTGGCATCATTTGGATCTTTTCATCACCTTATTTTTCGTCATATCAGCAATTATTCTTCAGTTCTTTTCCTGTTTGGGTGGCGACTCCATTTCTTTTCATTTATTTTTTCCCAGACAAGAAGCCTCTCTCATATAAGCTTGTTTGTTGCTTTTGGATCCTAGAATTAGATTCATTGTTCAAGTGGCGACTCCACTCTTTCATCTATTGATTTTCTTGAGCAAAGATCTCGTTCTATCATCCATTTGGTCCCTCGTTATTCATCATGCATTATTCGTTTAACCATGTCATTTTACTAATGATCTCCATGATTTTCCGGAAGAGGCCATTTCTAAATTACTTTTGTTCTCAGATGGTGATTCAATGGCTATTAGAAAGCATTTAAACAGGTTTACTTGTATAATGATCATATATTGTAGACTTCCTCAATATAATCATGAAGATGTCAAAATGCGTCTATTTGTTCGTTCTTTAGAGGGTGATGCTTTGAATTGGTTTAATAATTGTCCTGAAGATTCTTTCACTTTTTTACAAGACATTGTTGATGCTTTTAAAGATAGATATGGTA
Organism: Pinus tabuliformis; assembly: GCA_031772625.1. Classification (NCBI taxonomy): domain Eukaryota; kingdom Viridiplantae; phylum Streptophyta; class Pinopsida; order Pinales; family Pinaceae; genus Pinus; species Pinus tabuliformis. Next base: position 154,820,801 of record CM062805.1, on the reverse strand, counting down.
ATCCAGATAGCTCGCCTTGTGGCCATAAAATTGTGCAACGGAATGAAAGTAATCTTATAAAAGGTCGAGTTGTCAATGAAAGATTTCAAGACAATTCTTCATATCAGAATGTGCCATCCACTTGTACCATTTCAAATCAAATCCATGACACTGGAAAAGCAGGGACAAATTGTAAAAACAGTGTTGACAATGAAAAGGAAGATCAGAAGCAAATTATACAAGAACTAATGCAGCTGGTAAAAAATATGGAGATCAATCAAACTAATTACGCCAATGATGTGAAAACTTTATGCACCCACCTGGAAAAACATAATAAGGAGATGGAGATCATGAAAATTAAACACTCTGATTACATAATTGACATGCAAAATCAACATGCTAAGGAAATTGAGGTCATGAAAACTAATCAAGACACAGAAGTTAGTTTTATGCAAAGCAAGTTATCAGGCTTAGAGGAAAATATGACGACCATGCAAGCAAATCATAAGAAAGAGATAAACTCTATGCAGCGTTGCTTGATGACCATAAAAGAAAAGGACGATAAAGTAATAAAAGATATGGAAGCTAATCAGATATGTCTTCAGAATAAGTTACTGACCATGGAAGAAGACCATGCCAGGGAAATCAGTTCTATAAAGGTTGAGCACTCTAGTCAGATAGATGCCATTAAAATACAGGTTCAGAAATTTCAACAGCTGTCAGAGGATGAAAGAAACCAGGGAACGTCAATCGATCAGGAGCCTCCTTATCTATTACAGCAAGCTCCATCTTATTATGAGGTCCTTTGTTCCATTAAAAAGTGGATAATTGAAGGTGACCTGGATAAAAGGGAAATTAATAATAAGATTGATGCTCACACGGTTAATCCACCAGTGATTGAAGATCAAGTTATAACTCATGGCACCTGTGAGATTGATCCATCATCCTTAACGGGGAAAATACAGAATGAAGAAAGACACGTCATGCATATATTACATACTTCATCTGAGAGCTTTAAAGCAAAAAGTTCCATGTCATCAGTGATACAGCCTGCCACGAAGAAAAAGAGAACGAGAAGAAGATTTGATGCATCAGACGGCCGCGAGCAGCTTGATTTTCGGATAGGAAAAAGTCCTACCATATGCAGAATTGGACATGGCACATCCGACAAGCAGCCGACAGATTTTCCTGAAAGCAGGCAAATGCTCAGTATACACTACATTGAACACATCTGATGCCATGGGGCATCCTCTGTATTTCTAACCTTACTCCTTGTTTTTTCAGCATTTTCATTTCTGTTATAGGATTAGATTTACTTTTCCAGATAGTTAATGAAGAGCTTATATCTTTCATGTGCTTAATGTTATATGATGATTTTTGAATGGACGCTACTTATGTTTTGTTGTGTTGCATGGATGCAGATTCTGGATTCTCACATTCCTACAGTGCAGCAACGTGTCCCCAAGTAGATCCAGATGTTGACCACTACGTGTCAACTACCCATAGCAGTGCACCACCTTTTTTTTCGCAAAAGGGACAGCGCTGGATCGACAAGTACGTGCCATTCGATTGTCATCATCAGCGTGATCATATTATATTGTAAACCCAACCTGCATGTGTAAATTGTAAATAAGCTTAGCAGATTTGAGTCTTGTATGTAAATTGCCTAAGTGGACCTATTTTTCTAGTGATAATCTACGTTCCAGAAGGTTTTTTGTCTCACCGATCCATGATCAGTAGAGTTTTCCTTCAGGCTAACCCCAACGCCGAAATGAATTTTGTCATTAGAATCTTAGGGGAATCCTAGCATGTTGATCTGCTAAATTGTATTTATGTTGCAAGACTGGGTGGTCTATGAGGGTCTATGTCAAATGGGTTTTCCCTCTTGAAATGTAAAATTGTAAAAGTCATGATGTAAAGTGTCTTGAGGGTTAGAAAATGTTTTAATCCCCTCATAAGTCCTAAGTCCTAGGTCCTAGGTGATTTTTCCAAAGGTTAAGTTCGAGGATCCAAAAATAAAAATTAAAAAATTAAAAAAAATTAAAAAATCAAAAAATAGATAAAAATAATAATAAAATTAAATAAATAATTAAAAAATTAAATAAAATTTTAAAAAATAATAATAATAAGTCAAATTTTTGAGTAAATAAATGCAGAATTTTAAATTTTTAATATATTAAAATGCATTTAAAAATTCGACGAATGAGATTAAAAGAAATCTTGATCCTCATTGACGGTCGAGATTAGTTTGACATGGATCACTTGAACTAGCCGTTGGGAATTTTTCCTTTACTTAGAGTGTTAGGGGTCATTTGAGATTGGATCTGAGAGTCTGGTGCTAAACAAAGCTCTCTTGTAGTCATTTTTGTGCAATAAAGAAAGACTTTGGGGTTGAAAATCTTGTTGGTGTTACTTTTCTGGAAATGTTGTAAGATCTTTAATTTTTTTGCATAATTTTATTTTCAGTCATCGATAATAGCTTGATGAAGATTGATTCAAGCACAGGTATCTTGTTTGATCTCTGGGGTTTGAATAATAGTTTAGATTTTGAAATATAATGGCAGGTATCTCCATTTGATCTGGATTTCACTATCGTTTTTTCCCTCTATGTTAATGGTTGATTTTAAGCTGTGCAGGAAATCTTAGTTTTGAGTTTACCGGGCGTTAGGGGAAGTTCTCGGCTGAACCAGCCAACTCCCGGATTGTGTTTTCTGAAAGAGCTCAGCCAGTTCTTGATCCCTGGCTTATCATTTGAAAAAAAAATTATGAATGCATGAAGGGTTTTCTGAAGTACCTCACATTAAGTTTAAAATTCTGAAAATATTTCTGTAGCATAACGATAAATCTGGCTACCTAGAGCCTTCAGTTTGTAAACACTATAATTATTTAGCTGCTTCTTAGGGTTTTTAGGGTTTCATTTATTTTTTGCATTTTCAGGTCCTGGCTGTTTGTTTTCATTGTTAACAGGGTGCATGTTACAGGTTTGAGGAGAAATTTTTGTTTGAAGCCAAATCTAGGCCCTGGAGGGTAAGATTTGCCTCAGGATCAGTTCTTGCAGGTTTTTGCTGAAGAAATTCGAGACTCTAAGCAATCTGTCTGCTAGGGTTTCATTTAAAATTGCTTTCCAGGAATATCAACCAGCAATCTTGCAGTCCAAGGGTTTCAAAATCATTCATTTTCAGATCTGATTTTTTATGAGGGTTTCAAGAAATCTGAAGAAGGAAGGGTTTAAAACTAAGTTGCATGAAATGGGGAAACAGGTACGAGTTTCCGAAATGGGAAGCGATATGAAACACGACCTTCCGAAATTTTGGAAACAGGGAAACGCATATATATATATATATATATATATATATATATATATATTAGGACATTTAAGAAATATGTGCAATCATAAAGCATATATGATACATTCTAATTTATTACATTATGATAGAATTGTCAATTGTCAATTCAAAAACTATAAGTCTCTAAATTTACATCACATTTACTCATGAATGATCACATAATGAAAATAGAAATATCCAAAATCAGCCACGAGAAATTTCTAATTTCTTGTCTCGTGCTTGATTGGGAGTCTCCTCCTACATAGTCGAAAGACCTTAATGCTTTTGATTAAATACAAGTTTCATACCCTAGTACCCTATATGTTCTTCATTACTGGGAGTCTCCCCTACATAGAGGGCTTGGTTCTCTTGATTAAATACAAGTTCCATACCCTAGTACATGATAAAATCCAATGGAAACATTGCAATCCCCCCAATCCTGAAATCCTGAAAAACGGATAAGTCTGTTGGATTTTGAGTGAGATCTAAAATTCTACTTTCTCCATATGAAATCCAATGAGGGCAAAACCACTCTCAAACATCCTGAGTCATTTCATGGTAATGTTAAAAATTTAAGTAAAAGGATGAAAATGAAAAATAAAGGAGAATATCACTTTTACTTTAAGAATTTGACATTACCATGAACTGCATATCAACACTAGGGCAAAAGTTCAATTTTATAACTTTAGACAGGCATCTAGAAACAACTAGAAGTCACTAGGATAACCTAAAAATAAATTAGAAAACAAATTAAACAAAAAACAAAACAAAACAAAAAACACAAGTAAAAAGCTGAAACGTGAGTCGTACGGCCCTGAAACGCGTTTTAGGCCTTACTGGCCACGTTTCAGTTTCGTGAAACATGGCAGTGCGCCCTAAAACGCGTTTCAGGGCCGTACCATACGCGTTTCAGCGTTTCGTACCCGTTTCCGTATGGAAACGCCCCCCTTGCCCTATGTTTCCTGCAACATAGGTTTAAAATTTCAAGTTTCTGGACTACAGGTCTACGTCTTCAGTTTTCACTGTTGCCTGAGGTTTTATTGCTGCAAAAAAAAAATTCAAATTTTTTGAGGCCACAGTTCTTCCCCACATGCCACTCCCGCATCTCCATAACCCGCAACTTTCTCCAGATCCGCACACTGTTATATAAGTTGTATCCTTTAATCCCTTGCTGCCATAGATTATCGCTTTTCTGCCTGCGTATTTTTCTTCCTGTGCATCATATCTCTCACGCATCCGCTTCTTCACGCTACAGCGCTCTCCCTCTTCCATCGTCTTCCAGGTTGTTGAGTCCATCTTTTGTTGCTACCTCTCATCCACGCAGCCTACTCCACCTGCGTCTTCCCTTTCACGTGGTCCCCTTGCTGCTGCGATATAACCTTGACGCAATTGCATCCGTCCCCTCTGCCGTGTGAAGAATTCCACTGTTTACTCCACGCAGCTCACCATTTCCTTCCAATCATCGATCCTCTTCGCATCACCTTCCAGCGATCGATCTCCCTCAGCCTTCATTTCCGTGGCTTCTGCGAGCCGCTCCCATACGTTCTCCAAACCGTAGCTACACCTGCATACAATACAAATAAAAATAAAAAATAAATAAAAAAATAAAAATGAAAAAAAAAAACCAAAAAATTCGATCTTCTTTTACTTGTATAGGTTTTAGATTTAAATTTAGTTTTAATCTCTCCCTTTTATTTGTATATATACGTTAAATTTCATTTGGTTTGGTTTTTTTTCTATTAGGGTATAGACTTTAATTAGATTTGATTTATTTTTGTTGTGATATTCGATTCCATTTCATTTTTATGATTTTATTGTTAAAACATTAAAATTTAGCTTTAGAGTTCTTTTTTTTTATTGTATAGTTTTAGTCTTAGAATTAGGATTAGTTTAGTTTTATTTCAAATAATTAAAAAATCAATAAAAAAATTAAAAAAAAATTCCCAAAAATCATAAAAAGTTGATCCTTAGGCCTTTTTTAGAGTTTTGTTTAGATTTTTAGATATTAGTTTTGTTTTATCTTAATCTTAGAATTTATTTAAAAATCAAAAAATTATAAACAAATAAAAAAATCATAAAAAGTTTTAGATTTTAATGGGTTCATATTTTGTTTAAATTTGTTAGATTTATTTGATTTTAGGATTTAATTTTAATTTTAATTTAGTTTAGTTTAGTTTAATTTTGTTTTAAAAAACATAAAAATTAAAAAAAATTAAAAAAAATTGAAAAAATTAACTAAAATTGAAAATTGTTTTGGTGTCTTATGTTCCACTTCTCTATAGTTAAATGTGCTTAAATGTTTATCTAAAGTTAGCTATGTGAAAGTGCTAACTGGTCAACATTTAAACTTTATGATCATTTAAAGCATTTAATTTTTCTTGAAGTTTAATTGCTGGATCATCGTTAAAGCATTGTGAGTTTACTGAATATCTTGCATTGCTTGGCTTATTTGATGATAAATGATTGTTTTACATGGTTCATATTCCTGCAACACTTAACAAATAATCATTTAATCATTAACTCCATAAGGCACTGGTACATTATTCCTAAAAATCAATCAAATGCTAAATTGCCTTATTGAGCCTCCCAACCCAACTGGTCCACAGTGGGTCTTCATTCATCCCATAGGGTCTACCCCCATTAGCCTCAGGAGACGGCTTAAACGGAGAGATTGGGGATCAGAGTGACAGCCCCCGGTCTGAACGTTGTTGTGACAATTTGTGCGACAACAGGACAGTTGTATGGTACTTAGCAACAAATACACCAAGCATGCAATGTTACAGCTAGGATGCAAGGGACAGCTAGCATGCAACAGCAAGCATGCTAAGGAAAACAAGCATGCTAGGGACAACAAGCAAGCAAGATGCAGCCAACACATAAGTAAATATGGAAACATGGTGCAGCAATGGCACATAATGCAATACAGTGATGGGTACAGTCACGATTAATGAAGCGTGATGAGATGCAGCATAAATGATGATGGGTGCAGCATGGTGCAACGCGGTGAGGTGCAACATGATGACGAAATGCAGCACAACGATAGGTGAAGGAGTCACCTTGGAGAATCAGTTGAAGAAGCATGTCTTCAACTAATCCCATGTATCATCTTCTTAGAGTTGATCTATGCTGTTATCTAGATAAGTCAAAGTGTTGACTTCTGTTGTAAACATACTATCTCTCTCTCTCTGTTGAACTATTGAAGAACATAAAAGAAGAATTGATCAAGGGTTTACCCACATTGGGGTTTGTCCCTGGCTAGCACCACATCTTGTGTCCTCTTGTCTTGGCTTGTCTTCTGCGATTTATGTTTATGTTCTATCTGCAGTTTACTTTAATACTGATGTGGTTGCTAATCTAGAAAAGATATTGAGCTAACTATGAAAATTGAAATAAATTGCTCTAAGCATAGAACATACCTAAACTTAACATGGTATCAGAGCTAAGGTGAAGGCAATGCCCAAGCAAGAGTGAAAGAGCAATCAGCGAAGACATTTGGGAAAGGAAAATAAAAAAGGATCAATGGATTCCTCATCCCTCTTCAAATTCACCAAGGGTGAAGTCGAAGCAGAGAATATTATCAAAATGGCGCAGCAGAAGTTTCTGATGGCCTACCTAAAGATCACTTCAATGGGAAGTCCGGATCTAAGGGTGGAAGGAAAGGCAGATGCCTTGGTTGTAATAAGTTCGGTCATTATGCGAAGGAGTGTCTGAGGTAGGGACACATCACTTGATGATGATAACAATCATTCCAGGGACATCTTCAATGATCAGAGGAATGACAGGTAATGCAAGTCATCAAGGAAACGACCGACTCTTCAGAGAAAGCAAGGAACCCCAGGTATGAAGAATCAAATGTTGTTTCTAATAAGATAAAGAAGTGTTATCTTGTATTGCCCTCTCCTTCAGATTCTTTGGGAATCTGGCTTATTGATTGTAGTGCTTCAAGGCACCTCATCGAATAGAAGGGTGCTCTCTCGAATTTGGTAGAGACGGAAACAACCGTGCGATTGATGCCACCTATCCCGGAAAGGGTGTAGGGAATGTTACCCCTCAATTGAATGAGGATAACTCTATTCATTTACAAGAATCTCTTTTGTGTACCTAATCGCAAGAAGAACCTGGTGTCCACCTCGGAAATGGAAGTCAAAGGTTTCAGGGTGGCATTCATCGATGGAAAGGTACATGTTAAAAAAAAGAATTTTCAAAGATGCTTTTTCTCATGGGTTCAAGGTTGGCAATTTGTATCAAGTTGCAGGATGGTCCATTGGGGATCATGTCAATTGACATATCGCATCTATAACACCGGAGGTCTACCTTTAGGGCCCTACCCGATGTGAGTCAGATGGTGATAGGAATGCCTGAATTCAAGAGGAGCATGAAAGTACATGTCTGAGATGTACTGAAGGAAAATCTTATAAGGGGACCATTCCCCTCATGCAACAGGTCCACAGGTTTGGAACAACCCGAGGAGTTTGAGATTCATGATCGGGAATCTCATGTATACAGGTGGAAGAAAGCCCTCTATGGCTTGTGTTGTCGTGCGGATTGACACGACAACGCTCAGACCGGGGGCTGTCACTCTGATCCCCGATCCCTCCGTTTAAGCCTGTCTCCCGCGGCTAAGGGGGGTAGTCCCTGTGAGATGATGAGGCCAACTGTCGACCAGTTGGTTGGGAGACACGAGACACGATTAGGATAAGCACTAAAAAGATTTAATTAATTGAGCAGACCAGTGCCTTAAGAGATTGCGGATAAGACGATTACTTGTTAAATGATATAAAAACATGGACCATGAACAGCGATCATCTATCATCAGCTAGAATCAGCTAAATCACAATGCTCTTAGAATGACAAAAATGATATCCAGCAATTGAAAATTTAAAAAGATGAATGCTTTAAACCACCACGAATCATAAACTATCAACCAGATATCAACTTCGCATCTCAACTTGAAAACTCAGATCTCAGCGTGAAAGATAATAATTCCCGAAAAATAACTGGATCTGACAAAGAAAAAATTTTACAAAATTTTTCGAATTTTTTTTTTTTTTTTTTTTTAAAACAAAATTTAAAAAATGAAATCTAAAAATTAGTCTAAAACTAAACTATTTAAAAAAATAAAACTAAATCTAAATAAATCTTTTTATTTTTTACTTTTCATAAAAACAAAAACTAAATTAAAAGCCAAATACTAAAAAAAAAAAATTAAATTAAAATCTAAGTTACATCTACGTTAATTCAAATTAAAACTTTAAAACAAAACTATAAAAATTTTTAAATCTAAATCTAAAATCTAAAGAAAATAAACCAAAATCTAAAATCGTAACTATGCAAAAAAAACTAAACTAAATTAAAAAAAAAATAAAATTAAAATCTAAATTACAATCTACAAAAAAGAACTAACTCTAAACTATGGTCACGGATGCATATATATATATATATTTTTGATTTTTATTAAAAACAAAACTTTAAACAAAAAAAATAAAAATAACCTACGTCTAAATACGTGAAACGCATCAAAACAAAAGTGCGAGATGTAACATGGGAACCCTAGCCGTAACAGTTGAATGCTATGACGGAATCGCTTCAGAAGTTTTCAGATGAAGCCGTAACGTGATGCATGAAATGAATTTATCGTTTGCGTGGTTTTGAAACCTGAAGTTTTCAGATGAAGCCGTAAAACCAAAGGAAATTTACCATACGTTTCAGAAAGAACGACTTTCTTACCACGCAAGCAACAGAAATGACTTTCGCATACCTGGCCCGAAACAAAATCTTCAGACGTTAGGAACTCACGTGCAACAGCTAGCTAATCCAAGAAGTGGAATGCGTTTTTTGTTTGTTTGCAGGTTCCCTTGAAGGCGATTGGAAATCATTTACGAATTTGCAGTTACCAGCATTCACGTAAAGCTTCAACGACTTCTGCGTTCCTCAGATGCCAACCCACGGAGTTTGACGGCGGCAGACAAGTATGTGCATCGGTTTAAAGCTCACCTGAGCATTTCTGATGGACAATTTCGACTCAGGTCTGCTACCTGGCGAGGAAAGGATCACGTCGAATGTTTCTCAAATGATGGCTTTCTTATTTGCGCATATACAAACCGGCCACACATATATTTCGTTTTTTTGCAGTTTTTCTCTTGACGGCTATCAGCTATATGAAGCCACAGCGTGGAAGGAAATGCGCAGATTTTGCAGATAGCCTGATGTTTTCACGTGGGTGACAGAAAAGCCAAAACCCCTGAAACGAAATATGCTTCCTTCTATGTGTGATTTCTGGGCCTTGATGCTTCCACGGCCAGCCAAGCAGATAATCAATCAATCAACGCAACACCCAGAGGACCGAGAAAACTCCAGATCTTGTCTCAGGTCTGTAGCCTGCAAGAGGAAAACAAAACCCGGCAGATATACACAAAATTTTAAAGTAAAACCCTTCAAAACTATCCTAAAATCACAAAAAAAAAATTGTAGTAAACAAAATCAAAACCCTAGCTCCAGCAAAAGAATTACAGTATTTACAGATCTAAGGCTCTTTAGTAGCCAGATTTATCGATAATCACAGTAATATTTTCGAAATATCAGAAAACTTGAATTCTGCTGTGAACAGAAAGAAAAATCTCTCATGCAAAATACGAAATAAACTTTAAATGATTAACCCAGGGCAAAATCAGCTGGGCTCTGCAAAGAAAAGCCTGTGGGAGTCGGCTGGTTCAGCCTAGAACTTCCCCAAACGCCCACAATTTCCTTCAGAAAGGTTTTCCTGCACATCTCAAGCAACCATCAGCAAAGAGAGAGAGAATGCTGCTAGATCTCAGGAAATAATGGAGATACCTGCCATTATTCCAGAAACCCTACAACATTCAAACCCTAGCAAGTGAGCAAGATACCTGTACTCACAATACTCTGAAAACAAGTTATTATTAATGGCTGAAAACTGAAATATGCAGAAAAATAAACATCTCACAGCAATTCCAGAGAGTAACACCGGCCAGATTTGGACCCCAAAGTCTTCTTTATTAACCAGAAAATCAGATTACAAGAGAGCTTTTTCAGTACAGACTCACAGATC